>CAWUFW010014632.1:0-404640 GCA_963921515.1 Calotriton arnoldi | reverse complement strand
GGGCAGCACACATTGACTAGCAATGTTTGTTTTTAACACCATTCTTTCACTATGTTCACTCTGTGTCTCTTTGTATATATAAAAAAACTTTTGTATATATCAACACCTCCTTAGCAGCATTGGCACCGATGACTTATTCTAGAAGCATGATTTGCTCGTAATAAAGAAAAGCTTACGTTTCAGGCCAAGTAGTGCACTTATATGTTTATATGTTGTTTATTGTTAATATTGTTGTAGAAAAAGTTGAGACGGGTTTTCCTGACGAAGGCATACACGCCGAAATGCGCGTAGTGTTCTCATCTACCGCCAGCCTTTGAACTGCTTTATAGTCCATCACTTTTTCTCGTATTTTAACTTTATGTATAGTGTTGTCATGCACAATTATTGTTGTATTTATGTATGTATGTATTTGTCCTTCATAGACATATAATTATGTATATGTTTTCCACAGACCTACGATTATATAGCAGTTTGTTATACAGATGAATCATTGATGATTGAAAATATCAATATAAATAAATGTACATAAAATTATATATTTGATATATCAAAAAAAATTGCCAAAAAAAAGATTTTTCTCACCAATGAGATATCTTGAATAAAAATATTTTTTTCTAAAAAATATATAGATTGTTTGGTCATGTGTATATGTCTATTAAAGTGCAATCTATTGTGTTTTTTGAAAGATAATATAAAGAAATATATAACCTGATATGCTTTATATGATTGTATAACTTGTACCTAGCCGTTGTCTTTACCCCATTTGCAATTGCAACACACAACAGGCATATGAGAAAGAACAAGACACCATGCTAAGAAGGTTCAGGAGAAGAGGGTATCCCGAGAAAGTCCTTAATGCAGCAAAAGAGAAAGCTGCAACACAGAATAGAGAAGCTCTTCTGGTGAAGAGACAGGAGACCAAAAAAGAAGGGAGTAACATCAGGATGATCACCACATTTAGTGTAGAGGCTACAGCTGTGCGCAATACCCTCAAGAGACATTGGGGCATTGTCAAAAGTGATCCAGTAATAGGTTCACTGGTGGGCACACATCCCCTAATCACATACAGGAAGGCACGTTCCTTGAAGGACATGCTGGTGAACAGTTACATGGGGGCCAATAAACAACAAGGCTGGTTGCAACAACAAAGGGGCTTTTTCAAGTGTGGAAAATGTAAGGCCTGCAGCACCAGCAAGAACAGGAAAACGTATCCGTTACCTACAGGGAAAACAGAAGACATAAAAAAGTTCATGAATTGTAATACCGAGTTTTGTGTGTATGTGATACTCTGCCCTTGTGAAAAGATGTATGTGGGCAGCACAATTTTCCCCATGAAAAAGAGAATACTAGAGCACATGAGAGCTATCAGGAATGTTGATCTCAGTTACTCTACAGCAAGACACTGGTTGAAATTCCATAACAAAGATGCTAACAGTCTATCTTTCTTTGGCATTGACAGGATTGCAGCGAGCCCCAGAGGGGGAGACCGAGAGAGGCAATTGAGAATCCTGGAGTCAAGATATATCATCCTCCTTGATAGCAAGAGCCCTTTCGAGATTAACGAGGACGACAAACTTTATGGCCACATTGGATAAGTACCCAGGTTGACTTTCAACCTGCTTTCATGGTGATCCATGTTTTTCCCTGTATATACTGTGGCATGGTGAGGACTCTCAACTTTGACTCAGTGTTATCAGTTTTGAAAAACTTCACGGGAGGCTTAGCTCCAGTTTTTGATGGTATCCCCCGCCCGCAACCTCTCTCCCCCCCCCAGTCCCCAGTCCCCCCTGTCCGAGGTCCCTCTCCCCTCTCTCTCCACCTTCTCCGCTCACCCACAAACCCTTCCCCCTTGTGGGTGGGACATGTTAGTGGCAAATATTATTACTTAAACCTTATCCTCGCCATCATCAAGTTGTAGCCCCTAATCCTGGATCCCCTTGCTCAGAAAAACCATATTTTATGTTTCCTTGTTTGTTCCCCCTCCCTACACTTTATTGTCTGTTATAATTTGTACACAGGGGTACACGGTGTTCACTACCTTGTTTGGAACCTTTTAGTTTGACAAATACAGTTACGCCCCTCTTCTGGTATTTTAAGAGTTAAACGGACTATAGGTGAATCAATTTGTGACAATAGGGGCCACTGGGCCGATACATGTTGAAACTGTGGTGTCAGCTATGCTCATTAGCCACTTGGCTAGTGGACTCAAGATGATAGCAATACGTGAGTAGATGCGTGTGTTTACATAATAGCAATACGACATGAATAATAAGAGGTGCCAATAATGTATTGTGAACATTGAGTAAAATGTTGAACTCATCAGTTAAACTGTTTAATTTAATTAATTTATTTTAGAAATTTACAACATGTAAATATATCCACTGTAAAAATTAATTTACTGTGTCGCATGAACACTGCGCCCTCGCTCCAACGTTAAACATAGACTATGTCACAATGTTTTCGAAAGAATAACCGCAACATGTTAATTCAGTCTGTTTTCTGTATCTATACTGTTAACCAACTTTGTCAGTCCGTCCTTTATGTTATGTTAATAAAATTTCTAAAGCGCAGCGGTTACCCAAGGGTGTCCTGGCGCTAGTTATTTATCCTGAAGGCAAGAACAAAGGAGGGAATGAGGTTTATTCAGCAAAAAGCCAGGTTTTTAAACCCTTCCTGAAGGCCAAAAGATCCTTGGCATTTCTTAGGTGAAACGGAAGGGCATTAGGCTTTCGCCGCACAAACGGCAAACCTTCTGCCACCCCACAGAACTTTTTTTGTGTGCGGCACTGAGACCAACTTGGCACCCAATGACCGAAGTGTCCTTTTCGGTGTATACCACTGGAACAGCCGTTTTAAAAAGTCTGGACCTGTACCTTGAAGAGCTTTGAAAACCACACAGAGTGATTTAAAGCGCACTCTACTCCTTACCGGGAGCCAGTGCAATTTCTTTATTTCCTTGGAGATGGGAGAGAACTTGGATGTACCAGTGAGGAGTCTAGCAGCTGCATTTTGTAGCAGCTGGAGTTTATTCATAAACGTTTGTTGAATATTCAAATACAGGCTATTGCAATAGTCCAGCCTCGACAATACCAGTGCTGTGACCACTGTTTGCAGACTACCCAAGGGTAGGAATGGCAATACTTTCCTGACTGTTCTAAGCACATAGGCTGTTGTTGATGCCAATGCGTTTACTTGATCCCCAAAGGTAAGTCTCTCATCGACTATTACTCCCAAATTTTTTACCTTCTTAGAAGGTTGTGGGAGAGAGCCCATCGAGTCAGGCCACCAGCTCGGTGTCCAAAAGTTGGTTTCCTTTCCAAACAATAAAACTTCAGTTTTGCCTGAATTGAGCTTTAGACAATTCTCTGTCATCCATCTCCCAACTGATTCCATACAGTCTTGGAAGTGTTTATCCGTACCCATCTCCTGGCCAGGTAGCAGAGACACCACAATTTGGGTGTTGTCAGCAAACGAGGTGAGTCCAAACCCAAATGCTCTGATAATGGGGGCCAAGGATGAAACGTACACATTAAAAAGGGTCGGACTCAGGGAGGACCCCTGTGGGACCCCACAGGGTAATGATAAAGGTTTGGACTGGTATTCACCCAGAGCAACAATTTGTCCTCTGTCGGATAGAAAAGATCTTAACAGATCCCAGGCTTTGGATTGGATCCCGCATTCCTTTAAACGGTCCATCAAGATATCATGATGGACCGTATCAAAGGCCGCGAACAGATCCAATAGGATCAGTGCCGCCCTGCCACCCTGATCCACGGCCTCTCTGATCGCCTCTGTGGCCTTAATGAGAGCAGACTCTGTACTATGTCCCCCTCTAAAGCCATACTGGGAGGGATCCAAGGCTTGTGTCGCAGCTAAGAAGGTACTGAGTTGTGTATTCATGATTTTTTCAACCAATTTAGCTGGAAGCGGAAGACGCGAAACCGGGCGAAAATTATTAGGGTCCTTAGGGTCCAAGCTTGGCTTCTTTAGAAGGGGCAATATGGAGGCCAATTTCCAACATGTAGGGAAGTGCCCTGTTTCAAACATGCCATTAAAAATAGACGACAGTGATGAAACAATCGGACCCGGGGCCAATTTGGCCACCGCTACTGGGCATGGATCAAAGGTTGATCATGATTTGGCTGCCATGAGAAGCCCATGAATATTGTCAGGGGATACTGGCAAGAATTTATCAAACGTAGCAGTGGAAACCCTTGTGGGCTTGAATTTTTCCCTTGTCGTATTCATCAAGGCAGCACTGGAACCACTAAAAGCTAAGAAGATAGTCTCCACTTTAGTCAGGAAGAACTTAGCGATATCTTCACACAGTTCCAGACTTGATTGAACTTTGGCTGGGCTTGGAGAGGCCAAGCTAGAGACAGTTCTAAATAGTTATTTTACCGAATTTTTCGCTAGATCAATACGGGTAACATAAAACTTTTGTTTTGCTGAGAAAAGGAGTTGTTTATATTTCTGCAGGCCGATTTTATAAAGCTTTTTATCTGTTTCTTTATAACCCTTCCTCCAGCTCTGCTCTAGCCGTTTACAAATGAGTTTGTGATTTCTCAGGTCTTCTGTAAACCATAGGGCAGAGGGTTGTGATCTTTTGGGAACGAGAATTTTTTCAGGGGCTAATTTATCACAGGCTTTCTCTAGCCATTTTGTGTATACCGTGGTGGCCTCTTCCACTCCCACCGGTACCTGGCCGGCTGTGGAGGTGAGAAGCTCCTGCAGAGCAGTCCCCTCAATTTTATTCCAGGCTCTGGTTACTATTCGACCTTTCGAGTGTAGTCCACTTGCGCGTTGCGCCGTTAACGTCAACTCAAATTGGACGGCAGCGTGATCTGACCATACGAGAGGTAATAGGCCCGTGAACTGTAGGCCGGGGTGGTTAGAGAAAATACCATCCAGGGTATGTCCTGCCGCATGGGTTGGACCAAGTACCTGCTGCCTCAGGTCTGCGCTGTTCATCATATCTGTCAGTGTCACTGTATCAGGTTCAATAGAAACCTCCAGATAGAAGTTAAAATCTCCCATAATTGTGTAGGCGTTAGTGTAAAGGCCTTCTTCCAATAGGTCTCCCAGTGAATCTAAAAAGGTATTCCTAGCTCCCGGTGGTCTGTACAAGAGCAAGCCTTTAAAGGTATGATGGTGAGATAGGCTGAGATTAAAAGATAAGGCCTCACATGCTGCAGATGGGGCAGGCTGAAATGCTGCCCTAATCGAGCTATGGTAGATCACTGCCAGTCCCCCCCCCCTTCCTGAGAGGCCTATTTAGAGTATAGCATAAAAACTCTGGCGGGGTGGCTTTCACTATGTCTGGACCAGAGGAATCATCCGTCCATGCCTCCGTAATAAAAGCCAACTTTATATCCCACTCTTCAAGGAGCCTTGCGCATTCCATGCATGCTTAACCAATGATCTCGCATTAAGCAAAACACATTTAATTACTTGAGTATCGTGCCAGGCAGACCCTGTCCTTTTATCCTCCATAGATGAGGTGGGCTGATATAGGACCTTGGGTAGGGTCATTGTACAGTTAGGACACACCGCTAGAAGCGGCGCCGGTAGTGAGTTGAAGGAGAGGCAAATGCAGTCCCTACCCTTATCCGCCCCCTTAAGTTCTAACAGGGTTTTTTTAGTATAGGTGCGGATGGGAGGCTTACCTGACCTACAGCTACCAGGGTCCTGGCACTGAGCGTGATCCGAGTGCGGACCGGCGCAGACGGGCTTGCCTTTGGCGCGCCTTCAGCGCGCCGGCAGCGCCCGCTGCACGCATCCGCTGCCCGCTCGCGCCTGCATCTGACTTTAAGTCCAGGTCAGGGAAAAGCCTAGTCCGCTGACCTGCGTACCCCCAAGATGGCGGCCCTGCCCGACTCCACGAGTCCGAGTCAGTGTGAGCCCCCGACTTCAAACCCCAGTGAGCAGCAGTTGTAGAAAAACAGGTAATTTTTAAAAACACATAGGTTTAAAATGACGCTGTTAAAATACCAAGAGCAAAATGTGCAAAATAAGCGGTTGTGCAGAATTATGCTACAAATGGTGGCTGGAAACGGTGATTTTTAGGCTTGTGAAAAAGACCGTCTCGGCCTTTGAAATACACTTTGACCTTTGAAAGTGATCCTGGAGTGCGACTCTTTCTTGTGGTGTACATTGCTGCACGAGATTCTTCTACGATATACGACTGGGCTCCAGCACCCGGAAGTCGCACCGACCCCGTCTGGTGAGGGATCAGCTGTGCTGGAAGCTTTCTCAAATATATATATATCTATATATCTAGAGGGGCTTCAAGTGATGCCGGGGGGGGAGCCAGGCTCTGGCCAAAAGAAGCATTATGCTGCAAAAGAAGCATTATGTGTGATAACAGTGCTTTGTTTTCAGTGGAGAAAAATGAGTGGCAGTGAGTCGCTCTTTAATGGGCCATCATTAACATTGTTTGCCATTTATATCATGGCTGGGAAAAGGTGTCAAAAGGGAAGAGACTCATATACACAAATATTCTTCAAAACCCACCACCGCCATTTCTAATAATCACACTGTGGGTACTTTTACATGCTAGTAAGGCGTGCCTGGTCAGAATAGTATGTTTGACAATCATGTATTTGATTGCATTTTTAAAACGGTAACAGAACTTAACTGCAATGTTTAAATAAGTTGAGACATATTTCAACATTGCTAGTTTATTGGAATATTTGTGAAATGTTTTGAGGGGGGGGCCCGATGATTTTTTTTTCACTGGGGGGGGCGCAGCATTAAAAAGTTTGAAAACCACTTATCCATGTATATATATATATATATTACCTGCTGGCAGTTGCCAGTAGGTAGTTATAGATAGGACCTAATTCCCATAGATGAGGCATTTTTTGTTTTGCTAATAACTTTGGCACCGTTTGATGAATCTTCACAAAATTTTCAAGAGTAGTGTCGTGGCCACTTCAGCTACTGTCTGGAAAGGTTCGGAGTGATTCGTCAAGCAGAAACCGAGAAAAAGGGGGTGTCCCAAAACACATTTTCCCGATGCAATTTTCCATAGGGATTTTCAACACTACTACAGCCTGAACCGCTGGATAGAATTACACCAAATTTGGCAGAAAGGTAGCTCTTGGTCTAGAAAGAGACCTTTTTGTAATTTGGTGGAAATCTGTTCAGTAGTTTTGAAGATATTAAAGGAAAAAGATTTATAGGTATCTAGGGAAGCAAATCCTCAGTGGATCTGACAGATTTCATGCTGAGATCTGATTGGCTTCCAACATTTCAACCAGGAAGTGTTGGCAGCCATCTTGGGACTCAGACTCATCCGAGTCTCAAGAAAAAAGGCAAAAATAAAAAGAAGGGGCAAGGTAGGAATACCCTGACCCCCTAGGCCTGGTGGTGGGATCCCACAGGAACTCCGTCGGGGGCCCAAAATGTTTTTTTTTCAAATTTAGCTGCAATTTCATGGAGGATCGACAATCCGCAGCAAAAAATGTCTCTCGCTCCTATTTGTTTTTAAAGCCCCCGGGTGGGCCACGTCCCGGGGATGCAAATATATTTGATGTTTTATTACTTCTGCGCATAAGAATAGGAACATTTTTTTGGGCAAATCATAACTGAAAATGTTGCATGTGGGGAGAGTGCCATCATGCGAATTGCGTTTTCCTGGCGTCTTGGATGCATCGCATTGGTGCTGGAATGTAATATGTATACAGTTTACAAATACAAGGTGTCTTACTCTTCGTAAACTACTCGATTAAAAGCATCCTTTAAAACCTAAAATGATGACATAATAGTTGCCAGAGAATGTTAAATTTTCCCTGATGTCTGCCTTTCTTTATTCCATTTATATCACAAGTTGTTAAATAATTAGAACACCTCTCATTCAAGCGCCGAAAGTCAGCCAAGTTCATTGATTGTCCATTCAGTTCAGGAACAGGGCTGGATTCCGCTGATTGGTGCTTGTTGCACATGCCCGTTTTACTTGAGATAATGGTTTCCAGCAGCCCACAGGCCTGACCTTCGCTGGGATTATGATCATGGATGGGTCCATGCACGCGGCATCTCTCAGAGATGATATGCACAGCAGATCGTCATCATTAATAGACAGCCTTATCTTTACGAGAAGAAACCTTCATCAGCATCTCCTAGAACATCAGCTCTTGACACTCCATCCCTTTTGTAGAAACCCCGCCACCCATTCCACTATCCTCGGACCGGCTTATGGAGGACCACCTCTCCCTGCGCTGTCAGGAAGTTCTGGCTCTTTTGGCCAAAGGAGCCCTTGAGAGGGTGCCAGCATCAGAAGTACAAATGCAAAAGAAACAATTGATGGACGGAATGCTGGACAATGCAAACATTCACCCCCAGTCACAAGGATCTGGGTTAAATCCATCATTCTTTTGCTCACCACACCACCCCAGTTTGGACCCAGCCATATGCAAATCAGTCTTGACCCAGTTCCTTATGGGAACAGTCCAGCCCGAACTGCCAAGCCAGGTCCTCCCTGGACCGGAAACAAGCATCCTGGGACCGGCTTCAGGGCATCACCCTTCATCAGCCAGGCTAGCTTGAATCCAGTGGTGTAGTGAGCACGGGACCCACGCCTGGCATACCCTTCCCACTTAGGGCGACAAATGCAAAAGAAACAATTGATGGGCGGAATGCTGGACAATGCAAACATTCCCCCAGTCACAAGGATCTGGGTTAAATCCATCATTCTTTTGCTCACCACACCACCCAGTTTGGACCCAGCCATATGCAAATCAGTATTGACCCTGTCAAGACTGATTTGCATATGGCTGGGTCCAAACTGGAATGGCATGGTGAGCAAAAAAACGATGGATTTAGGCCCAGATCTTTGTACTGGGGTGAATGTATGACATTGTTCTGCATTCTGTCCATCAATTGTTGTTTTTGCATTTGTCACCCTGAGTGGGACGGGTATGCCCAGACGTGGGTCCCGTGCTCTCCATGCCACTGGAGTCAAGCTATCCTGGCTGATGAGGGCTGAAAGCCCGAAACCGGTCCTAGGATGCTTGTTTCCAGTCCAGGGAGGACCTGGCCTGGCAGCTCCGGCTGGACTGTTCCCATTGGGTGCTGGGTCAAGACTGATTTGCATATGGCTGGGTCCAAACTGGAATGGCATGGTGAGCAAAAAAACGATGGATTTAGGCTCAGATCTTTATACTGGGGTGAATGTATGACATTGTTCTGCATTCTGTCCATCAATTGTTGTTTTTGCAGCATCAGAAGTAAATCATGGTTGCCATTCCCATTACTTTCTGGTGCCCAGGAAGGACGAAAGCCTCCGCCCCATTTTAGACCTGCACCTTCTCAACTTCTTCCTGAAAAAGGAGAAATTCAAGATGCTCACTTTGGCTCAGGGTCTGTCTGCCATAGACCCTGGAGGCTGGATGGTAGGGCTGGGCTTGCAGGATGTCTACTTTTATATATATACGTCCTGTCTGCCCTCATGCGTTATCTGTGGTTCACGTTGGGCCACAAACACTTTCTGTTCGCTGTGCTCCCCTTTGGCCTCACCACATGCCCCTCAGGTGTTCACCAAGACAATGGCGGTGGTCGCAGCCCATCTGCAGAGGTCAGGGGTTCCAGTCTTTCCTTACCTCGATGACTGGCTGTTGAAGGCAGGCTCACCTCAGGCAGTCGTCTCCTCCCTCCAGACTACGGCAGACCTCCTGCATTTGCTGGAATTCACTATCAATGTGTTGAAGTCGCATCTGATTCCCTCTTAGATGCTCCTTTACATCTGGGCCATTCTGGACACAGTGCAGTTTAGGGCCTATCTTTTGGAGCAGTGAGTCCAGGATTTTCAGGCTATGATTCCGATGTTTCAGCCTCTATCCTGGATTTCGGTGAGACTGATTCTGAGGCTTATGGATCTCTTGGCCTCCTGCATTCTGCTGGGAACACCTGCCCACTGGCATATGCGGGCTGTGCAGTGTGACCTGAAGTCCCAGTGGAAGCAGCATATGGGGAACCTTTCCGACCTGGTGCAAATTTTGGAGCGAACTGCAAAAGATTTGCAGTGGTGGCTGACAAAACTGCAGTTGGGCCAGTACCAGAACGCTCTCCCTTCCTCAACAAGAACTGGCTGTGGTGACAGATGCGTCACTTTAGGGTTGAGGCGCCCATATGGGAGAGGTGAAGATCAGAGGACTCTGGTCTCTGGCGGATTCTCAGCTCCACATCAACTTCTAGGAGATGAGAGCAGTTCACCTGTCATTTAAAGGCATTCTTCCTCCTGTCAAGGGAAGGTGGGCTCAGGTGTTCATGGACCAAACCTCCACCATATGGAATTGCAACAAACAGGGTGGGGTGGGGTCATAGGCCCCATGTCAAGAGACCCTGTGTCTCTTGACATGGTTGGAACGTCAGGACACATTCCTGGTGGTTCAACATCTGGTGGGCTCTCTGAACACCAGAGCAGACGAACTCAGCCACCAATGTCTTGCGGATACTGAATGGCATCTCCATCCAGTCGTGGTGCAAGGTCTCTTCAGAGATTGGAGAGAACCTTGGTTAGATCTCTTAGTCAATGTGAGAACACGCAATGACAGTACTTTTGCATGCTGGAGTTTACAAGGCAGTTCTCACGCAGAGACACATTTCGTTCTGAGTGGAGCTCAGGTCTCCTATACGCCTTTCCGCAGATACCGCTACTGCCCTGAGTTCTCAAGAATATCAGGAACAACCGAGCACAAGTCATTCTTCTGGCTCCAGATTGGGCACAGAGAGTTTGGTATCCTGAATTTCTGAGCATGAGCATCAGTTCTCCAATCAGATTGCCCCTGACAGCACCTTGGCAGGGTCCTGTACCCAAAATTGCTCACACTCCGCCTTCATGCATGGGGATTAAGCAGTGGCAATTGACAGCTTTTGACCTTCCTACAAAAGTCTGCAATGTGATTCAGGCAGCCAGGCGTTGCTCAACCAAGACCGCATATGCCTGCTGTTGGGTCAACTTTGTGGCTTGGTGTGCTACCAACAACATTGATCCTCTTTGTCTGAGGTGTTGTTATTTGTTCTTTCATTAGCCCGGCAAGGTTTTGCCTTGGGCATCGTTAAAGGGTACCTTTTGGCCATATCTGCTTTCTTGTAGTTGCCCTCCCTGTTTAAGTCTCCTGTTGTGACCCGTTATCTCAAGGTCTCCAACACATGCCCCAATGAGATCTGAACTTGAATTTTACTTTTTTGATGTGTTCACCATTCAAGCCCATGAATTGCTGCCCTCTGCTTCTTTTGAGCATTAAAACAGCCTTTCTAGTGGTCATTACATCGGCAAGGAGGGTTAGCAAACTGCAGGCACTCTCTGTGCAATCTTCTTACATGACTTTTTTCCCAGATAAACTGATTCTGAGAACACATATCTCTTTCCTACAAAAAATGGTAACACACTTTCACGTGGGCCAGACTATCACACTGCCCACCTTGTTTGCTCCACTTCATCTTTCCAAAGAGGAGGAAAGACTCCACCGCCTGGACCCAAAAAGAGCGTTATCGTTCTACATCTATTGTACTAAAGAGTTCCAGGTGGATGATCAGTTCTTCATTGGGTTCATTGGGGAAAAGAAAGGCAAGGCAGTGCAGAAAAGGACCACCTCAAGATGGATTGTGCTCTGCATTAAAATCTGCCACACACTGACCAAGAAGCAACCCCCTGAGGGATTGCATGCTCATTCCACCAGAGTCAAGGCTGCGAGCACTGCGTTAGCATGCGAAATTCCTGTCCTGGGCATCTGCGACATGAGCATCTGTGCACGTTTACTAAGCACTAATATCTGGACAATCAGGTCCGTTGTGATGGTCCTCCAGTACTTCCTGATATAAATTTGTTTGCAGACCCACCTCAGGGGAGGTATTGCTTGGTATTGTCTATTCTGAGGTAAGGAATCTGCGGGTAGAAGTCTCTCTCAGATAAACAAATTACTTACCATTGGTAATGCCTTATTTGGTAGACAATCTAACTGCAGATTCCTTACCCATCCTCCCTCCCACCCCATCTGCGAATGGATTTTTCTACATAAGGTGACCTTTGTAGGTCCTTAGTGTCTGCACACTGGTCTATCAGGATTATGTAGTGTCTCCGTGCTTCTGGCGTAGAAATGTCATGAAAAGAAACTGATGTCAGCGAGCTGGGGTGGCATCACTACTGGTGCAGATGACACCAACGTGGAGCTGAACGACACCACCTATCGGCATGCAGAGGTACTGCTCAAGATATTCCGGATCCAGTCTGACACCTGGGGAATAATATAAGGTACTGCGTTACAGAGGGTAAGTAACTTGTTTATTTTGGACACCAGTTTGACCCCTTGAAGCCCAACTGCCTCTGTAGCTAAATCTTGATTTTTCAATTAAATCTTGTTCTTTTATGTCATAAATTGATGATGAAATGTTTGTATGGAATGGATAGGGCTGCGGTCCAGATCAAGCTTTTGAAAATAAATACTGCTTAACTCAGTTGATCAAGATAAAAAATTGTATTTAAAAATACTGTAAGCTGGCTGCAATAACACCCTTTAAAAAGACAGTGGAACTGTAACATTACTTAACATGATTGGGGATAAAGTTGTAATACTTGTTTGGAGTTGAGGATTTCTCCTTCTTTTCCAGCTCAGTGTATCCCATAATTATTGAGATTTGATTATGTCAGTGGCATTATATTCTTTGGTGTGCTTGCTTGGTCAGAGCTTGAATTCTGTCTTTAGGCATATGCAGTTTATTTTCAGATTTAGAGTACACATCAAATGAAAACCTTTAGATTATTTACTGTAGGTCCTAGGCATTTTGGAATGACTTTTGAACACAATAAAACATTTCAAAGTGTTTAAAAAACAACAAATATCAAAAAGAAATGAGCTGTCCCCTTTAACGCATTAGTTCCAAAGTATAAATTATTCCTCATGCCAGCCTATTTTTCTGCACAGCTAGAAATGAATTTTGGAAACTTTGGCACAGCGTTATGCCTTTTGTTTTAAAAAAAGGTAATGCTTTCCCATTATTTTTCTCTCCATTTTTATTCTTTTCTTTCTGAAGTCGTTCTTTAAGTGTCTACCAAAAAGCAGCAAAGGTTAGCCTTTCAAAGAGCATCTTTTGCACGTTAAGAGACCTTGAAGTCAACAATTGTAAACACTGTAGAACCATGAACTGCATATTCTCCAGAGAGAGAGAGCAAGAAAGTCCCCTTTCTCCAGCACTTTCAACACCTGCCAGATATTCATTTGTTAGAGCTGAAAAGAAGTTGGGAGCCGGCCTGAAGACAAACATGCAGCTAAGCCGGTGAGGGCAGCCTCATGTTACTCCAAGGGCCACTCACCTGAATTATCAGGACTTCTGCAGAGCAAAGATCTTCCACCACTCTCCCCTGAGGTTAAGCCCTAGTATCAGAAGAGGTGAGCGGCACCAGTGACTGATTCTGGGGTTCAGGGGGTTTAGGGAGAGAGATAGAGAGAGAAAGAGAGAGAGAGAGAGAGAGAGAGAGAAAGAGAAAGAGAGAGAGAAAGAGAGAGGGCAATGGTTCTGATGTACCTGAAGTTCCCATGGAAAGAATGGTGGGTGTGTGTTGATCCATTTGAGCAGGACCCTCCAAGTTCTAGTGGTATGGTGCACTCCTTCTGGCAGGAGTGATAGTCGGTGACAAAGAGCTTAATTTCTTCAGGCAACCATACATGAATGCTTTACAGTCAGCTTGTGCATGCTTTTCTTGTCCCCCTTCAGTTATATGTGGCTTTCCCCGACAATCCCTAAAATAACGTATGGAGCCCACCATTGAGTTTACCTTTTTACTCTCCATAAGGTAAAATTGGACTTAGTTAAGCAATTGCTCTTTTTCGACAAACAAGTTCATTTAGAGAGTTTTTGGGGTGTGAATCCTTGAAAAAAAATTTAAAATAAGAATTACTGAGAGGAATCCAAGTTCACTTGGGGGCCCTTTGAACACTGACCTCTGCGCTAAATTGTATTTTTAGTTCCTTCACTGATGATAGTAATCCTACTAACTGTTTTTTATATTGTGCTACTTCACCCAATTTATACAATTTTTCCTCTTTTATTTTCTTTTGCTAAAACTTGTTAATTTAAATTTAAACTGTAAGGGTGTCCTTGAAAAAAGGAGAAATCAAAAATGAGAGGCACCCGGATAGTGCCCTAACCTTAGTTTTGTGTAATGGGTCATAGTAGCTGGAGCGTTGAGCAACTGTTAAAAATTGATGGCTGTAGTCAAGGTGAGGGAGGTGCGGCAGCACCACTGAACAACCAGGTTGCAGGATTCAAGGTTGTAAAAAAACATCTTGAAGGCATGGGATTCACAGAGAGGTTGCAAGCCTTCAGATTGCATGCAACAGTGAGTGTCTGGGTTGCTCTTGTTACAGACAGGAGGCTCAGAACCCATGGGCGGTGCTGATGGGAGTTGCAGCTTTCGCTTCAGATTGATTGGCAAAGTCAAGCAGGCGGCCACACTTAGAACGTGGTATTTATATGGAGTGTGCTGCCTGCCTATCAGAAAACAGTCATTTGCAATGCAATAGGTCTTGCATTTACGAGAGTTTGAGCTATTGCACTGTAATAACAATAGCCAAAATTTTCGCAAATGCGAGACCTATTGCATTGCAAATAATTTTTGTTTCCAAGTGACCCATGCCACGCTTGCACGTTAATAGAGGCCACGCCCCTTTCTTTAGACGAGCCGCGGCTAAAGAAAGGGGCGCGGCCACCGTTAAAGTGAAAGCACGGTATGGGGTGCTTTTACCAAAAAAGCCTTTGTTTAAAAAACAAATGCATTTTTGTAAAAGCACCCCAAACAGCGCTTTCATTTTAATGGCGGCTGCGCCCCTTGCTTTAGGCGCGGCTCATCTAAGGAAGGGGGTGTGGCCTCTATTAATGTGCAAATGCAGAATGGGGCACTTAGAAACAACAAAAAACAAGCAAAACAGCAGTGGTGGGGTCCTCAAGCAGTGTGGGAGCTAAGATAGCTGCATTATGCCCCGCTTACCTCATATATGAAGGAGCCAACGCAGTCTCTGATCCTTGTCCCAGGATCTTAAAAAAAGGCGAGCCGGCACGTGCCGCCTTTGTGAAAGTGAAAGCGTGCTGGAAATAAACAAAAGAAGCGCCCGTCATTGCTCAAGCAGCGGCGCCACTGCTGAAGTGTGAGTCGGGAGCTTGTGGGAAAAAAAACATGATTAATTAAAATACAAGGGAGCCTGCTGTAATGAAATAAAGCTGCAGCCGCCAATGTTTGTATGCGCCCGTGTTAGGAGTGGCATGCGGCCAGCACCTGCTGTGAAAAGAAATATGCGGCAGCCGCCATTACTTGTATTGCACCGTGCTTTGCTAAAACATTAAGCATGGCGCCTGGGCAATGAGGAGCAGACAGCAGCGCGTTTAAAACCAATCCCCCAGCAATGAGGAGCTTGAAAAGCCGTCTCCAGTGATGCGGAGCAGAGAGTTGAAAAGCGGTCCCCTGCAGGAAAGCACCTACTGTGTGCAATAGGAGCAAGTCATTAAAAAAAAATAGTGCTAACATACTGTAAATAAAACACAATGAGTAACATCACAGTAAAAGGTCCAGTCCTCATGGGAAGGTACAAATGCAGGCAAGGCGCTTCTAAGGAGGGACTACTAAGCATATTCACGAATAAAAAAGCAACCATTTAGAAAGGACAGTAACAGGAGCCAATTGAAAAGATGGGTAGGAAATGAGCGGAGCTTCTATTCCTTACCTCAATACAGCATGTCTCGAAGAGACAGCGCAAGCGCTGCCTGGGTGAGACCTCAAAAGAACCCAAAATATCAGACACTCTGTCAGGAAATGAGGACAGCAGGAAACAGAGGTCTTTAATTGCTCAGCGTGTGTAATTAGTCTGCAGCCATTGTATAAATCAAAATGCCAGACTTTCCGTCAGGAAACAAAGACAGCAGAAAAAGGAGGCCTTTAATTGATTTCTCAGTAGTGCATAATACCAGGCACTTGTACTTTATTAAACAGACTTGTTTACAGTGCACACAAACTAAGGTGCATGGCATGCCTTTTAAATTAAACAGTCAGCAGAGCATGCAAAATAAAGTACATAGCAAGTACATGGCACCAGCCTAATTGGACATTGTTTTCCTTTTTGTTGGCCATCTTTTTTCAATCACATGCCATGAGCAACTTGGGGTACTGAGCATGGCCAGGGGCATGAGTAATGGTGTGCAATGTATATCGCATATCATAACTGGTGAAATGCAGGGCATTTTCAGTTTTGTGTTTGATGAACTACAACTAACCTTACACAGTGTTTTTTCAGCAAATATCAGGTTTTTTATGATAAACTGCGTTCCCCCACCATTACCCATTCTGAGCTGCGCATGGACTCCCTTCTATGGACGGCTTTCTGCCAATGACACTAAAGTATTAAAAAAAGAGATGGATGGAATCCTTGAAATAAGCTCAGCTACTCATAAATTACTCGAGGCTGCATCCCAGACCATTGTTATTTTTCACACCATGCCACTTCGGTGTGGACTCAGCCATATGCAAATCAGCCTTGACCCCGCTCAGGTAGGACTAGTCCAGTCAAACTGCCAGGCCAGGTCTTCCCTGAACTGAAACACAAGCAGCCTAAGACCAGTTTCACCCTAGTTAGGGCTCATCAGCCAGGTATAGCTTGGTTCCACTGGCGCAGGGTGCATGGGACCCACGTCTTAGCATACCCGTCCCACTTAGGGTGACACAATAAAGTACACAGATAAGTGATGGATGGAATGCTTGAATAATCTCAGCCAATGGTAATTACTCGGGCTGCATCCCAGTCTATCATTATTTTGCACACCATGCCATCGCAGTGTGGACCCAGCGATATGCAAATTTGTCTTTATCCTGCTCCAATAGGAACAGCCCAGCCTAAACTTCCAGGCCAGGTCCTCCCTGAACCGGAACACAAGGAACCCAGGACCTTTTTTGCTGTAGATAGGGCTCATCAGCTAGGTATAGCATGGTTCCAGTGACACAGTGTGCACAAAATCCCAGTCTGGGCATACCCGCCTCACTTAGGGCAACACACTAAAGTATACAAAAAGTGATGCATTAAATGCTTGAATTAATCTCAGCCACTGGTAATTACCCGGGCCGCATCCCAGTTCATTGTTATTTTGCACACCATGCCACCTCAGTTTGGACCAAGCCATATGTAAATAAGTTTTGACTCCGCTCCAATGTGACCAGTCCAGTGTGAACTGCCAGGCCAGATTTTCCATGAACTGGCTCATAAGCAACCTAGGACCGGCTTCTCCCTAGTTAGGGCTCATCAGCCAGGTATACCTTGGTTCCTATGACACAGTCTGCACGGGACCCACATCTGGGCATACCCGTCCCACTTAGGGCGACACGTTAAAGTATACAAAAAAGGGATAGATGGACTTCTTGAATTGATATCAGACGCTGGTAATTACTCCGGCTGCATCCTAGTCCATTGTTATTTTGCACACCATGCTACCTCAGTTTGGACCTAGCCATATGCAAATCAGTCTTGACCCTGCTCCAAAAGGGAACAGCCCAGCAGTAACTGCCAGTCCAGGTCCTTCCTGAACCAGAACACAAGCAACTTACGACCGGTTTCTTCCTAGTTAGGGCTCATCAGCCAAGTATAGCTTGGTTCCAGTGACACAGTGTGGAGTCCATCACTTTGTGTATACTTCTCTGCCAAGCACAGCAGAGATGTCCACAGGAACTGTCCTTCAGCCAGGCCTTGTGCCCACGACCCTGGCCTTTTTGAACCTCCCCTTCAACTTTGCTCCCTCCTCCATCGGATCTGCATGAAACTTAATATTCTTTCTCTATGCTTACTTTTTGTCCGTCAAACGTCACTCAGATTCATCAAACAGTAGTGAATAGTGAAAATTAATGATGGAAACTTTTACTGCCCGCCCACCCACCCATTTATTTTTGTCCCAAGCATGCTGGATCTGCTCAAAACATGATTTATCACCAGGATGTTAAAGCTGCTGATTATGTGCCAAATGTTGTGCAGATCTGTCAAAACGTGCCAAAGTTATTAGCAAATCAGAAATGTTTTGATAATCCCATTTAACTTGCCCCATTACCCACATATTGGATTATCATGAAGCCTTAAATGCGGGCACAGTATATAGCTTGCTAACTGCCTGTCACACCTCATTCAGATTCATCAAACAGTGCCAATTATCAAATGAGAATTGTATTGCCCCACTCTTCAACTTTGCCCTAGTATTGAAGGATTGGCAAAAAGCTTGACATACCAATAGAAAACATTTTTGGGGAATCTTCTTCTAAATATTGGGCATATTAAACACACAGTGCCAAAGTGACGAGCAAATTAACACCCCTACCCCCTTCTGTTTAACTCAGTCACTCCTGAATAAACCGGCATGAATTTGAAAATGGCATGAATAAGCTTTAACATGGTAAATGTCTGCTAAATTTCATGTATGTTTGTCCAATCTTGGTAAAGTTATAAGTATTTAAAAAATGTATTTTCAAGCTTGAAGTCCATACATCACCTTTTCAAAACACTGATATTTCAATAATTACTGAGCAGATTTGCACCAAACCACAAAAAACATGCTTTCTCAGTAAAGTTGTGCATTCATGCCAAGTTTGCTATAAATCTGTTGGGCTGTTTTTGCTCTAGTGGTGAGTAAAATTTCCTATATGAGCTAAAAGTGGGAAGCCCATCTTTGTTGACCACCCCACAATTTATTTTTCCCTGCACGGATCTGCATGAAAATTGGCACACTAGACCTTAGCTGCATACGGTTAAGCGAGCGCAAAATTTGGTGCACATGCATCCATGGGGACCAAAGTTCAAGCACATAAAAAATAATGTTTTTAATGCAATGTGTGGCTGAACCATATTTACACATTCATAACTCTCTCTCTCTGTATATCTATTAATACAGAAAGAGAGGGAGAGAGTCCAAGAGAGGATACATAATGGGTAACTGTCATATGCGGTCCAATCCAGCCATCAAGGGGCTCAGGTGACATCACCAACCACAAGAACAAAGGCCAAATGGTTTACAAATGTCAGCAGAACCCTGGGATGTCAATATAGGGCCATATTCATATTATACGTGACCAGTTATGTATTGTTTATATTCTATGTTTGTTTTGCGGTAGGTAGCTTAAAAAAAAAGCAGTTTTTCTCACAGTGCAGCTAACCACAGTCACTGAATGGAATTATAACATTTAAGTTTTGTTTACCTATCATGAATACATTCTAGATAAAACAACAAACAATGGTGAGGGCCAGTGTATATATGCAATTCTTTTGGCTGTGGTGTTTACTGCATAATTATGGATTTACCACATTTGTACATAATTTGCCACATAATTAACAGATTTCACAAAAACTGTTGTTTCTAGCTCAAATAAATAAAAATAATGCTGCTGCAGAACACACCATAATTTGTATTTTTGCCATATAGAGTGGATAACCTTGCCACATAATTTGGCCGTCCATGCCAGATAATCCTAGTGCAAAAGAGACAATTGATGGACGGAATGCAGAACAAATCAAAACATTCACCCCCAGTCAAGAGATCTGGGTTAAATCCATCATTCTTTTGCTCACCACACCACCCCAGTTTGGACCCAGCCATATGCAAATCAGTCTTGACCCTGTTCCTTGTGGGAACAGTCCAGCCCGAACTGCCAAGCCAGGTCCTCCCTGGACCGGAAACAAGCATCTTGGGACCGGTTTCAGGGCATCACCCTTCATCAGCCAGGCTAGCTTGAATCCAGTGGTGTAGTGAGCATGGGACCCACGTCTGGGCATACCCTTCCCTCTTAGGGCGACAAATGCAAAAGAGACAATTGATGGACGGAATGCAGAACAAATCAAAACATTCACCCCCAGTCAAGAGATCTGGGTTAAATCCATCATTCTTTTGCTCACCACACCACCCCAGTTTGGACCCAGCCATATGCAAATCAGTCTTGACCCTGTTCCTTGTGGGAACAGTCCAGCCCGAACTGCCAAGCCAGGTCCTCCCTGGACCGGAAACAAGCATCTTGGGACCGGTTTCAGGGCATCACCCTTCATCAGCCAGGCTAGCTTGAATCCAGTGGTGTAGTGAGCACGGGACCCACGTCTGGGCATACCTTTCCCTCTTAGGGCGACAAATGCAAAAGAGACAATTGATGGACGGAATGCAGAACAAATCAAAACATTCACCCCCAGTCAAGAGATCTGGGTTAAATCCATCATCCTTTTGCTCACCACACCACCCCAGTTTGGACCCAGCCATATGCAAATCAGTCTTAACCCTGTTCCTTGTGGGAACAGTCCAGCCCGAACTGCCAAGCCAGGTCCTCCCTGGACCGGAAACAAGCATCTTGGGACCGGTTTCAGGGCATCACCCTTCATCAGCCAGGCTAGCTTGAATCAAGTGGTGTAGTGAGCACGGGACCCACGTCTGGGCATACCCTTCCCTCTTAGGGCGACAAATGCAAAAGAGACAATTGATGGACGGAATGCAGAACAAATCAAAACATTCACCCCCAGTCAAGAGATCTGGGTTAAATCCATCATTCTTTTGCTCACCACACCACCCCAGTTTGGACCCAGCCATATGCAAATCAGTCTTGACCCTGTTCCTTGTGGGAACAGTCCAGCCCGAACTGCCAAGCCAGGTCCTCCCTGGACCGGAAACAATAATAATCCTTGTAGCCCTGACAATGACAACGCTCTGCAGAGTGGTTTGGGGGCGGTCATTATGATATGAAACTGATAGAGGAAACCGTGAAATATTTTCCATATCTCACGGCTCACTGTGAAACATGGGTTTTATACCACAGTGGTTTGTCGAAAAAGAAGCACACAAACACGTAATATGCGTGTGTTTATGTGCCCATTTTAAAATGTACAATTTTGGCAGCCAGTCACTAGGCTATTTTCTTCAGAACTCATTATTTTACTCTTGAAAAAGAAGCCAACTGTATTAGAAAAGTTACACACATAATAATTCTGACAACAAAAAACTCTTTCACAAACCGTTTTTAAAAGGAAAAACCAAGAATAGTATCACAATGTAGATACAATACACAGCTCAAATGCTGAAAACTGACACTGCTTCTTTAAGGAAGCAAATTCCACTTTTATCCCTTCAGATCCTGTCAGTGACATTTAACCCATTTTGGTTTTAATGAAACATAGGATCCTGAATATTGATCCTCATAAACCATTTTCATTCCTCTTTTAATGACTGTAGTGAAGATTCCACTGGAGAGAAACAAGGATTACAAGTAAGGAACTTTTCCTTCTCCTCCAATAGATCTTCATTAATACTCACAAGCACTGAATAGACGACCAAACCCCTCACTCATAAGAGTGGAGTATATATCAAAAGAGTATGCACTCTATCCAAAGAGGCTTCTCAAGGAAGCCGATCCCATCTGGGCATCAATCTTGGAATCTGATTCAAGACAATAATGCCTTGTGAATATGTGGCCAGATCTCCCAGTGGCTATTTTACATATTTCTGAATTGAGGACATTTCTTAGGGTAGCCGTTGTAGTTGCTTTTCCCCTGGTACAGTGAGATTTTAGCATACCAGTATGAGTTTTGTTAAACATTTGGGAACAAAGCAAGATACAAGAGACTATCCTCCCACAAATGGATTGCTATATTGTGGCTAAACTCATTTGAATGAGGCCATAAAAACATGTGTTTTCACTTTATTACTGTTTAAGTGCTGCATAAATACTTTACATATTGCCTCTAAGTTAAGCCTGCCTGCTTTTGTGCCCAGCTACTACAGGGTTAAGCACAGGTTAATTTAGTGACTTCTTGTATTTTACTTTGACAAGGATTGTGGCTATTGCTTGAGTAGGGTTTCACCCCCTTCAAATAAAAACCCCAATTTCTCAAAAAAAGTACTTTGTGTACAGGATGCTTCCTTACAATCCCAGTCAATGAGCCCACTGGAGAGGAATATGGACAGTTGCCAGGTAATGGAGACTCAAGATGGGCTTATGAGAAACAGCAGGATTATGAAAATGGTGCAGATGCAGTAAGTAACCTTTCTTAATACCTTGCAACAAATGTTGGAAACCTTCAAAACTGGTTTCGTCAGCCACAGACTTGCTAAGCTGTTCCCCAACAGGTGTCTATGCCTCCTATGACTCAGAAAAATCCTTAGTTGCCACCAGTGACAATAACTCCACAGCCGTCTTTGTTGCCACCCATTCCTAAACAACTTACTCCACCAGTACGCCCACAACCACACACATTTCAAGATATGGTTGAGGATGAAGCTCAGCAGGTCAGTGATCACGGGGACAAACCAGAGGAAGAAGAAGAAGAGGTGCCTGTGGATGATCTAGATGGCAAGGAAGATCACTGTGAGAATGACGAATGGAGAGACTTTATTATGTGTGAGGATGGAGATAAGACACCTCCACAACTGTAGTCAGCCACAGATGATATTGCTTGCTTCCATAATCTACTTGAGAGAACAGCCAAGATAACTGGCCTACCTAAGTTAACAGTGGAGAAAGATTGTTTCCTCTGTGACTTTAAGGAAGAGCCGAAGATGTCAGTAAAATCAATCCTCGTTCTCTATTCCATCCGGAAGGAAGGGATAAAACAGATGAAGACACCTGCTATGGTCCAAGCTGTGATTGCATGACTGGAAAAAAAATAGAGCACCAGAGTCAGTGTCCACTGGGCTTACTAGTCATCCTGAACGAGATTGTGTGATCACAGCAGCAGCACAAAGGAGGTTCCAAAAGCCCAGTCATAGTCAAGCGTATAGAACTTCTGGGAAGCAGGGTTAGCCCCACTGCTGAATCCTTCATCAAAGACAGCCAATGTGTAATTTTTTCTGATGTGGCATGGCTATCTCCTCTGGTCAACCTCATCCCGAGGACAGAAAGAACAAAGTCATTTTTAAGGAGGAGGCGAATGCCACTCTGTCTATAGTAGATGGGGCCATAGATGTCACAAATGCAGTAATAACTGCAAGGTATACCTTACTGAAGAAAAATGTGTCCCAAATCTTGCTAAATGGAAAAGGTATGGAAGTACCACCTATTTCCTGATGTCTGGAAGGATCACAGCTATGAAAACACCAGATGCAGAATCTCTTCTACTTAAGTGCATAAAAAGCTCTCTTTGATGGATGCTTAACCTCATTCATAATTTCCCTACAGTCTTTTGGAAGATTCAGATAAACCGTTTGCGTGAATCCAGATACAAGCCACTAAGCCGTCAGTTGAAGTTTACAGTGCATGATCTAGTGACAAACTTGCACAGGAGGAGACCCGGACTGCACAGCATCCTCATGTATGGTTGGCTAGATGTAGAACTTTGGCATACGCCCACTGGCGCTTCCACTGTGAAGCTATGAGAATCATCCTGGCTTTGCAGTAGGATAGTTTTGATGGAGCAAGGTTTCATAAATGAAACTTGCTTGTATTCAATCCTTCTCACAGTATTAATTTATTAAACTTGTATTGTTAATACTAACCTTTGCATTCATGACACAAAAGAAAGGGATGCTTGCCTATGTGTTTTACTAATGAATAACGCTTGTTTGTAATTCAAAATGGCCGCTATGCGCGGGAAAACTCAATGCGCATGTCGCAACCATATCACATGGTGTGACGTCTTTCTTTGCTTGGTGGGAAACTTCTGCTTCTGCGCAGTGTGCATTAAAATGGCTGCTTGAGGTTTTCACATGCTTCAGCTTGCTCTCATGTCATTACTAAATTGTCGTTTCCTAACGCTACTAACGCGGGTTAGAATATATAATTAAATGTGAATAGAATAGAAAAAGTGGGTATACAGTGAAACATTTTATTTGTGATTCTAATATTTTCTTCTTGCACTTTTATTAGTTCGTAAACTTGGGCCTGGGTTGGTGTTCTGAAACTCGAGAGGCAAATGGTTCTGCGCATGTGTCCTGTGTGCCTGCCAAATGAAGTTAACCTGGACGAAGTCCAAGGCCGCGACCTGATGGCCGAAGATGTTGTACTATTGCTTTTCCTGTCGCACATTGATACAATGTCTGTGAAAATTGGTTTACATTTGTCATAAGACGGGTGGGAAATAAAGCGAATGTATTAATTTGAAGGGGTGGGAACGTAAAGACAATAGGCTTTACAATTTAAGCCAAATTGATATGTTGCGAGAATCCACCCCCTGTCCAATCAGAAGTAGTGGCCCCATATTTTAGCAACATTAAGGGGAAGTACATGGGCATAGAAGGGTATAATAGAATATAGCATTAGTTAATTAGAGAGAAGAGAGAGCATGCGTTCATGAAGAACAGGCGTCCATGCTGCCAGAGCGCGCTTAGCTCCAGACCGCCAAGCTGACTGATTGCAGACCGAGTCCCTGTCCAGAAGAGGTCCTGAGGAGGGGGCGGCGGAGTCCATTAGAAGGAAGGCACGGGAGAATCGAGGAGAAGTCGAGTATCAGAGAGGGGAACGATGCAGGCGTCGTTGTAGAGAGGTCACCGGTCCTGTCCTGATCCTGGAGGAGGTCTTTGCTCTTCATCCTTCCTGGGTCCTATTCTTTCAACTCCTTGGCTAAGGGGTTTTGGTTCTCGCACTTAGGTAAATATAATGCAACCTTTAGTTGCGCTGCTGTCTCTATCTTCTCCTTTTCTTTAAACACCGTCATTGATTAGCAATAATCATTTCTATGCTTAATCTTGGGTATTGCGATTAAGTACCATGTGGCTCTGTATTTTACTCTGCTAAATCTTTAGATAAATATTTTAAAACTTTGTGACTCAGTGGTTATTTCATGATTATGTATTATAATGAATGTCACTCATTTTAAACTTCCCAATTAGCAAAGGATTCATTGGTAAGTCATTACTCTTCAATCAGAAGGTAATTGGTAGCAGGGATTTTGATAGAGAGTAACAACTGATAAAACCCAGCGTAAGTATTAGTGTAGTATGAATGTATGGGCCCAAGTGAGTATCTGGTGTATGAATGCTGTTTGTTAATATCGCGCTGGATCAGTTTTCTGGTTATCAGAGGATGGTTACTCTTTGTTAATTGGGTAATGAGAATTTTATTTGTATTTTTATGAACTAACATCCGTGTATTCAAAGTTTTGTTTTATGTTGTCCAGAATACCCCGGGGTAAAAGGAATAGCGGATGGTAAGTGGAAGCCATACTGCAGTGAGGTTATCTGCCAGGCAGAAATAGTACTGGAAAGTTAAGCAGGACTTTCAGTACTCGTTAGGGACTCTATGCGTGTGAGTAATAGCAAAAAGAGTACGCTGGTAAAAATTTGATGTTATATCACCTAGAAAGGGTAACATTGGAGAAGTAACAGGTACTTCTGGAGCTTGTGTGAAGAGTAGACGGAAGTGTTTTACTCGTAGTGTATGTTTAGTAAACGGAAAGGTTTTACTAAGTATGAGAGAAAACTATCTTTTCGAATTTAGAGAAACTGGCACGATAGCGAATGTTTTATGTTGTTACTGAAATTTAATTAAGATTTATAGAGAAAATAAGTTTGCGTAAATGTTTGTAAAGGGAGGGTCAGTTGCCGGAGAGGGAGCTGACGTCACTAAACGCCGCGCTGAGATTGGTTGAATCAGCGGGTGTGGAAAAACCCTTGTAAAGGAGGGGTCAGTAGTCAGGAGTAGTACTGACGTCACAGGTGCCGCGCTGGGATTGGTTAAACCAGCAAGGACAGAAAAGAGCAGATTGTAAAGGAGGGGTTGACAGATAAACGTCACCAAAAGGCCGCGCAAGGATTGGCTCGGAAATAAAAGATAGCAGACATTTGATTGGTCAAAATTATAGAAGCGAAATTTTTAGTGGATAAGGATTGCATGATAAAACACGATCCGACTTTAACAGGAATTCGTCAGGATAGGAGATATTTAGGCTTTGCAGAATATAATTTTATACATCGGTACTTACCCAAGATGTACGGAGAAAGGAGAAAAATGTCATTTTTACAAAAGATTAAGAATTATTTTAAAAAGGACAAACCAATCAAAACTAGAGAAGGAATTATTATTCCACCAGCTAAAACGCCCGCTTCATTCATGATGATGGAGAGAGGTTATCATACTTGTGTATGGATGGAGAATTGGATAGAATATACCAAAAATGATGGAATACTAGCATTTCCCGAGAATGGCACGTTCAATGGGCGAATTCTACAAAACTTAAGATTGAGGATGAATGACTTAGAACCCAGACCTAGATTAACTCAGTACGAAGCTCTAGAGGAATGGGAAACCGAGGCATTTGAGCGGGACCGATCTAGAAGTAATAGGAGTTATCCAGGATTTTTCCCCAGATACCTACATGAGTCTAGGAATGGTCAGATGAAACAATGGAGAAGGGCAATGATTACAGAAGGATTATATCCATTGTTCTCAGCAGAGGAGAAATTAGGAAGTAAGTGCACAGAAAAGACAAAACATTTAATGAGAAATGAGGAGTCTGAAGACGAATTTATGGAGGAAATGTTAAGAAACCCCCACCATATCAGGAAGGGACAAGTGGATGCACCCCAAGTGCACCACCAAAAACTCCATTAGTGCCACAGGTAATGCATGAATTCACCCCGAGTAGAATACTTCATGACAAAGAAAAGGAAGCCCTAGAAAAGACCAGAGCAGAATTAATACAGAAAATAACCCAGATAAAAGTACATCCTGATTCGTTGACCATACCTGTAACAATTGGTCCAGTAGTTCCATTATATGGTACTCAGGGAAGCTGTCCTCCACCGATACTTACACCTACTCCTGTGAATAATTCCAAACCTGAAGCTCCAGTTATAATTGAGGATCAATTTAGTGACTGTGAATCCACAATATCACTTATGGACTTGCCTATTCGAGGTTCTGTAAATAGTACTCCCAGAAAAGATGTACCTGGATGTTCAAAAGATGTAAGTTTAATAACTTCATCGGGAGCAAAAAGTGCCACCATAGTAACACCTGAAGATCTAGAAAAATGGGTGCAAGGGTCAGTTAAACAGTGCACACCTCCAAAAATAATGGACATTCATAAATTAAAAGTCGAATTAGAAGAAATAATAGCAGGAAATGTAGGACTAGAACGCTTAAATACCTATGATGAAGAAGAATTATTGTTCCTGTGTAGGAGTATCACCAGAAATGTAAGGATATTCCATGAAAAATTATCCAATTTAGCACTACAGATGGGAATAGAAATAGGGAGATCAAAGGTACTACAGAAACCCTATAGAGCAGAATTTTCAGACAAAGATTTAGAAAATATGAATGCCTCTGGAAGAAGATTACAAATAAGAGAATTAATGTTAGTTTTGCAAAAATGGGGAGACCTAGATAAATGGAAAACTAGGTGGGCCAAGAAAAAGGAAGAAGCACGAACAAGTAGAACAGCATCAGAATATGTGATGAAAGAAACAGGGAAAGCAGACCAGATGTATCCAATGCGAGAAGTTGCGGGAGGAGGATATGTACATGTCCCATGGAGCAGACAGGATATTTTGTCATTTACGAATGATTTTCCAAAATTGAGAGAAAAACCAATTGAATGGTACAAGCAGGTTGATAGGTTTGTGAAGGTGTCAAAGGTATTGTTGAAGGATTTAGATGGTTTGTTTGACATAGTGGTACCTGCCGATTTGTGGACAGATTGTAAAATTACAGTCGATTGGCCTAGTGATGAATATCCTAGAGATCCGAAGACAGGTGCCCCGTCAAATGATGTGATGAAAAAGTATCAGCAAGTGATAACTTACCTGAAAGGGAAAATACCACCGAAAGAAACAGATTGGGTAAAAATAGATCGAACTACCCAAGAAGCTAATGAATCAGTACATTCTTACTATGAGCGTCTATTGCAGGTATTTAAACAGTATAGTGGATTTGAGGACATTGGAGACAAGAACATGAGTCAGTTTGTGTATCGATTTGTTTACGGTTTGAAGCCAGAAATTTGCCAGATGATTAAACAGCATATGCTGTGTTGGCAGGGAAAGCCCATTGACGAGATTTTGAAGTATGCAAAATATTGTGGAGACGATATTGAGGATAGACACAAGAAATTGCAGGAAAAAGTAATGTGGGCTCAGGTGAAAATGGCTGAGAAACAGGGAATCAATTTGGAAAATCCGAGTGAAAATCCAGGAAAAGATTCTGGAACGAATAGTGATGCTGGGAATGGTGGAAAATTTAGAGGACGAATGAGTAGAGAAGAAGCTAAAAAGAAATTTCCTTGTCATGGATGCGGAAAATTGGGGCATTGGAAGGATGAATGTAAAAAGATCCGGAATAATAATGGCCCAAATCAAAATTTAAATCCACAGACGCAGAATGACTCACAGCAGGGTGTAAATCCTCAGAGTCAGTTGCCACCTGCACCTATTCAGGGTAATGTAAGCAGAGCAAAGCATGGTACAGACATCGGATATCCAGGAGGAAGTGGTAAGAATGATTATATGACATCACAATTTCTTTTGCAGGACGATTTCTGTCAATTCAGTCCATGACGGTGCCTAGGAGAGGGGAAGAAGGAGTGCATACTTGGCGCATCCTTACAGGTAGATCAGTCAGGTCCATATGTTGAAGGGAATGTGAAAGGTAATAATATTACTTTCCTTTTGGACACTGGTGCTACCCGGTCTACTGTGAGAACAGCAGACATTCCAGACCTTCCTCTCTCTGGTGAAAATATCCAAGTAGTGGGGGTAGCTAATCAGCGGATTAGAACACCTCTTACCGAACCCATGGAAGTTAAAATTGGAAACTTCAGAGAAATGCATCAATTTGTAGTATGTGATTCCAGTCCAGTAAACTTATTAGGTAGGGATTTGTTGTGCAAGATGAATTGTACCATTTTCTGCACACCGGATGGTGTGGCCGTTCAGACACCAGATGAAGACCATGTATATAAAATTATGATTGCAAAACAAGGTACAGAAGTGGATGAGATGTTTTCATTAATAACAAAACATGAGTTGCCAGAAGAATTAAAAGGTACAGTAAACCCCATAGTATGGGATTTCACCGGAAAAGAAGTAGGACTTATGGCTAAAATAGATCCAGGGGGGTCCAGGATCTTTGGGGGGGGTCCAGGGTCTTTCTTTCCTTTTATTGTTGAGTTTATTTTTCACTGTTGGAACACTCCACATAGCCATGGTCCACAGTGGACCCCTTTCCTCTGCCTTGAGCGTCTTGCGTCTAAATTGACACAGTCCCTCGCAAATGTTCCCTTTCTTGGGGGCTCTGCCTAATGACGCGGCCGGCCCGACTGGGTTGTAGGCGGCTTGCTGTGTTAATACTGTACAGCCTTTCTACTGCTCTTTGTTTGTCAGTGCGAACAACAAGCAGCCAGCCGGCCTGATAGGTTGTAGGCGCTCTGCTTATGTATCTTTGTTGTGTTCTGTTAATAAAAACAGATTTAATACTAAAATAGATCCAGTTAAAATTACTGTAAAGGAAGGTGCAATTTTCCCAAATACCAGACAGTACAAAATGAGTGCAGAAGTAAAAGCAGGAGTCATTGAAGAAATAAATCGAATGGTAGAACAAAACATACTAAAAGAAGTAATGAGTAGCCCATGTAATTCACCAATAATGGGATTAAAGAAACCTAGTGGAAAATATAGGATTGTTCAGGACCTGAGGAAAATAAATAAGATTGTAGAACCATGTTGTCCCATAGTACCAAATCCTGCAGTAATTCTATACCAGATTCCGTGGAGTGCAGGATGGTTCACAGTAATTGATTTGTGTCAAGCGTTCTTTTCAATACCATTACATCCAGACAGCCAGTATCTTTTCTCATTTAAATTTGAGAACAAAGTTTATGTGTGGAATCGTGTTCCTCAGGGGTACACAGAAAGTCCTTCTATTTTCAACCAGATACTGAAAAAGTGCCTTGAAAAACTAGTGATGCCAGGAAGCTCAGTCTTAGTCCAATATATCGACGACTTATTGGTGGCATCGAACACCAGAGAGGACTGTGTTGTTGATTCCATAGCATTATTAAATCTTTTGGCAGAAGAAGGACATAAAGTCTCACCTGAAAAATTGCAATTCTGTACAACAGCTGTTAAGTATCTGGGACACCAAATTGAGAGAGGAAAAAGAAGAGTAACAGCTGAAAGAGTAGCTTTAATAAAGAAAATGCAAATGCCTGTAACACAAAGACAAGTGAGAATGTTCCTAGGAATAGTAGGTTACTGTCGACAATGGATACCAAGATTTTCCATGTTAGCTAAGCCCTTAATTAACATGACAAAAAAGAAAGCAAAGGACCCTGTGGAGTGGGAGGATGAAAGTGTAGAAGCCTTTGTAAAATTGAGAAATGCCCTATGTTCAGCACCTGCCTTAGGCATGCCTGATTATAAAAGAGAATTTGCATTGTTCTGTCATGAGAGAGAAAATTGTGCACTTTCTGTCCTAACTCAAAGACATGGACTAGAAAGACGTCCTATAGCATATTTTTCTGCTACATTGGACCCAGTAGCAGCCGCATTGCCAGGATGCCTAAAAGCAGTGGCGGCTACTTGTTTGAGCATTGAACAAAGTGAGTCAATTGTGATGGGACACCCTGTAAAAGTGTATGTTCCACATGCAGTTGTCATTCTGTTGACAAGAACCCGAACTCAGCATCTTACTCCTAGTCGGCTGACTAAATACGAAAGAATCATAATGGGTGCTGAAAATGTGAACATGGTAAGGTGTACTATAATAAATCCAGCAACCTTACTACCAGACCCATATCATGAGAGAATCAAAGATGATGAAGACGATGAACATGATTGTATACAAATCACAGAATTATGCACAAAACCACGCCCAGATATAGAGGAACAGCCTCTCAAAAAGCCAGACAGGGAGCTATTTGTAGATGGTTCATGTCGAAGACATGAAGATGGTAAACTAACTGCTGCCTATGCGGTATGTGAATTAACTGGAATAGTTGAAGCATCTTATTTACCAGGAGTCAAATCTGCACAAGTAGCTGAATTGATTGCGTTGATAAAAGCATGCAAAATTGGGAGGAATCAGAGAGTAACCATATTTACAGATAGCCAATATGGTTACGGGGTTGTGCACGATTTTGGCCAACTATGGATGCAGAGGGATTTCATGACTTCTTCAGGATCCCCCATTAAAAATGGACAAATTGTAAGGGAATTGCTAGAAGCAATACAATCACCAAAAGAATTGGCTGTGGTGAAATGTGCCGCACACCAGTCAGGAGATGACTGGGTGGTAGTCGGCAACAGATATGCAGATCTGGTGGCTCAACATTGTGCCAAAACCAGAATGTCAGTCAATAAGAGGGTGGAAAGAATGGGAATCAGCTGCCAACTGGGAATCAGCTGCCAACTTATGCTGTATATGCCACCTGAAACTTGGAATGACGTCAAGAAATTGCAAGATGAGGTTGATGAAAGTGAGAAGAATTTGTGGATCAAAGTGGGTTGTTCCCAAAGAGGAAATGATGAAGTGTGGATCAGTGCTGATGGCAGACCAGTCATGCCAGACTGTTTACTCTCACAAATGGCTAGAATGCATCATGGAGACACACACATAGGAAGAGATGCAATGATTAGGCTGTTCAGACAAAATTGGTACAATCCCAAATTCAGGGCTGTTGCAGAGAGTCTTTGCCAGAGATGTCTAACTTGCCAGATGCATAATCCGGGGAGGAAGACAGTAATTGGATTTGGAAAAATTGGAAAGGCAGAGGGTCCATTTATGAGACTTCAGTTTGATTTCATACAGTTACCACCATGTAGAGGGCTGAAATATGTACTAGTCATAGTATGTCTGTTTTCAAAGTGGGTGGAGGCTTACCCTACTAGGAGAAATGACAGCATTACAGTTGCAAAACTGTTGCTACGAGAGCTCATTCCTAGGTTTGGTTTTCCAGTAACTTTGGAATCAGATAGAGGAAAACATTTTAACAGCGAAGTGATTCAAATAATCTGTGAAGCATTCCAAATCCAACAGAAACTGCACTGTGCATATCGTCCAGAGGCTTCTGGAGTGGTTGAACAATTGAATGGCACTATAAAGTCAAGACTGGGAAAAATGTGTGCATCAACATCATTAGAGTGGCCAGATGCATTGCCACTCGTTTTAATGGGACTCAGAAGTATACCTGACAGAAACACAGGATTGAGCCCACATGAAATAATGATGGGAAGAGCAATGAGACAAACACATGTTCCCACAAACAAACTGGTGAATATATCTGATGATATGGTTCTGGACTATTGCAAAGGATTGGCTGACCTAGTGCGTTCTGTCTCTCATCAGGTTGGAGAAGACGCAGTTTCCAGGCAGCCCGAGCAAGAACATGATCTGAATCCTGGTGACTGGGTGGTAGTGAAGAATCACACCAGAGAAACGTGTCTATCACCTAGATGGGGCAGACCGTGTCAAGTCATACTGACAACGAATACAGCAGTGAAGTGTGCCGGATTTCCTAATTGGATTCATGTAAGTCACACCAAGAGAGTACCAGATCCCGAGGAAGAGAATCCTCAGACAACGCCAATCACTGAAGAGGCTGAAGGTTGCCCAGCTGTAGGATCTCAAGTTCGAGATTCCAGAGAAGCTGAAGAAGAACAACCGAGCACAAGTCAGGATTGGATACCAGTGGTAGAAGTTCCTGAAGTATACCACAGAACAAGAAGTCAAGCGAAATTGGAAGAAATTGAAGAAGATCAGATAGGTGAAGAAGAAGCAGTTCAGGAACAAAAAGAAAAGACATTAAGAAATCCTGAACAAGGTCAGATAGGGAAAGAAAACTGGACTCAAAACAGTGAAGACCTAATAGACTTTGATCAGGGACAGACAGGTCTAGAAGAATCCGGTCAGGCTGCAGAAGTTCACAGTGCAATAAGCCCTGATCAGAACAAGTTAGATCAAGAAGAGTACACAGAAGAAGAAAACCTTGAAAAACATGAACTTGAAGAAATAAATAAAGAACAAGGTCAGTTATTGGAAACTCACAGCGGAGCTGTTACAGAGAAACCAATTAGACCTGAAAAGGAGCAAACAAGAAACACAGTAATTGAAGAAAACGAAACAGTGCTAAGCAGTGAAATTAACGAGATCTCTAAAGACAAAAACAAAGAAACAGTGCCAACCAAGAAAACAAGAAAAGGAGATCATTGGCCGAGTGTCATTAAAAGAGTAAAGTACCACATAACAACCAGAAGTGAAGATCCAGATCAAGTACCTGAAGTATCAAGTCAAACCGAACAAGAAAATAAAACTGCGAAAAGAAGAAGCAAAAGACTGAAACTTGTGAATAACAAATTCAAGGGTCCTGACTGGACTTATATCATTCTTGAAGATTTTGAAAGCTCAGAGTCAAGTGACAGTGGTGGCGAAGGAACAAGTGCAGAATTGACATACGAAGAAGAAACAAGACCACCCTGACTAAGCAAAAGAATAAGCTAAAGAAAAGAAGAAAAGATAAGAAGAGCAATCTTCCTTGTCGAAAAATGCCTGACGATAGAGTTACTGGGAGACCAAAACAGAAATGTTGTAGAAGATGCTGTGCAATATGCATATGTAGTCTAGTAATGGTGCTTATAGTATGGTTAGTCCTGATTGTAGCAGTTCCTTACCTTATGATAATAGATAAAAAGATTAATAATGAAACTAAAGGGAGGACAGCAAACATGAAGGGCAATAGAGTAGAACTAATGGCAGAAGATGAGGCAGAAATTCATCATGAAGTAGCTGACAACGACACTAGTTTAAACGTTTTCACAAAGTTATTGTTTCAATATGTAGACACAATGGAAGTTAGTAATTGTTATGTCTGTATGAAGTTACCTGAATCAGTAGCAGAAGGATTAACATATCATCACTTACCACTGACATATGGCATATCATGTAGTGTTTTGTCTAGTTTATTTTATAGAACAGGGAAACTTCAGTATTATTATTCAAACTTAGATGTGATATTTTCTGAGGTTCCGATTCGCAAGAGTATGAACCCAGTGCTTAGTAGTCAAGACGCACAGTTTATGGGAGAATTTTTCTTAACAATGAAATCAATAGACATAACACATGCACATAGACACAATCTAACATGTTCTTTACTTGAAGAAGAAAAGATATTTTTGAATTTAGTAGAAGATAGAAGACAAGATTTTCAAAAGAAAGCTTCTGAGCATAAGGCTCATTTGCCACCTTGGGCGGAGAAAGAAGGAGTTACACACCTGGCAAGGCTCAAGCTGCTATGGCTCTGGATTTCGTAAAGACAGGAAAAATTTGTCTTCATAGGTTAAAGACTGATTATAACAATGTTTTCATCGGTACCAGTGAATGTGAACACAATTTTTTAATTCTTGGAGGTTGGGGACTCAAAGGAGGAACAGATTCAGTTTTTCCTGGAATCTATTATGTGTGTGGGAATAAGGCTTACTTTAGGCTTCCTGCACGGTGGTATGGAAGTTGTTATTTTGGAATAGTATTTCCAAAGATATACCACGTAAAAAGAAACACTGAGAGCAATGAAAACAATAGCGAATTAATACGTAGTAAAAGAGCTAGTTTTTCGGAAATTGTAGGTGATATATTTGGTGCATTGATACCTTCAGTGGGAATAATTCTGAACTCAAGGAAAATATGTAAATTGTCTACAGTAGTTGATCGTTTATCAACAGATACTGCAGGAGGTTTTCTAATGATTAATGCGGAAATGGTTGCGATTAGATCTATGGTGATGCAAAATCGACTTGCTCTTGATATTACATTGGCAAAAGAGGGCGGAGTCTGTAAATTATTGAAGACGAAACATTGTTGCACTTATATTCCTGATAAGAGTGCAGAAATTGGAACGTATATACAGAATATAACTAAACTTGAGAAAGAACTTAAACCACTGGAAGTTGATAGTGTATGGGAAAGATTGACAAATAGTATATCGTCAATTGGAACCTGGTTTGCTAATATAGGGAAAGGACTTATAGGTCAAATATTAGTACCCTTAGCAGGGATAGCAATAATAATTTTGGCAATAACAATATGGTGCAAATGCTGTAAAAAGAATGGAACATATAAGGTGACAGGAAGAGGAAAGAAACGAAAGGTAGATGAAATCGAACTTGAAGAGTGGAGAAGTGAATTATACAAGAAATTAAAAGGAGATTGTAAAAATAGAAAGAATAAAGACGAGAATGAAGTAATTTGCTAGAAGTTGGCATCTGATTGAGGGTAATGTTTTTGATGGCTCAGAAACGCCATCAGAGAGGGATTGATGGAGCAAGGTTTCATAAATGAAACTTGCTTGTATTCAATCCTCCTCACAGTATTAATTTATTAAACTTGTATTGTTAATACTAACCTTTGCATTCACGACACAAAAGAAAGGGATGCTTGCCTATGTGTTTTACTAATGAATAACGCTTGTTTGTAATTCAAAATGACCGCTATGCGCGGGAAAACTCAATGCGCATGTCGCAACCATATCACATGGTGTGACGTCTTTCTTTGCTTGGTGGGAAACTTCTGCTTCTGCGCAGTGTGCATTAAAATGGCTGCTTGATGTTTTCACATGCTTCAGCTTGCTCTCATGTCATTACTAAATTGTCGTTTCCTAACGCTACTAACGCGGGTTAGAATATATAATTAAATGGGAATAGAATAGAAAAAGTGGGTATACAGTGAAACATTTTATTTGTGATTCTAATATTTTCTTCTTGCACTTTTATTAGTTCGTAAACTTGGGCCTGGGTTGGTGTTCTGAAACTCGAGAGGCAAATGGTTCTGCGCATGTGTCCTGTGTGCCTGCCAAATGAAGTCAACCTGGACGAAGTCCAAGGCCGCGACCTGATGGCCGAAGATGTTGTACTATTGCTTTTCCTGTCGCACATTGATACAATGTCTGTGAAAATTGGTTTACATTTGTCATAAGACGGGTGGGAAATAAAGCGAATGTATTAATTTGAAGGGGTGGGAACGTAAAGACAATAGGCTTTACAATTTAAGCCAAATTGATATGGTGCGAGAATCCACCCCCTGTCCCTGTCCAATCAGAAGTAGTGGCCCCATATTTTAGCAACATTAAGGGGAGGTACATGGGCGTAGAAGGGTATAATAGAATATAGCATTAGTTAATTAGAGAGAAGAGAGAGCATGCGTTCATGAAGAACAGGCGTCCATGCTGCCAGAGCGCGCTTAGCTCCAGACCGCCAAGCTGACTGATTGCAGACCGAGTCCCTGTCCAGAAGAGGTCCTGAGGAGGGGGCGGCGGAGTCCATTAGAAGGAAGGCACGGGAGAATCGAGGAGAAGTCGAGTATCAGAGAGGGGAACGACGCAGGCGTCGTTGTAGAGAGGTCACCGGTCCTGTCCTGATCCTGGAGGAGGTCTTTGCTCTTCATCCTTCCTGGGTCCTATTCTTTCAACTCCTTGGCTAAGGGGTTTTGGTTCTCGCACTTAGGTAAATATAATGCAACCTTTAGTTGCACTGCTGTCTCTATCTTCTCCTTTTCTTTAAACACCGTCATTGATTAGCAATAATCATTTCTATGCTTAATCTTGGGTATTGCGATTAAGTACCATGTGGCTCTGTATTTTACTCAGCTAAATCTTTAGATAAATATTTTAAAACTTTCTGACTCAGTGGTTATTTCATGATTATGTATTATAATGAATGTCACTCATTTTAAACTTCCCAATTAGCAAAGGATTCATTGGTAAGTCATTACTCTTCAATCAGAAGGTAATTGGTAGCAGGGATTTTGATAGAGAGTAACAACTGATAAAACCCAGCGTAAGTATTAGCGTAGTATGAATGTATGGGCCCAAGTGAGTATCTGGTGTAAGAATGCTGTTTGCTAAAATCGCGCTGGATCAGTTTGATCATGGAATCTGGGGTTTTGGAGGAAAAGCCTATAGAAAACAGATTGTTGCTTGTAGTACCTGGAGGTGAAGTCTGGGCATTTCTTGTTTCCTGCATCTGCAAACAGGTCTAACTGAGGAAACCCTCAATCATGAAAGACGTCTTGTAGTATGTTGTCGTGCAATACCCACTTGTGGTTTTCATGGGGAGTTCTGCTGAGTGACTCTGCCCCTGCATTCTGAACACCTGGGAAATATATGGCTGTAATCTGTAGGTTTCATGCTGTGAGACATTTCTAAATCAATTGCACTTCCGGAGAGAAGAGAAGGAGAGAGAGAAAGAGAGAGAGAGAGATAAGGAGTGTGTGCCTCCTTGCTTGCTTAAATATTACATTGATGTCATATTTGCTGTTCAAACATGCAGAAAGTTTGTCAGGAAAAAACCTTATGAGCCAGATGAACTACTTTCAATTCCAGACTGTTGATGTAGTAAGACATCTCTTTCATATACGATTCCTCTGCACTTGAAGGTGAGCCATATGAGCACCTCATCTCATGAGGCAGGCATGTGTGACAATTGTTAGTATTGGGATATCCTGATGAGAGGGTACTCCTTGCAGCAGATTCACAGACTGGCACCACAATGGGAATGACTGAACCGCTGACTGAGATAGAGTGATTCTGTTTTCCCAGCTGCTGGAGTACTGGCAGACATTGTTGAATATGGTTTCCAAGACTTATCTGGACTGACGGATAGTAGAAGGTCTAATAGCTGCAGCCAGAATGTCCATTGATGTCATCGTTGATGTTCTGGCGGTGGACAACCGGGGCTTCTATATGACAGAAGCTGTCAGGAGGGACAGAAATACATAGGAGTGTAAGCCATCCACAAACATACAAGAAGAGCCTATATAAAGGGTTAAAATACTATTCTGGAGACGTACAAAGATTGATTTACAGGACGTTAAGATAATAGCATATCTTATTACTACCCTTACATTTTCAAGTCTAGGAGCCGTTTGATAAGGCAGTGGATAATAACTAGGTCTGGGTGGAGTTTGCAGAGTTCTGCGTAGTGGCCCAAAAACTCCACCGCGCTACGCGGAGTTCTGCAAGTAGCGGAGTACATTACATTGTGCCGTTCGCGCTGATTTTTAGCGCCGGGTATTTGTCTTGCGCTGTAAAATCAGCACGAATGGCACCACACGCAGCGCAAGAGGGCATTGCTTCTTTCTGCCGCTCGAGTAGATGTTCTACTCGAGCAGTAACTTCCTCAACACGAACTGAAGGTTTCTCAACGCAAGCGGTAGCGACCATCTGCGACCGCCCGCATTGAGAAATCTCTCCTGGAGGTGGTCTGGGGTAAGACTTTCCTTGCTCGCACCCACCAACTTTATGTTGGAGAGCGCAAGCGAGGAAAAAACTCCTTGTTCTAAGCAGAGTGTGAAAAACTCTGCAAACTGCGAGCGGAGCGTAATTTCACGCCCAGGCCTAATAATAACTAACACAATCTCATAACATATTGAGCATGTTTCCAATAGGTATGTGTAACAGAAGACATACAGATACCCTGTCATTAAATAAAGTGGTTTATTCCAAATGAAAAAAGAGCAGACATGCAACTTACCGTTCTCTACAATCTGTCTGTTGTGTGGTGCACATTTCCCAACATTGCTGCGAGCAGATGTTGTTGCCCGTGGTGGACTGGGCAACATCACAAGACCTTAAACAGATTATAGGACAATTATAAATATATAGCAGTGTATCAGTATAATTTTCAAGCCTTCATTAGACAATAATGTATAGAAATTCAAACAAACATTATCAAATATACTATAAGGAATTAACTAAGCACATGATACAAGTAAGCTATTGTGTGTTAGTAAGTGTGTAACCATCAGGATATACCTGTGCATGTAGATGGCAAGACCTGCCCTGTGTGTTGCCCTGGGGCTGTTGTAATGACGCCTGCCGCAGCTGAAGCTACAAAGCTGCTAGAATGTGAGGGTGTATGGAAAAAAGATTAAAAAAATACCCAACTAATTATAACAGTAGTAGGAATTGATAGGGGTTGTGTTAGAGGAGTTTTAGAATAGTACAAATGTGATGTTTGATAGACAATTCGAGGTATGAGTAAAGTAGAGAATTGGGTGACTCATTGTAGGTTTGCTTCTAGTGAGAGAAAAAGAGAGAGAGAGTGAGAGAAGGGAGGGAATTCAATTCTTACCCGGCTCCACATTAGTGTTCTCAGAAACACGCAGCCCATATAGCAGGTGTGGATGCATTGTAGAGAGGACAGCCTCCTCAAGGGAGATGAGATGAAGACGGAATCCAATTGGCCCCCCAGGCAGCACAGCAGCTAGCTGTATTCTGGAGAACTTGTCCATCACCCACATCCTGACATTTTTTATGCCCCCCCACCACCACCACCACGGTGTGGGCCTTCTCCCCCAGTGCTTTGACAGTCTGTCACATTCTGCCACAAGGCTACCTTTTGTGTCCCACAGAGGGTAAGTGGAGACTGCTCATGTCGTTGTTTGTAGTATTTTACAATAAACTTAACTCAAGGGGTGTCTCCGTCCCAGTAAATTCCTTTTCCTCATCAGCAGGGTGTGTGCATACTTCTTCCAGCGTGGGTTGTTTGAAGATGGAAGAAGGTGAAGAGATAAAAAGCAGATCCTCTAGTGTGGCCAACATATATATTGTTGGTAGTGAGTGAGTGTCAGGTGTATATGATTGGTTCCAGGTGTATGTAACTCTCCTATTCCCTTCCATGCTGAGGTCTCTGCCTCGGTAGCACAGGTTCCACTAAGTGTGCGGAAGGACCCGATTGGGGGATTCCGCCAAGTGTGCAGAGGGCTCCACTGGGTGGCAGAGGTCCCGCAAACTGCGCAGAACGTAAAATATGGTCATAAATTTACCAGCCATACGTTTATGGTCATATTTTACATTTTTTCAGACTCCACCCCCTGAATTTAGGTAGTGGATACATGTCTACACTTTTGAGCAATTTTAAACATGGATTTTGTCAATAGCCCAAAGTAGTAAGGTTACTTAAAAGTGTAAGAGTAAATTTAGTACTAATAAATCTACATGTGTAGATTTACCTTTGTGAATAGGCCCTGTTAACTGTAACTATGAGGGTAACTGTACTTTAAAGTGTCGCAGGACAGCATTTATGCGATAGTGACCACGACATACAGTTTTGACGATCGTGCTCTGGTACTGAAGGTGATGTAGGAACTGGCAACAATGGATACTAAACTGGTCACTGGTACTGATTGAACCTATGGGCACTGGTACTGATGGTGACTGGTGTCAGTGGCAGTATTAGGGGGAGTCATACAATGCTACTGTTCACAATTGGGGCACAGGCACCGATGGTGAGTGAAGACCCTGGAATTGTGGTTGGGTACCACTTGCATTGATAGTGACACGGAGAACAGGCACTGTTGGAAACTAGGTGGGGTACTGTACTTATCATGACCAGGGCTCTGAAACTGATAGTGACTAGTGGCACTAGTGCTCATGCTGACTAAGAGTACTGGTAGTGATGGTAACTAGTGTTCATTCTGAATGGAACACTGGTACTGGTGGTGACTCCGGGCTACTGTTTGCGACTGGGTCTCAGCCCGCGATAGAGAACCTGAGTCCTAGTACTGATGGTGACTGAAGGCACTGACACTCATGGTGGTTGGACTCTGGTACTAATGGTGAATGATGGCATAAGTACTGATGGTGACTGAAGGCACTGACACTTATGGTGGTTGGAGGACTCTGGTATTGATGGTGAATGATGGCATAAGAACTGATGGTGACTGAAGGCACTGGCACTTATGGTGGTTGGAGGACTCTGGTACTGATGGTGAATGATGGCATAAGAACTGATGGTGACTGAAGGCACTGGCACTTATGGTGGTTGGAGGACTCTGGTACTGATGGTGAATGATGGCATAAGTACTGATGGTGACTGAAGGCACTGACACTCATGGTGGCTGGAGGACTCTGGTACTGATGGTGAATGATGGCATAAGTACTGATGGTGACTGAAGGCACTGACACTCATGGTGGTTGGAGGACTCTGGTACTGATGGTGAATGATGGCATAAGAACTGATGGTGACTGAAGGCACTGGCACTTATGGTGGTTGGAGGACTCTGGTACTGATGGTGAATGATGGCATAAGAACTGATGGTGACTGAAGGCACTGGCACTTATGGTGGTTGGAGGACTCTGATACTGATGGTGAATGATGGCATAAGTACTGATGGTGACTGAAGGCACTGACACTTATGGTGGTTGGAGGACTCTGGTACTGATGGTGAATGATGGCATAAGAACTGATGATGACTGAAGGCACTGACACTCATGGTGATTGGAGGACTCTGGTACTGATGGTGAATGATGGCATAAGTACTGATGGTGACTGAAGGCACTGACACTCATGGTGGCTGGAGGACTCTGGTACTGATGGTGAATGATGGCATAAGTACTGATGGTGACTGAAGGCACTGACACTTATGGTGGTTGGAGGACTCTGGTACTGATGGTGAATGATGGCATAAGAACTGATGGTGACTGAAGGCACTGGCACTTATGGTGGTTGGAGGACTCTGGTACTGATGGTGAATGATGGCATAAGAACTGATGGTGACTGAAGGCACTGGCACTTATGGTGGTTGGAGGACTCTGATACTGATGGTGAATGATGGCATAAGTACTGATGGTGACTGAAGGCACTGACACTTATGGTGGTTGGAGGACTCTGGTACTGATGGTGAATGATGGCATAAGAACTGATGGTGACTGAAGGCACTGACACTCATGGTGATTGGAGAACTCTGGTACTGATGGTGAATGATGGCATAAGTACTGATGGTGACTGAAGGCACTGACACTTATGGTGGTTGGACTCCGGTACTGATGGTGAATGATGGCATAAGGACTTATGGTGATTGGTAGGGCCTCTTTCTGATGATGATTGGCGGCAATGAAGGTGATGATGACACGTCACTGGCTACTCCCCAGTCCTATATAGTCCCGGAGCTGGTGTTGAACGCTAGCACTGATTGTCACATAGGCTATGGATACTGTCAAGCACTGTTGTCATGTGACTGTGGCCTTTTTGGTACAGTGGTAACGAGGTGCACAGACGCTGATGACAGCTGCAGCTATGATGCTGACTGGTGCCACGGGGACCGGGTCGGATTTTAAGCGAGGGGCCACCTGGCACGGAATCTGAGAGGGTACATTGGCAAAGCTGGTAACTGCCGCCTTTGAGGCTGATTGTGACAACTGCGAGAAACTTTTATATTTGCTTGGGGGAGGACTTGTTGGCTTTGCAAACGCCTGTTTTTTCTTGTTCTCTAACAGTAGCTTTCTGTTGTGAAGCACTTAAATGTGGTTAACTCCCCTTAACACTAAGTGCCAAAGGGGGAATTCGAAAACACGGTTTTCTCTGCGAGTCTGGGCACGGAGGCGCACGGGCTCACGGTTCCTTGGAATGTTGCTGCTGCGGGGAACAAAGGGGTGTGTGACTGTGTTAGTATGTTATTTGTTTCTGTGTGTAATATATATATAGTCACTGACTCGTGTGTGTGTGTCTCTTCCTTCGCGCTAACCTCTTTTATGTTAATATATCTCAGGCATAACCGGGATCTCTGGATGTCCCCGGGGAACACCTCTGAGAGTCACGTCTGGTGTCTGTGAAAATAACTATCTTTTAACTGATAGACGATAACGATTGACTACTAAGAATAGCAACAATAGAAGGAGCACGTCTCTTCGGCTGTGAGGAGAGGACATTGAGGCGGCAGCTCTCTCAGGGGAAGCAGTAGTAGTAACAAGAAACGTCCTAGGTACTCTACGGACAGCAGGAGAGAGCCCGCCCCCGTGGTTGGTGGGTGTCTGGAGAAAGAACCGTCTGAGAGTCTCCAGAGGGTGAAAGGATAAGCCTGTCTTATGGCCAGCTGGGAGTCTGATGAATGAACCTTCCAGTAGCTCCGTGAGTGGGGAGGAAGACACGACTGTGAAGATCCATCGAGGCTTTTCGTTGCCTTTGGATCAGATTCCAGCAGACGATCCTTCATTGCCTGACATTCTGGCGTGTGACTAACCTGGTGCCAGAGGTTCCAGAGGATCAGTAGATTCCCTGTACCCGGTACAGGGAATCTACTGATCCTCTGTACCCTCCTGCGATCTACATGCAACTAGCGATACAACTATAGCCATTATGCACCCGCAAGGGGGAACAGGGATGGGGATTGCGAGAGGGGCTGCCTCAGAGCTCTACGACACCGGTCTTCCACCACCCTGATTCTACCTCATGCAACTGCTAGCTTCTTTAGGTCGTCTTATGGGTAACTTGTAAGTTGGATCTATAGACACAGTCTGAAAGAACAAGATTGAATCAGTCACTTCTTAACTCTATGATATATACTCTATGCTACATTCATAATACTCTATCATTCTATTATTATTTCTACAATTGACTCCTCTCTCATTCTTATTGAATTATATACCTGGATTTCTCTGAAGGGATTGCTTCTCTCCAACCGACTTAAATAGTTTTCTAATATTTTTTGTTCATATATGTGTTCTCTTGTCCAATTTTATAAGTCCTCAAATTAATATGGCCGAGTGGTTACGTCTATCATTTAGTTTCGAAAATACTCCTTCAATGCGGCAAGATTGTAACTTTCTTAGTAGTTCAAATAGCTTACTGTCAAGTCTTCTTACAAAAATTTCTTCCTCAGGATGAAAGAAATGCTGAAGCTTCTCCTCAGGTTAAGAAGAAAACATAAGTTCTGTGAGCGCACAAAAAACTATGACCTAATGAGGAATACCCCTTGTGTACACACCTTAAAATAGAAACTGGTAGTTCAGAAAATGCTGAATAACGTTGAATAGATACTTCTGAGGAAGCACGATGGAGAAACACTGCTCTCCAATCAAGATGACTGTTGAAGTGCGCTGCACGGCAAGCGCAGGATGTTTACTCTGAGCTGCTTGTGCTTGAAGTAGAAATGCTAGACCGCAGCAGCCATCTTGAAGTCTGCATAGTGGCGATTCGCCAAGCAGGTTCAGGAGGAATCTGAAGAACCTGTTGATGAAAGGTTGTTGATGCTTCCTTCGGGGGTATTTCACCATTCTGACTCATTTTAACCTGTGTTTCTCTCTTGGTACTAATAATGTTTTCCCTGAGAGTGCTGGCAACAGAGTTCCTGACTCATACCTCGATTTCTCTTCTGTGGTTTGTCTAGGAATTTTTGTTCCACGGCAAAGTAACCTTCACATATTCGTAACTTTAGAATGCATGCCTTTCAACAGAAACCCTTTCCTCCCATGGCCATCCGAATGTCCTCTGCTGCACTTGCCCTCGAGCTGTCCCAAGCCCCGGCTCTGAGATTTTCTGAAGAACGAGGTCTGCTCAGCCCCTGGCGGCGGATCCTCAGCTGCCAACACACTGTCTGCTACCCCTCACCACACTGCTTTCCTGCATGGGGATTGGTGCAGGAGATGGCTAATGACACGCTTTGGCAAAGTCGCTGATCTCTCAGTGACTTGTCCCAGTAAGGGCTGCCCATCTCATTAGGAATCAGTCCCCAGTGATATCTACCCTGGTTGTTTCCCCCCCTCAAAGACAGTGGACTTGGTATATTCATCTAATCCATGGGATTAATCACATGTGGATGAGGAATTGCGACACCCCACCCAGCTAACCTTGGATCTGAGTGGTATGTTTGTGTTTCTTGCTGTAAAGTGCGCCCTCAGAGCAGCAGTAGCTGTGGCGGACACTTAGGAGTCACATTTACTATTCCAACTCTACTTGTAGAATATTTGGAGAAAGTACAACATTCCCCAAAATATACCAGGAGGCTTATTTACTATTCTACGTCCAGTCCTGGAATATTCTGGTTGAAAATTACCCAAATATTTTCCTAAAGGGCGGAAAAGTAGTAATTTTGCATTTGGGAAAGGGCTGCCCTGGGAGTGCAGCTCAAAGCAAAAAACTATGAATACCATCCAATAGCAGGTTGTACCTCCATGCTGCATTCTATGTTCAGCTCATTCTTCTTCTTTGCTCTGATTGAGAAGTCGAAGGCTTAGGTGAAAGTGGCAGTCCATCATCCTCCAGGCCTGAGACAGGTCCCTTCCACATGGGTGCAGCTTCCTCGCCATCAAACCATAATGGCCAAGGCTTCGAAGCAATGTTTATTGAGTCCCATCTGGAAGAAGTGGGCATTCATGCTTTGCTGATAGCAACAGCTCACCCACCTTAGTAGCTAGCCCTGGCCAAGATGTCACATGTTCTAAAGGAGACTCAGGAGATTTGTAGAAAGCTTTTCTCTGAACCTGGAAGTTCAGATCTTTGGTCAAGTTACCACTTCCAAGGACAGTGCAGTCTGTGACTTCAGGAATCCATTAGCTCAGCTCAGTCTGTGGTGGGGATGGTGGCTTCAATATAGGGTAATGTGACACCCTCCCGCTGGGGCAAGGAAACCAAGCTTCTGGATACACACAGCAAAGAAAAAGCACTAGTACAGTAACCTCTTCTAGAGGCAGACGAATGCCAGTGCAATTACAACCTGCTACGGTTTCCATCTCTTAACAAGTTCAACCAGTACACCTTCTTCATCCCAGAATATGTTCAGGAAGAGTACAAGTTCATTTTGGCAAAGAAACTGCAGAACAAAACCTGCTAATCTCATGTGAGCTTACATACCCTGCCATCAGGACCATGTACTCCTGCTGTTCCAGTGGCAAGCACTCTTGGCCTAAGTACTCAGACTTGAATCCAGAGACCCAGAACAATGACACTGACCTCCCCTCTGATGAGAAGAAACTGTTTGATTCCTAGACAGACGAGGTCCATCCGTAGTGGAAGATGGGCATGATGAACGCCAAATTGGTGAGTGCCAACCAAGCAGTAGAGCTGCGTCCTTCTCTCTTCCAGCCAGTGAGGATCCTCCAATCTTTCAAAGGTCAGGAGATGTTACACTCCAAGAACCCAGCTTTAGCTCCTCCTGTGGGAATAGGCTGCCGAAGAGGAGCTGTTTCAGAGGAAAGCTCGGTCATCTGCCTTAGCTGTGCCCAAGGATTCCCAGTGACTTCTCTTGGGATCAGCCATCCTCCTTCATACATCTCACGAGTTCCACTCCAGTCAGGCTTTCTTTCCACTACCATCACTAGGCACGTATAACCATTATTTGATGGGTCTTCTCAGTGGTGAAGAATGGCTGTTCACTGCAGCTTCCAGGGCCTTCTCTATCCAGGCCCCTCTGCCCCCAATCAGTATTCTCAGAACATCTAGAGAAGATGGAGAGGCTTTCACCCATCCCAACCCTCAGGAAAGGTACCAGAATATTACTTCCATTACGTCTTTGTAATGAAAAGAAAGAAGGGTTCCATCTCTTCTTCGTCTGCAATGTAAACCAGTTACTTCAATGTAGAAGCTCAATATGCTGACTTTGGCTCAGGTGTGGACAGCTGTAAAACAGCAAGTGGCTGTGTTGAGTGGACCTCCAGCACACTTACTTGTACAACTTAACCCTTTGACAGCTGTCTGAGAAACTATTGAAAATATGGAAAATCGGAGCAGACATTTCCTTTCACACGGTCAATATACCTATCTCCTCCCTATTGCTTTGCTAACTCTACTGCAACAATCTACTAGTAAGTTGGCTCCAATATATTTTACCCCACTGGACAAGATTCCAAATTGTGTCATAAGGACCCTTTATAATATTTCCAGATGGCATGCTACCTCAGTACTATCACGAAGCCGACTGGACCAATAGAACTATTTACAAGCTATTTACAACTATTTACGGAACTGTGTACAAGCTATTGATCCTGGATTTGCAACCCATTTATAGCTTCTCCTCAAAATACTACTCTGAACTTCTGATTTGAAATGTTTATTCTTGCAACTTACACTCTATCAATGAAAACCTTATACCCACATCTAAGCCTCCAGGTGGAGCTTTGAGATCACCTTTGAAGGAATCACCTTCAGTAACAAAATGCCAGACTACATCTCCCTACATATGTACATAATTCTGATCTGTTCAATATCCACCATCTTTCTAACCCATCACCTTATCCATGCAGCCCCCTAAAACTGGTGATATAAAGAAATATCACCTACACTTGCATCATTCATGCAGCTGTCACTTTTGGAATTCCACAATGCTGTCTCATCATCGGACTCCTGCCCGCCTCTAATCTTCAAGACTATCATGCTATCGGCCACAGGTGCGATACCTGTACTAAACATAATAAATATTTCTTTAAACTCAAGCTCGTTTTCAGGAGAGCTCAAGATATTCTAAATGCAAACACTAACCTAGAAGGATAATCTGAACCCAGTGGATCTGACCAGCAAGAAGCCAATTTCAAATAGAGCTTTCCTTCGAAAACATCTATAAAGAGTAGCCTTCAATCAGATTTTCTACTTCCTTGAAAAAGAAAACTCCTTTCAAAGGTTCGAAATCTGCCCTGATTTTCACGGGGGCCCATATGAAAACCATAGTAGATAGGAATGGCAGCACTTCTACTGGACCTATCTGCAGCTTTTAACACCATGCAGCACTACTCCATCCTAGAGAGACTAAAATAAACCTGCTTAAAAGAAGGTTTCCTTGACTGGATCACCTCCTACCTTACTAACAGACCAAGCATTACCTCGGCACCTTCATTTATTTCCTCACCTTTCAGCATCAAGGCAGCTGTATCTTAAGAATCAAATATGACTCCTCTCCTCCTCATTGTAGGCCTCAATCCACTCCTAGATCTCATCAAATCCAATACATATATATATTGATAATTATTTAAAGTCTTAATCAAAATAATAATCAGTTAACCTAAACACAAGTTAAAAATATCAAGAAATTGCAACTATTTGGATTTTTAACATACATTTACCATGAAACGAGCTACTCTGCATTGCACTGTTGTGCTATGATTCATACACAATAGAACGGCTTCTAAAATAGACATTATCTCATGGTTTAAAAAATAAGGAATCCAAATATTGCCTGCAGTCTTCAAGCGTTGTTGGACATAGATAAAATGGGGCAACGTGTCTTCCTTTTCTCCATAGTCTAAAGAATCCTGACTTATTTGCAAAAGATGGCCAACTTTTCTTAACTTGGATAAACAAAGTCTAAGGATTTTATACTGCACAGATCACTTCAAAAGACACAATAAGTAAAGAACATAACAGGCATGGCTTCTCGCAACAAATTTTCCTAAGTCCAAGAGCCTAGAATTTTTGACGGGTGGCTTCTGTTTCACTCTCATAAATGAGTTGTAGGATATCTCCTGTGACGAAAAGACGCTTACCTCAGGGTTTGCTGTGGCATCCTTCATTACAACGGCTCAAGGGTTGGTCTTGCTATCACACACCACCACTTATAACTGGTTAACTTCCTCTCATAAGAAAACACATAGTGAAACATAATCTGCAGTTTACAAATAATGTGTGACATAGTTTTACAAGAGCAGACTCAACAGCCAGTGATTGTCAGACTAAGCCAAATTCTAGCCTCCATTGTGATTTACTTGTAGAATTTGGTAACCAGAAGACTTTTCTGTAATCCTTACTTCGCAGTTTATCCAGGCATGCCCAACTCTGCCGGGGATATGCCGCTTGACCATAAATTAAAGCCAGTAACAATTTGGCATGCCTAACATCTAACAGAAGGTTCTGCAATGAATTAGACTCCTATGGAAGCGCTATAAGGAAAAGGTGAGAAATATAGGTCTGATTTTTAGTGTGGCAAAATGGAATCTTGTTCATTTAGCCAAATGCCCAGATAGCTATAATTTGGAGATACTGGGATTTAGTTGTAATTCGGAGATACTAGGATTTTTTGGTTCCTTAATGTGTCAACTACTACTTTTCTTAATTCACCCACCCAAAATATTAACTTTGGTTTTGGCAGCATTAACGAGAAGCCGTTTTTGACTATTGTATTCATCTAACTTTGATCATGCCTGCAGGGGTGTAACTCGGGGGCGTTTGGGGTGTTACACCCCGCTAATAAATGTATTTTCTGGTAAATAGTAGGATGCGGGTATTTTGAGTCGAGTATGGTGAGGTGTCTGTCGGATTTCACCACGACTTTTTAAATACACACAGACAAAAACGCACGCATACTGTCCCTCTCTTAGTTTTGAAAGTCTTTAAAAATGTTGGTTATTTTACAAAATAATTGTGATTTCTCTCACTTCGTACTCCTACCAATCTGCATTCCTCTCCCTTATCACCCCCCTTAATCCCTTCTCTTGCGCCCTGCTTGTAGAATAATGTATTTTAACATTTTATTGTTGGAAAATCTGAAGCTCACCTACCCACCCCCCAATCTTACTGACCAAGCTACACCCCTGCATGCCTTGAATAGACCTATCACAAAACTGACTTGTTCATTGGCATATTGCAGCAACTGTACCTGAGTCTTGTCTAACCTGAGCTGTTTCAGTTGAGACCTATGCCGTGTCTGGAGGTCTAATCAGACCTTTTAAATTGCTCATTTTCAGAAGACATCTGTGACTTCATCCATCAGCCTTCAGAAGTCCTCTGTTCCACTAACAGATGTCATCAGCGTTAACAGGCCACCATTATAAGCTGCTATCGCTGCTCATGCTAAGGCGGGCGACATGGCCTTTCTCTGCATGGGGGCGGACAAGGTTAGAGGCCATGCACCACATCATATGTTGAAGGTCTGTGTAGCATCACTGCCTTGGCTGCTCTGAAGCAATAAGGATCACGTGGCTTTGTAATGTTTCAGTTTTTTTCAAGGTGGGTGGTATCAACAGGCTTGGGGTAAAAGAGAATAGAAATTTCCCTGACCAGTTCATCAGAATGGCATTAGCCGTTGACCCTGGTGTGAGAAACCTGGCGGAGAAAGCATCGGCCTTTTGAGTTTTCTGCCATGGCAAATAGATCTATTAGGCTTAAAGAATGTCCTTTACGATGGCTCATTCTTGATTTTCATGGTATATTCTGCTCGTGCATCCCCATGAGTGATTTCAACTTCTGGCAGCTGAACAGCCTTTATCAAGAGGTTCCTTGGGATTGGCCTCCCCCATACTGTTTAGCCTTACAGTGACATAGCAAAATTGTTGTCTATTTGGATCAGAATGTTTTGGTCATTGGAGATGTTAGGAAAGCCCTGGGGTCAGATTTTCTGCCCTGAATTGCAGCAGGTGGATGTAATATTTTGTTTCTTAATTGTAGCAGATGACCTCAACTGTAGGAGCAACTAGTGCGCTCTTCGTTCTACCATGGAAGCATCATGACTATTGATTGCAATGACCGATCCTAGTGAAATTGGTCTCCTTTCCCCCGAGATTGCACTGAAGGCACCAGATTCAGCACTTAGGTTTAGGGCTGACAGTTTTCCTTGATGAGTGTGTGACTACAGGAGTCGTCCCCCTCGAGTTTAACCATGATGTAAATAACTTCCCACAGTTGGCTTACATACTCTACTGGTTGAAGGTAGGAAATTCCTCTGTCACCTGCAAGGAGGTGTGGAACTTTGTCAAGTAGGTATCTTTGAAAAACACACACACTCAACAACGGCTGACCCAAGGTTCAGCACCTCAATCCCTGTCCTTAGAAAATTAGTGTCCTGTGCATTCACTTCAAGAGCCTGCCGCAGTTCGGCTCTACTGGGGTCCAGAAAGGTAACTTCTCGTAAGAAAGGAAGGTGCACCAGGAAAAGAGTCAAAATCATCCAAATGAGTCCAGCAGTTTTCTTTATTTGTTTCAAAATTTTAAAATGGCCTTCAGCCAACGCGTTTCGTTCCTATAAAGGAACTTCATCAGGGCTTAGGTTATTAAATGGACGATGTTCCCGTATTCAAATAAAGTGATTCAGGCAAAAAGCCTCTCAATGAAGGCCAAGAGGAAACTCACCAAATCTCCTGAAATATCAGGTAGAAAAGTATATCTCCATATAAGCACGCTGCAATTTGGGAAAACCCCACATATTGACCGGATTGATTGAATAGACTCCACGCTGGGACATCTTATTGAGGATATTGGATAAAACACTACTTAACCCATACTGTGGGGTTTTCCCAAGTTGCAGCGTGCTTATATGGAGATACACTTTTCTACCTGATATTTCAGGAGATTTGATGAGTTTCCTCTTGGCCTTCATTGCGAGGCTTTTTGCCTGAATCACTTTATTTGAATACGGGAACATCGTCCATTTAATAACCTAAGCCCTGATGAAGTTCCTTTATAGGAACGAAACGCGTTGGCTGAAGGCTATTTTAAAATTTTGAAACAAATAAAGAAAACTGCTGGACTCATTTGGATGATTTTGACTCTTTTCCTGGTGCACCTTCCTTTCTTACGAGAAGTAGGTATCTTTTGATAGCCCTGAAGAATGCTCTTAGACATTTTTTAGGCAACTGAGCGGGCAAAAACATGTTGACAGATAAATGGATGAAAAGAGCATAGCATCTAGATCATCCGAGTTGTAGGTTTTTAACCATACCTGGGGTACATACCAATAGAGAAAAACCCTCCAGGTTTAGCCTAAGGTATTTTCTATACCTGGATCCCTGATTCATCCAGGCATTATATTTTATCAAAAACTCCTTCATAACTTGAGGTTGATTTTGTCCTGGTAATATCATTTTACCAGTGTGGGGTTATCAAGCCGATGATGAAGCATGCCACAAACTGTGTGTAAGGCTTTCTCATCCCGAAAAACTGGATTCAGTTTTTAATCCTAGGGTGGGGAAAGACAGGACAGTTTATCTGTCCTGTATTGGGTTTACTACCCCATACTCTTTGTGCTTAAGGTGTTTATGTTTGGTGGATGTATGGTGTGGATTTTCTCCTCCTCATCTCTGTTTATGGTAGAACCACCATGGTAGAGACTACCTTGCAGTTAGTGACAACAGAAGTCTGCTCTCTATACTCTCCTCCAGTTGAATCCACTGATCCACCAAACACTGCTGCAGAGGAGTCCTCTTGTTCAGTCTGGCCTTAGGGACAATTAAAATTGATGAAGCCTTCGAGTCCAAGAGGAATGAGATCTGTTGTACTGTTAAATTAGGTTTTTTATGGCATTGAAGATAGTTTTGGTATACTGACAAAACTACACATGAAACATTTTTCCTTGATGTATATCCAAGGTAGGGTAGACTTTGTACTGGATTTGAAGTTGAATTTGGGAAATTTGTCTGGTGCCTCTAGCAACCGTGAAGCAATAGCATGGTCTGATAATTTTGAGAGGTTCTCTGATTAGCAAGGTCCCCAAGTGTGGATATATTAAGATAGTTAGCTTTCTTTGGTGCACCACTACAACTGAATTGCACTTTGGGAACACGTGGGGCTGACTTGAGACATAGCAGCTGAAAGTGTACTGAAAATTTGATTTTTCCACCACAAATCTCAGGAACTTTCTGTGTTTTCTTTCATTGGGGATGTAAAAATATGAATCGTGCAGGTCTGTGGCACATATCCATTCTCCAATTTTTAGCTGCAGGAAAATCTGACGTAATTGGGACATGCAAAATTCTATTCCCTGATTAATTTGCTTGCAGAACATTTCTTTTGTATCAGAAAGTATTGGGGCGCATCCCCTTCCTTTTTGGGAGGGAAGTGTAGGCTCTATGATGGCTAAAATTTTAAGATTTTGCTTGGTGGAATTGATAGTGGAATTTTTTATAATAAAAACTATAACATTCTTACACATTATTCAGCATCCTGGGGCAAATGCTTATGCTTCACTATTCTTTGAGATGCCTTTTGAAACAGCTTTCCCCATCAGATTGGTGGATTGTATGATGGAACGAAAGGTTACTTACTTGTAATCCTAGTACTCCATCATGGATATTCTTCGTGAATTCATAAAAGGTAGAAAGCGCTGCGCATGTGCAAGATCCCGATACTCAACTTTTTGGGAATTTGTTTTCCAAACGACCAACTGAAAAGAAAACATGCCCAAGAAGGCAATATTCTCCTCTTTTTATTAAAGCAAATTTACTAATCACACAGAATATTTGGATGAAACACCACTGAGAAAATGGTGTATTAAATAAAACACAAGAGAGCTGGAATGGTGCCCCAATGTAAAACCACTATAGTTTTGGGAAACTGCACTATCCCCTCATGCCAAGCAAACTGAAAGTTTAGGCATTTTGTTTCTGAAGACAAAGGGAAGATACTTATATAAGGCACCTTCACCTGTCATAAGGATTTTTCTGGTGGATATTTAATCTTCCTGTAGGTTCCTCACCTTAGGAATATGCATTTAGGAATCAGACTGGTCAAGAAAGCTTTTTCCCCACAACAGTTCTCCATCGCCATGAGGTGGCACCATGCACGTTCAACCACAACTCTGAATTTGCAGAAACTGAAGTAGATTAGGCACCAACTGGTGCACTGGAGTAATGTCCTGTTTTTCCACACTTCATCAACACGAGCCTTGAGCTCACTGGTGCTTCACTGACAAAAGTCATCAGCATTGTGACAGAGGCTCAGTTAAATAGATATCAGAGATATCAGTTCCTGGGGCGTTTTTTATGACCCTTCGAGAAATGTGGAGAGGAATCTAAATTGCATCAGCAATAGTGACCAAACAACATGTGATAGGGTTGCCTCCCTTGGGATCTTATTAAGATACTAGCTCACTGGGAGAAGCGGTGTGGGAGGGGAGGCTGGAAATGGATGTGAGAAAAGATTATCTATCTGTCAGAAATATTGTTAGTGAAGATAAGAAACCTTTTCATCTGATGGCTACATCTTCCCGTATGTAAATTCCTCATCATATGAATGAGTGCCAAAGCAATACTTTCCTGGGAGGTGGTTTTGAGTAGCGCTGGTTACCCAAGGAAGTCATGCAACATATCTCTTGCAAAGTATCCATCACTGCATGTCTGGGCTGTGAGGCAGCAACATTTAGCACGAATATGCAAAAATGACCATGTGGCCGCTCAGACAATATCGGCCGCTAGGATGCCTCTGGCGAGAGCTGTGGAAGCAGCCATTGCTGTAGTTCAGGGGGTCTTTCTTGGCTATGGTGTAACAGATATTGATACAGAAGGTGACCAAACAGGAAACTGCATTTGGTCACTGCCTTGACCTACTCCCTGGCAAAGCCCACAAAGAGCTGATCATCACTCTGTCCTTTGAAGTGTGGTTAATGTAACAGGATCCTGCACTCTTGGGATCCAGTTTGTACAGTTGTTTCTCCTCCAGGACTCAATGAGGAGGGAGTAAAGATGGATGAATAATAGACTGGCCCATACAAAAGGCAGATGCCACACTAGGTAATAAGGAATGGCAGTTGTGGAGGACCAATTTATCCATGTTGAAAACTGAAAAGTGGGCAAACTGGGAGGGCCTGAAGTTCTCCGATCCGATGAGCTGAAGTTATTGCCACAAACAATACTTTCTTCAAAGTCACAAATCGAACTGAGAGACTGTACATCTCCTCAAATGGGAATGGAATCACGTAAGTCAACACAGGATTCAACTCGCACTGAAGATCAATGAATGGAGTGGGAAGCATAAAGTAAAGCAAGTCTTTGAAAAACGTGCCATCAGTGGTGCACTAACACAAAGACGGCTGGTCAGTAAGACACATGAAGGCGGACTATGTAGGAATTTGCGCATGCAGTCTTTTAGTGTTCATGTTGGGGGCTAGGCCTGTGGTCATACCACTGCTCATTCCAGAGTTTATGCGACTGATGACGCAAGGGTCCAGTATGAATGCGAATACATATATAGTTGCCTGCATATATATATATATAGGTTTACGTACATATTTACTGCTTGATAGCACAGTCTATGTGATTGTTACAGCTCTAATGAATTGAGAACATGGGAGGTTTTTGACAAATCATTGGCAATTTAAGTTCTGGTGGACTTAATTAGTTGGATGCATATATGCTAAAAGTAGTCTCGTAGGTTACAGGTTTCTCAATTATCTGGATGATGCCAAAAGCTGTAATTACTTTTCTGTTTTATTTGGGCACATTAAAGGAAATACAGTGGAATTATTATAGTAGGAATTGCCTGTTGTGATCGTATCTTTTCATTTCTAGATGCTTTACTGGGAGATAGCAAGAGTATTAATAATGAAAAAATTACTGATTATAGGTAAATGGAAGCATTTAGTTGCATTTCAGTACTAATAGACCTTACCAGAGTGGGGTCATCAGACTAGAGTCATAATCTGCTACTTGTTTATGCGCCTAATTGAGAAGACCATTAATTCTGAGGTGGTCTGTTTGATCCAGTTGGTGCTGGCCCATATGGATCCATACTATAGTTCAGTCACACACTGAGCTGCTCACTGAGCGATCTTTTGAGGGTGAGCATGCTTGGCATCGTAAACAAGCTTGGTATTCATCAGGAGCCGTAGCACACGGGATGCAGATTTTAGCCAGTACGGAGACAGCGCACCATCATTCTTCATCCTAATAGTGGCTTCATTCAAGGAAGTCTCATGTCTTCACAGCTTCCGGAGCTCCAGTTGTTGCCAATGGGTTTTATCCTCGCCAGAAGTGAGTTCCAGAGTTTAGTATCTTTAAAAGAGAAGGCTGTACTACCTAAACATTAGGTCTGTAAAGCTGGATGGTCAGTTGTGGGGCCAGTCTGGACAACAATGTTCTTTCTGAGAATGTCCTTTGAGCTTTACTTATAAGAAAGTTGGACCCTTGCCATCGAAGGCCTTAAGGGGATGCAGAACATCTTGAAAGTAGATCTTCTGCTGATGAGAAGCCAGTGAGGTGCTGCTAGGGCTATGAGATGTGTTCACATAGATTTATATGTTGCAGCTATCTCGCTCCTGTGTCAGGTGTTGCATAATTGAAAATGAGACTCTATGGCGCAACCTATTTGCATAATCCAGTGGGTATATGGTGAGGGAAGTCGTTTTAGAAAAATGATATTCTGAAGGAATCCGAGACAGTGAAAGATTTGTCATAGCCTTCACATGATAATTCCCTAGTTTCTCACTTCTACAGATGTGTTGTGGTACCCCAAGTTTCTAGGGGACAGCTGGCAAACTATTGTAGTTCTTCCAATCTTCAAATGTGAGAATCTCTGTTTTGAAATTTTAGGCGATTTATAAGTATCCATTGGCCAATGACTTATCAGTCAGTCATTTGTATTCAGCAATCAAAATTGTTTGGATTGTTCAGTATTCACATGATCCATGTTAGTATTTGGAGGTTCAAAGCCAATGCATCCTATTAACTTTTTCCTTATTCGTCCATCAGGCATTCCTTACCATTGAAGCTCACCTATTTGCCTGTTTTATTGATATTAATGCCGCATTTGACGATCTTATGGCACAACTTGACAAAGTAGGACATTTCTGAATCTCTGCTTAAGGTCATCCACATTTTGTATGACTGAACTTGAGTCCAGGTCAACTTATAGCAGGGCACCCAATTATCAAAGCATATTTACTCCAATGAAGGGCGAAGCAGGGATGTATGACCACTCCCCTGTTGTTCAGCCTATTTACTCCTGAACTGGGGAAGGCCTGCCCTCAGCTAAATGTTTTCCACCCAAATTAGACAAGACTCAGGGACAGTTGCTGCAATATGCCGATGAACAAGTCAGTTTTGTGATAGGTCTATTGAAGGCATGCAGGGGTGTAGCTTGGTCAGTAAGATTGGGGGTTGGGGAGGTGAGCTACAGATTTTCCAACTATAAAATGTTAAAATACATTATACTACATGCATGGAGCAAGAGAAGGGATTAAGGGGCAGTGAAGAGGGAGAGGAATGCACATTGGTAGGGGTACGAAGTGAGAGAAATCACAATTATTTTGTAAAATAACCAACATTTTGGTTTGGAGGTCTTACATTGGGCTGCTGTTTCACCCCTACCTCTTCAGTGGCAAGCTCCAGGAGCTGGCTTAGCACTTGAATTGGAGGGGGGCAGGACTTGGTGTGAGCTGCCTGGTTTGATGGATCTGGGTGTGGTTTGCTGGTATCTTACAGGCTGACAGCACACTGTCTATGTAAACGAAAGGGGTCAGAACTAAGAAAAAGAGCAAAAATAAGTAAACCAAAAATAAACCATTGTCAGATTTTAAGAAGCCTTAAAGGAAGTGGAGTGCAAGTCCAGAGAAAGAGAATTAAGGATGAAAGCACATCAAAGGGCAGACCTGTTGCAAGAAGTTATTCCCAAGGATTTATACACATGACAATGTATAATCCCCTAGAAAACTCACAAAACACAGATGGGTCTATTCCTGGGATTGGCACACAGCTAAACAAGATTCGTAACACCCAGAGGAAAGAAGATATACAAGAGATAGAATCAGATGGCGATATACAAGATATACAAGACACAAAATCACATCGGAATTACACAGAAGTAGTGGAATTATCTCATTCAGCAATTTGCCCCTCAGTATCACCAGCTGGGAAGAGAAACACATTTATTTTAACAGGCAAACTATACCTACAATTGTGCTTAAGTCATCTTCGCTAATTGCTGCAATATTCCGTATTTATGTTCACATATAGCTTTCAAAGTGGCCTGTTTTTAATTCTGTCTGCATTATGGAAGGCCAGGCAATAATGGGTTCAGAGAAGAAAGATATGCAAGCTCAAAAAAATGACAAAGCATATCCGTATTTTGAATGAGGGCTATAGCATCCAACTTGGGGCTAGACTGAAGAAACTAAGAATTAAAGAATTGAAAACAAATCTGACTGTTGAAAACAAACAGAAGACTATGGAAATGATAAGGGATAAAGAGTTACGAGGAGATATAGAAGTGCCAATACAAAAGGGGAAAAATAGATGTGAGTCGAACAAGTTTGTAACATCAACATGTGATGCATCCCCAAAGATATTCTCCACCAAGATTTAGATAAGGTCCTCAAAAAGAAGATGACTCAGGGAATTTAGAAGCCCAGAAGACCAGTCCTACAAGGAACACATTCTTCTCTTATGAAGCTATAACTGTAATTAACAATAATTTGGTTGATCAGCATGATTTAAATTATCAGACAGTCACAGCTTAGCCAGTAAATTATAGCTATAGTAAGTGTGAATAATAATAATATCCCCAGAGAATAAAAGCAAGCTGAATTCGAATTCCACACATTCCATTTCACAATGGAGGAGTAAAAAGTTATAGATGTGGAAAACCAAGACACTCCAGATAAACAAAACAATCAAAACAAGAAAAGTCAAAATCAACCCAATAAACCGATGGCTATGCTAAAATGCATATTATCAGAGGTAAAAGTAAATAAAATTATGGAAACTGCAAAAAACGAGAAACCAGACAATAAAGTGCATCAATATTTAGACAGAAAGAGTAGTTGATGAAGACTTTTATGTGGCCAGAATTTGCAGGAGAGCTGACAAGCACATCACCTCCTCTCCCCTTCTGCTTGCCGAATCAGACGAAGTGCCCTCAAACAATTTTAATCAGTTTTGTGGATTACAGAATCAAGGAACAAATTCTGTCTAGAAAAATAGCAACTAAATCCTATAAAGTCCAAAATAAATTTGATTTTCACATCTTTTCCAATATGATTTTTGAGACAGTACAAACAGATGCAGTTTAAAGAGATGATCCCTGTGTCAGTTTGAGGGTACACAGGCTTCTTTAGTACAGAAATTATTGGGTAATGGTAAATTAATGTTTCTCACAGACATAAACAGAGCGCAAAAAACTGCTTACAGAGATATGTCAGATGAAATAATTCAGTAGGATACATCCCATAACTGCATTTGATACCAGTAACTAAGAAATTAGCAATAATAAATGCATTGGGAGTGGGGATATTTCTCTGGGGTAGAATTAGCTAGGTGCTACACATGGCACTCAAAAGTGGAAGGATGAAGTCTGCGCGAGAGTACAGGTGGGCAGGTCCATGAGAAGCAGGAAAAAGGGAGAGGGGCGAGGGTAAATGGGCAAAACTAATTGCATTAGAAACAAGGTGGATGTACCAGCAGCAACAGGAGACTGTTACGGTCAACAGGGACGATGCTAGTCACAGTCCGTTCTTTCAAAAAAGCTGGCTGGGGAGGCAGAAGTTTTATCAACTGTGCGTCCAAATCCTGGAACGAGCTCCCCTTCCAGCTGAGGAACGCTACAGATCTCCTCTCTTTCAGGAAGGGGCTGAAGACCCGGCTTTTTAACCAATAAACCCTCTGGCTATCGTTTTTAGCAGGCAGTGCCTAGGGTAACCGTGCGCTTTACAAATACGATTAACATAACATAACATAATGAATATAAGAACAATCATCAGGAAATTTTAATGAATAAAGGGTGGAACGAAAATAATAACAAAATGTGATGTAAATGGATTTGAGAATAATGTCTTTAGAAAGACACACAGGCAAAAGGTTAATTCTTAGGCATAAATGTAGTTGTAAGCTGTAATGTCAGATTTAAGCTTAATTTTGTATAATTCTAATGATTTAAATAACTGTCAAAAAAGGAAGGCGGTGTTGACCTGGCTCAAGGAACATAAGCCACCTGCAGGAGACATACTTTATTAAATTAAAAGAACATTAGAAGTTAGCCTCATGGATCAATGTATCTATTTTTCTCTGCACAAGCAGCTGATAGAGGGGAAGAGGTATAGTTAGGAAAAGTTTAGATATCCATGAATTAAATTCCTTTACGGATACAGGATGCTGTATTTGTGTGACTATCTTGTACTCACATAAACCTTTTACTATAATTAATTACTATGGCCATATTTAAGATAACCATTTGTCTTTAGACAATTAATTGTCACGCTAATGGATGCCTGAGGAATAGTAGTGGGGGAGATTTTATCCAGTAATCTACATTAGTCATGATAAAGATATTTAAAAAACAGAATAACGTTAAAATAGCAAAAGCACACAAAAGATCATAAGATTAATTTGATTTGGTTGACTCATGGAGCGAATGTAATCCTCAATATAGAAAGGTCACATATGCCTCTGCAGTTTGTCTTGATTTCCTTTTACATTTCAGAAAGAGAGTAGGGGTAATTTTATTTCTAATAGTTGTTCAGACCATTCAGCTATTGAATTAGTACTGCAATTGGTATGATTAAACCTTCGCTTAGAAGGTGGCAGTTTAATGAAATGTTTAATGAAATGATGATATCTAGTTCTCCAAGACTAGAGAGTTTATTATCAATTATTTTAAGATGAACAGATATTCAACCAATTTGGCAGTCATTTGCGATGCCTATAAGGCTAAAATGAGAGAGGAAAATATATCTTATTGTGCAGCGCTAGCAAAAGCAAGAAACTGTAAGTTGACCATGGGAAGAGAAATTGCAAACTGCATGATGCAGTTATTTCAGATTCTAAGGAAAATAAAGAAGGCTAGAAAAACCCAAAGCCACCCAAAAGACTTTTTCTTTAGAGAGCAACTATTGAAACAAGCAATTGACAAATGTATACGAATAGTGACTAAGGGTCAGATGTACAAAGTATTTTTGCATGCGCAAACGGGTTTGCGACCCGTTTGCGCATGCAAAAATACCTAAGGGCCATGTACAAACCTTAATTAGCGAGTCGCAATTTATTTGCGACTTGCTAATTAGGATTTGCGACTCGCTATTAGGAAGGGGCGTTTCAAGGGCGTCCCTTCCTAATAGCGAGTCTGAGCCCTATGTATGAATGTTTTGCAACCGCAATTGCGGTCGCAAAACAGTCGCAATTTACCACCTACTTCAAGTAGGTGGTAAAGCATTCACAAACGGGAAGGGGTCCCCAGGGGACCCCTTCCCCTTTGGGAATGCATGGGAAAATATTTTTTAAGGGCAGGCAGTGGTCCCAGGGACCACTGCCTGCCCTTAAAAAATGAAACGAAAACGTTTCATTTTTTTTTTTAAATGCATCCCGTTGTCCTTTAAGGAAAACAGGCTGCATTTAAAAAAAGAAACCTGCTTTATTTAAAAGCTGTCCCAGACATGTAGGTCTGCTGAGCCCAGCAGGCCACCATCCCTGGGAGGGCCAGCCATTCCCAATGGGGTCGCAAATTGCGAGTGGCTCATTAATATTCATGAGCCTCGCATTTTGCGAACCCATTGGGAATCGCTAACAGTGTCTCTGACACTGTTGTACATTTGCTTTTGTGACTCGCAAATTGCGACTCGCAATTTTTCGCAATTTGCGAGTCGCAAAAGCAAATGGTCGTACATCTGGCCCTATATCTTTAATCCTGAAATTGGAACACTAAGCAGGATCCAAATAGAATTAAAGAGAAAATATATCCTCATGAGTTTCCAGTAGATAAATCATTAAATATAACATATTTAGATAAACTAAGCATGTAGAAACTATATCAGACTCAAGAGATAATTATGTCTTTCACAGTGAAGGAACGATCCAATACTTAAATGAATTTAGCTGGTTAGAAATCTGGTGGAGAGGATGGCATGGGATAAAATTTGACTTTAATTGTGAACTTTCAACGAGTTGGAAGTTTTTTGCCAATTTATTTGATTCTATATAAAAAATGGGGTAATTACTCATTCTTTCTCTCATTGGGTTGTGGTGAGTTTCCTGAAGTCAGGTAAAACTATGGACAATCCTGATTCATATAAGCTAATAAGTCATCTTAATACTGATTAGAAACTTTTAGCATACATAATCTCGCCCAGGCATACTTACTGGTACACAATTATCATAACAAGTTTTTTAGATCCAATTATCTGTAGACGGCTATAGATTATATTCCAAAGGCCAGAAAACAAATGACTATAATCATGCTGGATGCTGAGAAAGCCTATGACCTCATGGCCTGGGAGTGCTTATTTTAATTTTTGAAACATTTGGATTTCATCCCACCTCACGAGGAGCTAAGTTTTAGAAGGAACCTTCTTAATGATAAATCAAGAAAAGGCAAGCAATGCAGCTATAACTAGAGGTACCTGCCAAGGTTGCCCTTATCTCCTGTCTTATTTGCTTTGCTTTATTGTCCTTAGCAATTGCCAGATGGCAGTCAGAAGCAATAACATCTCCTGGCTCTCACATGGACTAATTAAAACCTTATGCAGAGATTTTATTTTTGGGAGCCTGCAAGGAAAATATGGATAAGGACTAACTAAAAATCCAAGTATTCATAAAAAATAAAATAATAATTCTAAAACAAAATAATTTTTATTTAATACTTTTCAAGACGTTCACCCTCATACTTTGTGGGCAAGGTATGCAAATAATTTGTTTAAACCAAAACAGTATCTAGGGATCTTTGTATCCAAAGGATATGAAGATATCTATGATTTAAATGACATCCCTTCGCTAATGAAAATAAGTGTATTACTGACAAAATGGATGGGCTTGCCTCTGAATATTATAGGCAGGGCTTTGTTAATTATATGGTCAATTATGCTCCACTTATATTTTTAAGGACAAGTGCGCCATGTAGATTAGATATGATGTTCTTCAATAAATTAGATGGATTAATACCAACCATTTTCTGGAATAGATGAAGGCTGTGTGTATACTATTCGAAGTTGTGCTTAGCAGCAGGACAATGAGCATTGGCCTTGCCATAGTTCCAGTAGATAAACCATTAAATATATCATATTTAGATAAACCAAGCATGTAGAAACTATATCAGACTCAAGAGATAATTATGTCTTTCACAGTGAAGGATTCTCATGTGAATATTATTTTTAGACTGAATCTCTCAATTGATAAAGGGGGATTCAAAAGATCTATCACTTCTCAAGTGCTATAAAATCTCTGCAAGGATTTGGAACATTTCCTTAAAGCAACCAGATGTTCAAAAGGTATGCTACAAATCAAGTAGTCATTTTGTTAAAAAGAAGGATGCACATTTTCATCAATTTAATACTACTGAGATAAAACACAACATCATTCTAGAAGACTGTAAAGGTCTGAGCTCAACTTGGATAACCAGTGACTTAGTAAATGGCAAGATGTACACATTTTGTTAAATTCAATTTGGAAAAAAACTTTTGGAACTAGCAAACATTCCACAACTGTGTTCCAATTAGGGCTGCATGAGTCTACGCGAAATCTACGTTTTCTGTAAGCTTTTTCTGTAATGACCATAAGTGAGATCCAGTTTGACATATCTATTGGCTCTATGACACCATGCTTTATCATATCTTCCAGTAATTTTTACTTCTACCCTAGCCACTACAGGCACATGTCGGCCCTTATGTTGAACAGGAATGGCATCTGGCTTCACCATGATTTTGTGTACATATTGTCTTAATTCACTTAATTCATCCCTAAGCACTTGTTTAGCTCCATTTACAATACCTTCTACAGAAGAATCTTCCACTGCCATGACCTGGGTTGATGCCCTGGGATTGATAATTATGTGCAAATGGTACTGTTGAGCCCAACCAAAAATTGGGGCTCCACTCTCTGCCACATATACGTTTCTGGCATTTTGCCTATCTCAAAACCTGCTGTGCTCATATAACTTATGATGTATGTTTGTTCCCCTTTATAGCCATGTGGATTAATGTCTTTGGGTAATAATCTCACTTGTGGCCACTCAGTTTGAAACCTGCTCTTAGAGATGATCATTTTACATTCATCCTGAATCTACCATCAAAAGTACCTTCTTCTTCTTGATTGTAAATTCAGCTTTCGGCGTGCATTTCCTACAACTATCTTCATGGAGTCACCACACACAATAACCTATAAGGAACAGTTACTTGGGTGAGAGTCGTATCTTTACATGCTACAGCTACTATCTTTCTACCATTATCTCTACACATCCATGCAAACTGGCCATTCATTTCACATTTTCCTACACTCCCTATTTAAGGCATAACAACTTTTGGAATCTGAGTAGTGGTAAGTACTACCAAATCTACCACAGACATTGCTGTTGGTTTTGTTGGTGGATATAGTTTTTCCTATTTTTGTTTTTATAATTCTGATTCTTCCCCAATTAAAAAAAGAAGCAGAATTATCCTCTTAAACTAGGCCGTATTGTTTTGGTCCAGTGCTAAAAGCACTGGTGCTTCCTGTTATCTATTTTTGATAAGCATAATAATCCCATTTATGTGCTTAATTTTTCAGTCCCATAGACGGATTCAGAAGCAAAGAGCATCACTGTCTTAAATCTGCCCACTCCCTGCACCAGATTGCTTAATTTTTGTTTCATTCTAATCATTACATTAGTTTCCTTTTAACAAAAAATACATATATGACAGAGATTACACGTAATGCTACCATGCAGACCAAATCTTTTTTCAAGACTTCAAGGCTAAGTATTCCACCCACACATGGGCATCACTGAACTCAGTATCACGGGTTCTCAGTACATAAAATATGTCAGTCTAAATTTGCTAAAAGGCTATGGATATTTTAAAAGAGCCAATGGGGACATTGACCAGTGTGGCTTATGATTATGTTCCTGGCATCAACAGAGGAATATCAACTCACTCACTTGTCAGGGCAAGGCAGTTCTACCTTATCTTCCACTCCTGCCCAAATTAAACGTGCAATTCTCCTATCTTACAAAATGATTTACTACCAGAAAATGGACATTTAGATATTGACAAGCCAAAATATTGTATATCGACCTGCAAAAATACTGTGCTCATTGTATCAACTGCTAGTATACCACATAGGTAAGTGTAAGTTTACTACACTGAACCTCCCATCTGTGTACCTTGATGGTACACATAGCTTCGCAGTACATAGATGTGGTGTTAAAAATAGCAAATCTATATTTACCATTACGTATATACTAACCTTCGCAATATTCTCCTAGCCAATATTTTGGCCCCTGCATTTTGGTAAATTGATAATTTTGTCTTCGATATTCTGATACACAAACCAAGGATACACCTGGCTGCAATCAATGCATACAGCGAAAGTCCATATCAGGTATTCTTTACTTACAATCCTTGGATAAAGTATTTCTGGGAGGCAATAAAGAAGATTTCCACACAATTCAGAGGCCATCACCTTCACTGGAACTTGGTGTGATTGCGTCCAGATTAATAGCTTCTACATAAAAGGCACCTTGCAGATTCTATCCTGAAAGACTTCTTTATTCATAACTGTTAAATAATCAACCTGTAAAGTTGGTGAGGTGCAAGCTCTTTTTGCTCAGGAACACTATGCAATGTAAATTTCAAATGAAGTAGTCATGATAACATATCCTTGTGGGAGGGTGGGGCGTGGCTTGCCGCACATAAAGATGGCTGCTAACTGAGAGACCTATGTGAACCACCTCCAAATCATGCTGGAGCCTGGAGCCGCCCCATAAGCACCTACTCCACAGATCCTGAGTGGGGAAGGCCAGTGGCAACTTCTAGGGTGTGACAGAGTCTGAGAGCCTGTGAGCGGTAGCAGCAATGACTGGGTCCTGAACCGGGCCGCGATGCCCAAGATGGCAGCCGATGGGCTGGACCAATGAGGCCAGCCTGGCAGCTGTACCTGGCGGTGGGGCCTGAGTAGTGGTATAGCCCTGCGGCGGCGTGGCTTTCCCGAGTCTGACACCGGAGGTGCAGAGCACCTGCAAGCACCAGTGCGGAACAAAGCAAGGGCCTCTCTTCTGCTGGTAAGCGTTCCCAGCTGCGAACGCGATGTACTGTAACTCTAAAGATGCAAAAAGAACAATTGATGGACCGAATGCTGCACAATGTCAAACATTCACCCGAGTACAGAGATCTGGGCCTAAATCCATTGTTTCTTTGCTCCCCATGCCATTCCAGTTCAGACCCAGCAATATGCAAATCAGTCTTGACCCTGTTCCCCACGGGAACAGTCCAGCCCGAACTGCCAGGCCAGGTCCTCCCTGGACTTGAAACAGGCATCCTGGGACCAGTTTCGGGGCATCACCCCTCATCAGCTAGGCTAGCTTGACTCCAGTGGCATGGAGAGCACGGGACCCACGTCTGGGCAATCCCGTGGCACAGTGAGCCCTGGATGCCAGAGGGTAGATTTGGCCTTTCTCCAGGAGACCCATCTGGATGGGGTGGAAATACTAGGATTGCAGAGGCACTGGAGGGGGCAACTTTATGTGACTAACTACTCTGCCTTCTCTAGAGGGGTATTGGTCTGGTTCAGCCTGGGAGATCCTTTGGAAGCCACCAAGACATATATGGACGATAAAGGCAGATATGTTTTTATAGTGGGATGCCTAAACGGGCTCATTATACGCATAGGTAGCATATGTGCCCCAAATGTAGGCCAGACACATTTCCTGTCGGCCCCCTCAGGAGTCCTCTTGCGCTACCCAGACGTACCATCCCTCATGTGGGGGGAGATTTTTACTGTGTCACGGATGTGGAGCTGGATAAATCTGCTCCCCCGCTGATGGATTCAACTATGATGTGGCTTGCACAGGACCACAGGGATTGGCTTGAGCATTGGAACCTTCGAGATGTCTGGCCCATGAGAAATCTGATTAATAAGGAGTTTTCCTTCCACTCACCTTTGCATGACCTACATGTCTGGCTGGAAACAATTATGGGAACGGCAGAGATCGCTCTGCATGTCACAGGTGCGGAATGTCTAACGTGGACACTATCACACCATAACCCCTTCTTTTTTTTTTGTAATTCTTTTTATTAACAAATTCAAGTCGACTTCACAGGTTACAGTAAGGTAGGCAGAAACTTTTAGATCATATACTATCATGATTACACGTTACATAAGTAGTTCGTGGTGATTAACAATGGCTACTTTGTAGTCGGGTCTTCTGGTTCTGGGAAAGCAGGGGGAACACAGATATTACCTCTGTAGGCATTCCATTTATTCCATATGGCGAACCACTTTCTGGGGCACCCCCGTGAAACATAAACGGTCTTCTCCCGGAACATGCACCAATCCATGTCTGCCTTCCAAGACTCCACCTTGGGCGGCTCTCTCGCGCCCCACATTTGTGCAGTATTCCGCTTGGTCACCATCTGACCCAGTGTGACCCAGATTTTATCTTTGCTACATAGGTTGGTGGGTTCCCATATACTTAAAAGGCATCTCTTAGCTTCCGGCCGCAGGGCCGTCCCCAACACACCATTCATGCAATCATATATCTTCGACCAGTAGGACTGTATAAATTCACATTCCCATATTATGTGTATAAAGGTGCCCAGCAGCCCACACCCTCTCCTGCAATTACCTTCGTCTGTTTTCCCCATTTTAACTAGAGTCGGTCCGGAAACATATACTCTGTGGAGGACTTTCAATTGAACAAGGCGCAGCCTCGATGAAATTGCCACCTCTCTTGGGGACGCGACTGCCTCCTGCCATTGTTCGTCGTCTATTTCTAGCCCGTCTCTCTCCCAATGCAGTCTTAGAGGCATCAGAGGATTTGGGGCATTATTGATCAGTTTTTTATAGGTCAGGGATATCGCTTTGTCTGGCATGTACCCGTCCAATAACCTCTCCTCTAGTGGCGAAGAGTCTGGTAGGGTGGTACCCCTAGGTATGTTTGAGAGGAGTGCATGTCTGACTTGTAGGTAGCGAAAATGCTCCGTGCTGGCGAGCTCATGGCTCTGTTGCAGTGCAGCGAATGTGACCACCTCTCCCTTGTCCCATAGATCCCCAATTTTTGTAATCCCAATGGTGTCCCACTTGTCGAATCCCTTTGTGGTACCTAGTGTGCCCAGCTGTTCCGTCTCCCATAGAGGAGTGGCTTGCGTGAGCTTCTTGTCCCACCCCAGGCTTTTGTTGGCTGTGTGCCAGACTAGCACTGAATGTTTAGTTGGGCCTGTCAGGGGAAACCTCAGGGGCCTAGAATAGAGAGCCCTGTGGTACGCCCCTCCTGGGAGCAGCCATTTGTCTAGTCTGTATGCCGGGTCGTCGTCTGGGCGGTAGATGCAGTGATTAATCACCGTCAGGTGCGCTGCCCAATAGTACTTCTTGATGTCGGGCAGTCCAACACCCCCTTCGTACCAACTTAGGACCATTTTCTGAAGGGCAATTCGGGGTCTTCCTTCCCATAGTAGATCTCGCTGTAGGCTCTCTACCTCTTCGAAGTATTTAGCTGGGACTAAATCTGGGGTGTTTTGCAATGCGTAGAGAAACCGCGGCAATGCCATCATTTTGTACAACGCCGCCCTCCCTAGTAGCGAGAGTGGGAGCGTTTTCCAGGTTTCGACGTCTCGTTTGAGCCTTTGTAGCGGGGGAGTAGGTTCCGTTCATATCTGAGTTTGAGGTCAGCCGTAATAAAGATACCTAGGTAGCGGAAGCCCTCTCCCACCATCTGAATAGGGCAGTCACGAGGCAGGGAGGGAGGATCACCTCTGAGAACATACAGCAAGGACTTGCTCCAATTGATCCTATATCCGGAATACCTTCCAAAAATTGTACAAATGTTGAGGACAGCGTGGATGGAGGGCTTTGGGGAGGCCAAATACAGGAGGATGTTGTCTGCATACAAGGATATGCGGTCCTCCCATTCCACCGCCCACCTGAGTCCCCTGATGAAGGGGCTCCAGCGGATCCACACCGCTAACGGCTCCAAGGAGAGGGCGAAAAGGAGGGGCGACAATGGGCAGCCCTGTCTGGTCCCACGACCCAGCCCGAAGATCTCTGATTTCTTGTTGTTGACCACGACCTGTGCTCCGAGGGCCATGGGCTCCGAGTAGAGAAGTCTGATCCATCCTATGAAGACAGACCCGAACCCCAGTTTGATTAACACAGCGAATAGGTAGGACCACTCTATCGTGTCAAACGCCATGGTGGCATCTAGGGAGACCACCACAGCTGCCTCCTGAATTGTGTCTAATCTACCCATCACCCCGTGGAGGCGGCGTAGATTTAACGCCGTATTACGGTGAGGCATGAAGCCGGATTGATCAGGGTGCACTAATTTACTGATTACTTGGATGAGGCGGTTTGCAAGGGCTTTGGCTAATATTTTGGGTTCCGAATTAAGCAGGGAGATGGGTCTATATGAGGAGCATTTCTCCTTGGGTTTCCCCTCCTTGTGTATTGCTACTAATGTGGCCACTCGTTGGTCTTGCGGCAGCAGCCCCTTTGCCCGACTTTCATCGAACATGGCCCGCAAATGTGGAGCAATAGCGTCAGGTTTCAATTTGTACAGCTCTATCGGTATGCCATTAGGGCCCATGGCCTTGCCAGAGCGGAGGTCTCTGATCGCCTGTGCCAGTTCGTCATTAGTGAGGTCACTATCTAGCATGTCCCTTTCTTCTGCTGACAGAGTTGGCATCTTAATGTCTCTGAGCAACTCCGCGGAGTCCTCCACGGAGAAGGTAGAGTTAGAACGATAAACCGAACCGTAATAGTCAGCAAATTCGTTGGCGATAGCTTGTGGGTCGGTCACCGTTTGCCCTCCATCCACTACTAGTTCCGGGACCAGCCGGTTAGCCATGTCTTTCTTGTCCAGCCAGGCGAGCAGTTTCCCGGCTTTATCCCCGAGATCGTATAGTCTACCCGCTTTGTCCCTCCCCATTGCTTTGGCCTCGTCAGTGGCTATGCTTTTGTATTCGTCTCATTTGAGTCTCAGGGTGTGAAGGGTCTCGTCTGTGATCTCTTCCCTGTCGGTCTCCTCAAGGCGAAGAATCTCACTCTCCACCTGTTCCAGGGCTTTCCGTTTTTCTTTCCGCGTCCCGGCTATCGAGGAGAGTGCCTGTCCTCTTATCACTGTTTTAAATGCTTCCCAAATGGTTTGGGGTAGTGGACCGATCCCACATTCTCGTGGAAGTAGTTGTCTATAGACTGTAGGAGTGATTCCCTGACCACTGGGTTACGGAGGTACCATGGGTTGATTGGCGCGACTCTTCCCACTTGTTTCTCACCGAGGACCACCTTGGTCCATACCGGTGAGTGGTCCGATATTCCCCTTGCCATGTGCCTAGTGTCCTGTATCTCAGCGATTTGAGCTGCTGTGACTAACAGATAGTCGATACAGGAGAGGCTGTTATGGGCCGCTGAATAGAAGGTGTGCTGGATAGTGTCTGGGTGGAACATTCTCCACGCATCCACCAGGCCCATTGCATCCAGGAAGTCCGGGAGCCACCTCATGGGGGCTCCAACGTCCCGTGGAGGGTGTCGGTCCAGGTGCCCCGACACTACTGAATTGAAATCTCCCCCTGCCATGAGTCGGCCCCAGGGAGCGCGAGTAATAGGGAACCCAAATCTTTGAATGTGCGACTCTGGAGTCCTGGCGGAACGTAAACCGTCACCAGGTTAAGGGTGGAGCCCTCCCATTGCCCGGAGACCGCTGCGTATCTGCCCATGTCATCAACCCATGCGCGGTGTATGGAGAGTGGGAAGGATTTTTTAATCATAATGCCCGTCCCTCTAGATCCGGTAGTGAAGCCTGAGTGCGCCACTAGTCTATAGCCCCATCTGTCTAATGCTTTGCAAGAGTTGCCCACCAGGTGGGTCTCCTGGATGAGCACCACCTCCGGGGAGTGCCGTTTAATGTATTGCAAAACTATACAGCGCTTCACTTTGTCCCCCAGACCATTAACATTCCAACTTAGTAGCCTAAAGTGTCCCATTCGCTGTGCACCCTGCATGAAAACCTGTACTGGCGTTTGTTTCTACCTGTTGAAAATATAGCTCAGTCGACATAATAAAGGAAAACAACAATACACCCTCTGATCCACCCCAACTTCCCCCCACCCTGCTCCCCTGCACTCTGGGCTTTAAACTGCCCATTTAACGAACTTGCAGAGTGCCTGTCGCCCAAACTGATATCTAACAGCAGTTAACTTGGGGAGTAAGGCTTTATCCTCGTGAACCCTCCCTGATACGAGAAATTATCGAGACTCCCAGCGTCAGGCCCCTGGTCTGCACCTAGGTTAAACATTTAATATATAGAGCTGCCAACGGATTGTATGCCCACCAGTCAGGCCCCAGAAGCCCAGCACTCCCCCTCAGCAGCCCGATTACTGGCTCATAACATTTGCTATGGTACATCTTACAGTTTAGTAGTATAGATAGTTCTGGGTCTGGATAAGGTCAGTCATCTGTGAGCGGTGTGTCCATCCACACTTCTCCAGACCTCGAGCCAGTCAGCGGCATCCTCAGGACGGTCAAAGAACCAGGCTTCACCGCCCGCCTCCACCCAGAGACGGGCTGGAAACAACATTGCATACTTAACACCCTTCTCTCGCAGTTTCTTTTTAACCGCGAGAAAGGATCTTCTTTACTTCTGCACTGCTAGGGTAAAGTCCGGAAAGAACGAGATTTCCAAGTTCTCATACCGGAGAGGTGGGGCAATCCTGGCGTTTTGAAGGATGACATCTCGGTCTCGAAAGTTCAATATTCTTGCTAGGATCGGCCGCGGTGGTGCTCCAGGCTTTGGCCTCCCACCCGGGACTCTATGCGCCTTTTCGATCACAAAGAATTTGGACAGTCCCTTGGGCTGGAGGTGGGTGAGTATAAGTTCCTCTACAAAGAGGTCAGTTGCCTGCCCCTCCGCTTTCTCCGGGACCCCAATAATGCGCATGTTGTTGCGGCGGGTGCGTCCTTCATAGTCATCCAGCTTGTCCTCCGCAAATTTCCGAAAGTTCTGTAGGTTTCTGATGTCTCGTTGTAATTGGGATGTGTCCTCTACCAGGCTGGAGGTAGTGATTTCCATTTGTCTCACTTTCTCCCCAATTTTCGTTAGGTCTGCCCTTAGGAGTGTCACCTCTGTCGTGATCGCATCCATTCTTTGCTCAAGGGACGTCCGAACCCCTAATATAGCGTCCATTACGTCTTGGAGCGTTAGTTCTGTGGGGCCCCCTCCCATACTCGTCTTGGTATTGGCCGCGTTCTGGGGCTCTGGCAGTGCTGATTTTGGGAGTGTGTACCTGTCCAGTTTGTTTTGCTGCACTGTTTTCTGCCCTCTAGTCCCCGACATTCTCCTAGTGGTATCCCAGCCACCTGGGCCTCTGAGGAGGCTATAGCCTCTGCTACTTTTTTGATTCAACCCCTGTTGTTCCGCTGGTCAGGGGACGGGGGCCCCAACCTGCGAAATATTGGTCCGTCACACAGTGGGCGAGGGCCCGAAGCTGGTGGATTCCAGTGTGGGAGACCGAGGTGGCTCTGATAAATGATGGGCCAAGCGTCTAGCACACTTCCCGACACCCGCCGTGCACACCAGCCGGTGAGTCACCGTCCGTCTGACCAACGATTGTTCATCAACACCCCTCCGTGATTCCCAAGGACGTGAGAGACTTAGGGGTCGATTCCGATTTGGGCCGGAAAAAGCACCGACCGACTCGGATCCGGAAATTATACCGACCGACACGTACCTGTGGCGCCCGACACGCCAAGTACGATGCAATGCGTGCAAAATCCGACCGACACGTACCGAACCCAAGTCGAACGACCGAGCCGCACGGAAAACAGCAATCCGGTCGGAAAAACACGCGAATCCAACCGACCGACACGCACCCGGAACAAATCCGATCGAAACGTACACGCGAACTCCAAACCGCAAAGTACGATGCAAGGCGCGAAAACCACGAGCGAGTCGGACGGAGGACAAGCCGTACGACCGACACGCATACAAAACCGAGCCGAAGCAACACAAAACACCGCGACCGACGCGTACGCAGCATAGAAAACTGCACAAACACAGCGTGAACGAAACGGAGAATACCATACGAGACAAATGCAGGGTCCGACTCGGTCACAAGAACGTTTCCAACATGCACAGACAGTACAAAGGAAAAATCACACAAAAAAAGGCCAAAAAAGCAATTACTAAGCCAATAAATACTGGGGGGGGTGGGGACAGAGAACAAAGACACACCCACAACTCCACCAATATAAAGGACACAAATCACAACCATGATCCTTTGCAAATGCCATTCCACTGCCAGCACCCAAGAGACAGCAACCACACACCCACAGCTCATCCCTCACACAAGCCACACACCATCAGCACACCAACAAATACCTACCTCACATACACCCAGCAAAACACACACTCACACACCCTCACCTGCACACCAACACACACATCACTCACCATCACCACCCATCACCATGCCACCCAAGAAGAATCACAAGTTCCTAGATTGTGAATTGGAAGTCATGGTAGACGAGATCCTCAGGGTAGAGCCACAGCTGTTTGGCACACTGGTCCAACAGACCCCCATCTCCCAGAAAACCAAGATGTGGGAGAGGATCATCAACAGGGTGAACGCACAATCACCATGTCTGCGCACAAAGAGCGACATCCAGAACAATTGGTATGACGTGCGCAGGAGGGTACGGGACCTGCTCAAGAAAGAGTACATCATCAGCCAATACACCGGCAGTGGCCCTCCTGCCAAGCCAATATACCTCAGGCCCTGGGAGGAGAAGGTGCGGGCCATCCTTCCGCCAGTGAGCGTATATGGACTAGAGAACATCCCAGAGCCTGGTGAGTACACAACAAATGTACACAATATACTGCCACAAAACACACACACATCACTGTCAAGGGGAGAGTCAAACCATGCACTCATAGCAATTACACAGCAACCAGAACAGAATCATCCCAAAATGTGTATGTCAGTCAGATAAACACAACACATGCCATCAAAAAAGTCACATCCAACTGTGCCATCACATGTACAAACACAACTACAACTACAGCTAGGCAGTGGCACAAATAGAACTAACAAACACATCCAGACATGTAGCCACCACAACAACACCAACACACATTGAAGACCACTCAAAGGAAGGAATTCTGTGTATGCTGGCCAAGTCAGTGTAGCCAATAGCATCATGGGAGTCGCAGTCACACATATTGCCCCCCACAACTGTCCCATCAACACCACCATGAACCATGCGCACATCACAGGGAGTGGAGAAGGACTCACAAGATGGCTGACACTGGCAACTGCTGTGGGGAGCACAAGGCCCTGCTGGGAACTGTGCACCAAGAAACAGCAGGACACCACTGACTGACATCCTGAGAGACAACTTCCACTCCCTGCAATGCAAGCACGTTCCATGGTGGGATATCTGGCTGGCTGGGTGGGAAGGAGGACTTGCAGCACTGACCATAGTCACAAGCACCTCCCCTCACACCCCCTCAACACAAACTCCACAGAACCCACCTGGTAGAATGCAATGCCTCACATCCTAACTCAATATCCCACAAAGAACCACCACCCTGGGTTATGTTGTGTGAAGCACAGGGACACTCTTGGGACTTTTAGCCAAACAACTGCCAGGACAACACTCCCAGCCATCCTGTCAGCACAGCCAGCCCACCCCACAGGGAAACAGAGTCAAAAGGAAGGAAGCATGGGCATGCTGGGAAGGGGGTGGAGGCAATAGCATGATGGGAGTCGTAGTCACTGATATTGGTCACCCCCACAACTGTCCCATCAACACCACCCTGAACCATGCTCACATCACAGGAAGTGGAGAAGGACTCACAAGATGGCTGACACTGGCTACTGCTGTGGGGAGCACAAGGCCCTACTGGCAACTGTGCACCAACAATCAGCAGGACACCACTGACTGACATCCTGAGAGACAACTTCCACTCCCTGCAATGCAAGCACAGTCCATGGTGGGATATCTGGCTGGCTGGGTGGGAAGGAGGACTTGCAGCACTGACCATAGTCACAAGCACCTCCCCTCACACCCCCCTCAACACAAACTCCACAGAACCCACCTGGTAGAATGCAATGCCTCACATCCTAACTCAATATCCCACAAAGAACCACCACCCTGGGTTATGTTGTGTGAAGCACAGGGACACTCTTGGGACTTTTAGCCAAACAACTGCCAGGACAACACTCCCAGCCATCCTGTCAGCACAGCCAGCCCACCCCACAGGGAAGCAGAGTCAAAAGGAAGGAAGCATGGGCATGCTGGGAAGGGGGGTGGAGGCAATAGCATGATGGGAGTCGTAGTCACTGATATTGGTCACCCCCACAACTGTCCCATCAACACCACCCTGAACCATGCTCACATCACAGGAAGTGGAGAAGGACTCACAAGATGGCTGACACTCGCTACTGCTGTGGGGAGCACAAGGCCCTGCTGGCAACTGTGCACCAACAAACAGCAGGACACCACTGACTGACATCCTGAGAGACAACTTCCACTCCCTGCAATGCAAGCACAGTCCATGGTGAGATATCTGGCTGGCTGGGTGGGAAGGAGGACTTGCAGCACTGACCATAGTCACAAGCACCTCCCCTCACACCCCCCCTCAACACAAACTCCACAGAACCCACCTGGTAGAATGCAATGCCTCACATCCTAACTCAATATCCCACAAAGAACCACCACCCTGGGTTATGTTGTGTGAAGCACAGGGACACTCTTGGGACTTTTAGCCAAACAACTGCCAGGACAACACTCCCAGCCATCCTGTCAGCACAGCCAGCCCACCCCACAGGGAAGCAGAGTCAAAGGAAGGAAGCATGGGCATGCTGGGAAGGGGGTGGAGGCAATAGCATGATGGGAGTCGTAGTCACAGCTCTACATCCCCCACCACATGGCCCAGCAAGCTCACACTCACGCATGCACATCCCACAGAGAGTGGAAAGGCCCATCAAAGATGTCTGACACTGTTGCTGTGTCGTGGGGAGCACAAGGGCATGCTGGGAACTGCACACCAACCAACAGCAGGACACCACTGTCAGCCATCTTGCCATTGCTCACCCACCCACACATACTGAACTCCCCACAAAAGCAAGTAAGTTTGGGAATGCTGGCAAGTGGGGTGGAGGCAATAGCATGATGGGAGTGGCAGTCACTGATATTGGTCACCCCCACAACTGCCCCATCAACACCACCCTGAACCATGCTCACATCACAGGGAGTGGAGAAGGACTCACAAGATGGCTGACACTGGCTACTGCTGTGGGGAGCACAAGGCCCTGCTGGCAACTGTGCACCAACAAACAGCAGGACACCACTGACTGACATCCTGAGAGACAACTTCCACTCCCTGCAATGCAAGCACAGTCCATGGTGGGATAACTGGCTGGCTGGGTGGGTGGGAAGGAGGACATGCAGCACTGACCATAGTCACAAGCACCTCCCCTCAACACAAACTCCACAGTACCCACCTGGTAGAATGCAATGCCCCCCATCCTAACACAAGATCCCACAAAGAACCACCACCCTGGGTTATGTTGTGTGAAGCACAGGGACACTCTTGGGACTGTTAGCCAAACAACTGCCAGGACAACACTCCCAGCCATCCTGTCAGCACAGCCAGCCCACCCCACAGGGAAGCAGAGTCAAAAGGAAGGAAGCATGGGCATGCTGGGAAGGGGGTGGAGGCAATAGCATGATGGGAGTCGTAGTCACTGATATTGGTCACCCCCACAACTGTCCCATCAACACCACCCTGAACCATGCTCACATCACAGGGAGTGGAGAAGGACTCACAAGATGGCTGACACTGGCTACTGCTGTGGGGAGCACAAGGCCCTGCTGGCAACTGTGCACCAACAAACAGCAGGACACCACTGACTGACATCCTGAGAGACAACTTCCACTCCCTGCAATGCAAGCACAGTCCATGGTGGGATAACTGACTGGCTGGGTGGGTGGGAAGGAGGGCCGGCTGTCAACCAAACACAACCAATGCAGACCATGTTCACACCCCAAAAAATACATAGAAATGCCCAAATAATGCAGGACAATGTGCCACACCAATATCAACCCCTGACTGTGACGACTTAGGACAATGCAATGTACAGGCCCGCACCCAGAGGCACAGTCACAACTGTCATGTGTGTCAACCATTGATGCCTGCAGAAACATAACATACATTGTGTGTGTCTCCCAAAAACAGGTGATGATGGGGACACAGCAGCAGGCGCTGAGGAGTCCCAGTCCCAGGCTCAAGAGGATGCGGAGCTCACTGGCGTCGTACAGCCTCTGCCCTCCTCGGACGAAGAAGACCAACCTGGCACATCCGGTGCAAGTCTACATGCAGCACCAGCAGGACAACCAGCTGCAGCACCAGCAGGACCACCAGCTGCACCCCCTGCACCCACCCCTCCAACGACTGTCACCACAAATACCATCCCTGACGACATGGACAGAACAAGGAGCAACACCAGCACAGGGACCCTGGACCAACCTGGGGCCATGGACACCACCACCACCACCAACCCCAAGGTGGACCAGGGTCATCTGTGCGTGCCACTGCACGCACTGCACATGTCAGCAGGGGTGGTGGGAGGGGTGGGAGACAGAGGTCGCTGCTTGCAGAGGTTGCTGGTGTGCATGATGACCCACAACTGGTACGCATAGCTGATGCGTACCAGTCCAGCACCGGAGACCTCAGCCAGGTAGTGGGGCTCCTCAGAGACATGAAACAGCAGCAGGCTGCCCATCATGCCCGCTTGGACTCTCACATGTCCCACGTGGAGTCACACATGTCCCGCGTGGACTCACACATGTCCCGCGTGGAGTCCAAGTGGGATGCACTGCATGAGATGACGGCGGTGCACAGGGACATTTTACAATGCCTCCGCCAGATGAACAGCAACCAGTCCACACCTCCCTGTGTGCCAACAACATCTGGTGCTGCCCAAACTGCAACTGCCACAGGGAGGGAGGATGACTCTGGCGGAGAGTCCCCTGCACCGCAGCAGCCTGTACTTGAGGGGCCCCCCCAAGAAGAGGGGTCGTCCGAAGAGGGGCAAGTGAGAGGCCGATGGCCAAGCACAACTCCCAGGAAGCCTGAACCTGTTCTGGATGTTCACCTTTGTGCACAGACTGTTCACCCTGTTGACGGCAACACTACTCCCACACATTGCATGGGGAGTACAAGTTGGACCAATGTGTCAGACAACTGTGGCCCCGATACTGGGGATTCTGTCTACCAGGACTTTCAATTCACCTAGGAACTTCTGATTGCAAGATTTATGTACAGCACTACCCATCCTATGCACTATTCACACAAATGTATCACAATAAACACACTAATACACCATACTTGCCTCTGTTGTGATTCCAACGTGGGTGCTGTTATGGGGATGATGAACTGCAAAATTACACTGTGTATGCGAACTGCAACAGCAAGTACAACACAGGCATGTGAGTAAAGGCAACGTGACACATATGAGGGAGACACACCACCAGGGCTACACAACACATACACACCTAGGCCATCTGACTCATTGCCTACACTGATGTTGCCAGGGAAGACGGTGCAATGCACAGACACCACACCCATTCCCAGTTGTAGTCAAGTAGCCCACAGGTGCAGTAAGCAAATGGCAGTCAAATGTGTGACCACAGACAACGCACATCACAAAGTGAAGCACAGGTTTATTACACAGTTGCAACATGTCGTAACCACTACAGATGCAAGGTAATCCCACCTGGCAGCGGGCACACAGTCAACAACTGTAGACGGAAGGAAGTCCATGGGTGTGGCGCACATCACCTGTAGGGACACAACAGCTACCAGCCTGGAAGTGCAATCACGTCGTCGGTGGACACAGTTGACCAAACGAATCTGAAAGTACCCTGTGAAGGACAGAAATGACACACAGTCAAAAGCAATGGAGTACAGGACAGAACAGCAAAACTCATGCACAATACATGTTACAAGATACCCACCCAGAACCAAGTTAGCATGTCAACACTGTTGGGGAGTACAGCCCACCTGTAAGCACACATCGCAACACACATCCAGTCAAGTAGCCCATGGACACACTCCAACAGCACCAGAGCACCACCTACACATATCATGCCAACTCACATCATTGACATGACACCTCAGGATACTCACATTCAGCTAAAGAAGTTGGTGATGAGCTGTGTGTGGACATCACCCTCATCATCATCATCATCATCGTCACTGGCATCGTGGTCCAGGCCAGGATCCTCCACAGGTGGCGGATGTTGGTCATTGTCATCCTGGATGAGAGGCAACTCCTTCCGCACTGCCAGGTTGTGGAGCATGCAGCAGACGATGATAATCTTGCACACTTTCGCAGGGGCATATGGGAGGGACCCTCCGGTCTTGTCCAGGCAGCGGAAGCGGCTCTTCAGGAGACCAAATGTCCGCTCAATCACTCTCCTGGTCCGACCATGTGCCTCATTGTAGCGCATCTGGGCTGGTGTCACAGGGTTCCTGAGGGGTGTCAGCAACCACGGCATGTTGGGGTATCCCGAGTCACCTACGGACAGACAAGTGCACATTAGCTGACTTGGAAAAGTGGGCGGAATACTACAGATCAGATCACACACAATGGCACAAAGTCAGTACACACCGACAAGCCAGGCACGCTGGTTCTGCATCTGTGCCATCATCCTGGGGATGCGACTACTCCTCATCACAAAGGCATCGTGTGCTGAACCAGGGAAACGGGCACACACGTGTGTGATGGTCATGTCTGCAAGACACACCACCAGTGCATTGACCGAGTGGTAGTGCTTGCGGTTCCTGTAGTCCTGCTCCTGGGCCTGTGGTGGTACCAAAGCCACATGTGTCCCATCAATGGAGCCAATGACATGCGGCATCCTCCCCAGGGCATAAAAGTCACTCTTCACGTCAGTGAGTCGTCGCAGTCTAGGGAAATAGATGTACCGGTTCAGGAATAGCAACATTGCCGCCAAAACATCGCGGAGCACACGGCTCAACATGGTCTGTGACATCCCACCAGCAGTCGCCACAGTATGTTGGAAGGTACCGGTGGCAAAGAAGTGTAGGGCTGCCATCACCTTCACCTTGGGGGTCAGCGCTGTAGGATACGGCCGGCCAGGCTGCAAATGTGGGGACAACTGCACTGCCAAATCCTCAATCAGCTGCCTGGTGAAGCGGTACCGTCGGATGCTGTCCCGTTCCACCATCGTTGCCAGGTCTGGGAATGGTCGATGGACAGCAGGAGCCCTGCAGTGCAGAGGAGAAGTAAGCAAGATTGTCAGTCACCCCACATATGCGGCATTGAACACACTCAATATCCCAACATACATCATTATGAGGCACAACTACATGAAGTGTGCAGTTCCGTAAGGACATGTATGGTACATACATGGCCAACATCTGTCAACACGGTCCAACAGGTGGCATCAATTAGTCCCAGGTTGGCCCATTGGATATCATGAGGCCGTGTCACAGTTCCCATCTCCTGCTGCCGTGTCACAATCACCCCCACAGTGACATGTGAGGACAGATGTGCCTCAGGCACCACAGCTCAACGACAGGTACATTCCCAGGGACCCTGTATTGCCACATGGACACTGGCATTACATGGAGTATCATGTATACACCACAGCAAAACAACCATGACCCCCACAGGTAGTGGTCCCACTTGCCACGGCAGGACAGACATGGACGTCTGTGACACACACACGCACAACATCAAAGTCCATGCACACACAATGTGGATGTGGAGACTGTCTCCCATTGTGCACATGAAATCAGAGACATTGTAAACACTACATGCACAAAGACTGTGGAGGACCATCACTATTGTGCCACTGGGACACCCTGGCTCAAACATACCATCCCACATGGGACTCACGGGGTATGTGACATGACATACACATACACCACCGTGAAATGTGACCATGGCACATGCACAGATATGAACAGTTGCACATCACAGTGGTCATGTACACGTAACACCCAGGATCCTGTCCCCATGAACACGTGCACAGCCTGGGGGTGGCTGCCCACAGGTGACACCCACAGGACAACATGTACACCAACATACACACAATAGGAAATGCAGCCTTACATGCCTTATGATAAAGTTTGGACAGGCTGTCGTGATGTAGGTGTGCCCCTCACTCCATGGGAGCTATCTGTGGCTGGCATATGTCCATCTGAGACAGGCATGCTGACATATGCCAGTCACATGTACAGTGATGCGTTGAACAGCAATGGACCGATCGGTGCCCCCGGCCGGCCCATTGCATTCAATGTGTGCGGGTACGTGTTGTACCCCTGTACGCGTTGTACCCCTGTACGCGTTGAACTGCAATGGACCGATCGGTGCCCCCGGCCGGCCCATTGCATTCAATGTGTCGCGGGTACGCGTTGTACCCCTGTACGCGTTGTACTGCAATGGACCGATCGGTGCCCCGGCCGGCCCATTGCATTCAATGTGTGCGAGTGCAGCGTTGTACCCCTGTACGCGTTGTACCCCTGTACGCGTTGAACTGCAATGGACCGATCGGTGCCCCCGGCCGGCCCATTGCATTCAATGTGTGCGGGTGCGCGTTGTACCCCTGTACGCGTTGTACTGCAATGGACCGATCGGTGCCCCGGCCGGCCCATTGCATTCAATGTGTGCGGGTGCAGCGTTGTACCCCTGTACGCGTTGTACCCTGTGCGCGTTGTACCTGTACGCGTTGAACTGCAATGGACCGATCGGTGCCCCGGCCGGCCCATTGCATTCAATGTGTGCGGTACGCGTTGTACCCCTGTACGCGTTGTACCCCTGTACGCGTTGAACTGCAATGGACCGATCGGTGCCCCCGGCCGGCCCATTGCATTCAATGTGTGCGGGTACGCGTTGTACCCCTGTACGCGTTGAACTGCAATGGACCGATCGGTGCCCCGGCCGGCCCATTGCATTCAATGTGTGCGGGTACGCGTTGTACCCCTGTACGCGTTGTACTGCAATGGACCGATCGGTGCTCCCGGCCGGCCCATTGCATTCAATGTGTGCGGGTACGCGTTGTACCCCTGTACGCGTTGAACTGCAATGGACCGATCGGTGCCCCGGCCGGCCCATTGCATTCAATGTGTGCGGGTACGCGTTGTACCCCTGTACGCGTTGTACCGCAATGGACCGATCGGTGCGCACCCATTGACAATGGCCTTGCCTGGCAACGGACGCGTTTTCGAATTTCGAGCGAGTCGGTTGCTGGAAATTCAGTTGGTCACCCACAACAATGTTGCAAAATCATGTATGTCATGAAGTTGAAGATTTGAAGGATGCTGTGGGCGTGTTTTGGTGCTGCTATTCCATGGATTGGCCAGATTCAGAAGATGCAAACGACTTGGACCTATCACTTTGGACACAAGGGACAGTATCTGCCTCTCCAGCACATATATATTGCTGGCTGTTCCCCTGAGAGCTCACTTGCCTGCACTACATGCTCCAGGACGACATCTGCCACTGCACTGCTGCTGTCTCTGCCCCTCTGGACCCTGCAATGGCACGTACTGTGGAGAGAGCCCCAGCCTTCAGCCTTGAGGAGAACCAGGCCCTGCTGGACAGCCTACTTCCACAGTACAGCAAGCTGTATGGGACACCAGGGGAGCAGGTGAGTGTTCTGTGCACTGCCTTTCTGAATGTGCATATTGTCTGACTAGCAAGGCTGAAAGTCTGCACGCCACTGGCTAGCAGGCTCACTGAGTAGTTGTCACCCCCCATAGTGTGTAGTGACATGCACTGGACAGGTATGGTGCAGTGACAGTGCATTTGAACAAGGTTTTACTTCCCATGCAATGATACCATGTAGTGACGTCTGGCAAACTGTCCATGGGCAGCTTTGCACTGCCTGTGTACATCATGTGCCCCTGTGATTGAGACATGTATATACAACTGTGTCATGCACGGATATGTTGCATGTGTAGTAATGGCTTTTTCACTTTGTCATCCTGACAGGTTAATGCCCATCGGAAGCAGGAGATCTGGAAGGACATCGTCCGGGCCGTCCGGTCCGTGGGGGTCTACAAGCGCCGGATCCGCAACTGCCAGAAGAGGTGGCAGGACCTTCGGGGCTGGACCCGGAGGATTGCACGGGTCCAGCTGAAGCTGTCGCCTCCTCGCAGGAGGGGCGGAACACGGACCCTGACCCCCACATGCTCCAGATCCTGGCGGTGGTGTTTCCAGACCTGGATGGGCAGCTGAAGGCCAGACAGCAGCAAGGAGGGGTGAGTCAAAGACTGCACTGTGAACTCTGTATTACATGCTGTGTGCCCTCCTCTGGCCTGGTTCAACTGCCACAGTGCAGCAGTCATGTTGTCCAGGAGCCATGTCCCTCTATTGTGCACTGCCCACTGCTCATCTGATACCCAGGTGTGGCCCTTACATTCAGGGAATTGTGTCACTTGGGACTGTGTCCTTGCAGTTTGCTTCACTGAAGGTGGGGGACAGCATCTGTTTCCCTAACTCTGTTGTGGGCATCATGGGTGGGTCCATTGTTCACACTACGCCTGTGTTCGGACATGTAATCTGCGTGTTGCTTTGATATGCGGTCCACTTGCTGAGCTGAGCCACCACATGTGCCTGGGGTATGTGGCACACGCCCATGCAGCGGGTGGGAACAATGTTTGGGCCCCAGGAGTGTGCAGATTACGTGTGTCACACATACATAGCCAGCTATCCACTGTCCAGGGCTCATCCCTCATTCATGTGGAGCAGGACAGTCATGCCTACTCCAGGCCATGCAATGCACTCTGTACTCCCACTCCCGTGTATCAGCTGACACATTGTGCGCAGTGATTTGGCCCCTCAGGTGTCTGCCTCTGTGTCAGTGTGCTGTGGATTAGTTGCCAGGACTGCTGGGGTGTTTCTTGGTAGGGGCTCAGCATGCCCCTGGAGATGTGACCATAGGAGACGATACTTGTGTGTCACATAGGTGTTTGATCAGCTGCCCGTGCAGACTGGGGTATGCGAATGTGAAGTTCAGGCAGCTGTTCCCCATTCACAGCAGATTGTGAGGGGCTCAGGTTCAGAGGGTAGTGTCACAGGTCTCCCATATGTCCAATAGGTATGACCTGGACAGATGAGGGTTAAGATGATGTGTTGTGTGGGGGATGTACATGTGCACTTGTGCAGCTCCAGGACTTGCATTCCCCATGACCTACTATTGTGACACAGTGCATAGTGTTGTTGTCTGGCTGCCAAGTCATACATCACTGAGACAGTGATGTATGACTTAGCAGTCATGCCTCTGCCATGGCATGTGTCTACTTATTGGTGATCCTGCAGGGGAGTGACATGTGCTACATGCACACCATTGTGGCGATGGCTATCAGGACATGGGTGCATCATGGTGTCTGTCTCTGGTATGCATCACATGCATTTCCTATTTGACTCTGGGCATCCCTTTCATCCGGAAACCTGTACTGACTCAGTGGCAAGAGCTGTGATGTGTGCATGTCCACATGCCACACCGTGTCCTCTGCACTGTCCAACTACTGTGTACTTGGTGCATGTGTCCACACTGGGGTGTTGCAATCCAACAGACACCAGACAGATGGGTGCAAGGCCATGTGGGATGTGAGTGCCATGCTTGGCATCAGACTGACAATTGGCTTCTCCTGTTCAGTTAGGGCACTTTTAGCAATGTACAACTAATGATGCCAGGGCTTGCTCTGTAATGTGCTGTGCTCACAGTGGTGTGTGCGTTTGGTGCAGGTGACTGATGTCTGTCTGTTTCCCCATTGTTTGCAGATACATCCACGGCCACGGAAGGGGACAGCTCCACGGACCAGGAGGAGCCAGAGAGCCAGACTGGGTCAGCAGCCGAGGAGTGGTCGGAGGGACCCAGTGGCACGGAGGGCGAGGGGAGCCACACCGAGGAGTCCTCAGCACCATCCACCTCAGCTGAGGACCAGAGCAACTCGGAGGATGACTCCCTTATGGAGGCGGGTGTCAGCAGCCACCACACCCCAGCTAGTGTTGCTGTCCCCGCCACCACCAGCACCACCACCGCCCTCCCATCGGCTCCCATTCCCCAGGTCCGTGGAGGCTCCCATGTTCGGGAGCGTGTCTCCTTTGGGCCAGGCACTGCACCCCCTGCCCCTGTGTCCCCTGCTGCCCTGAGTGAGGAGTCTGTGTACCTCCTTCGCCAGCTCCATGTAGGGCAGACAGCCATGCTGAGTGTCCTCCATGCGCACACCGCTCTGTTGACTCAGCTGGTGTCGTTCATGGAGGGCATCTCATCGGGCATGTCTGACCTACAGAGGGGCAATAGGTCCATGGACTCCTCCCTGACGGCAGCAGTGTCCCTCCTCAGACAGTCCCTCACCCCTCCTGCCTCTGCTCCATCCACACTCCCCAGCACCTTACCCGTCCCAAGCACACACACACCGGCACAGGCACACACCAGCACACACACGTCCAGCACACAGACACACACGCCACAAACAAAACGCACACGCACGCACAGTCAGGGGACTGAAACCAGACTCACAGGGGATGGGGCCCTGGTACACACACACGCATCCACGGGCACTGCGCAGTCCTCAGTTGCCTCTCCCTCCAAAACACCCTCCCTTGCCTCACCTGCAACCCCAAAGACCCAGCGCCTCTTCCTCAGTGACCTCGGCCTCTTCCCCTCCGATCCAGCTGCTCCAGCATCCAGGGGGAAGAGGAAGCCCCCACACGGAGCAGAGTGCCCCTCGCCCCCGGACACCCTCCCCCAGGCGCAGACAGACTGAGGCCCCCACCCGCAAGTCCCCCGGAGTGGTAAGAGCAAGACCCCGCCGCCGCCCTGCAGCTCAAGCACCAGGCCTCCTTCCTCCATCCCTCAGGCCCCCACTCCACAGGTGCCCCCACCACACCCTGCCCCAGGTTCCCCCACCCACAGATATACCATCCCCAAGAGGATCCGGCCTTCTCCCCTGGCACTTGCTCTCCCGGCACCACACCCCCGCTGCGCTTGTCTGTGCCACTGATGTGGTGAGGGTGTCCTCCCCCTCTGTCCAGCCCACCTTGCCTGTTCCCCATTCTCCTCCCCTGGTGGTAGGCACTGCAGTGGAGTCCACTACCACCCTGTCTGACTTGGGCACTGCAGTGGCGGACCTGTCCACTCCATCTGCAGGGTCCACTGCAGTCGTGCCGGCACCCACAACATCTGAGTCATGCCCCCCAGTTGTGCCGGCACACACCATGTCAGACACCTCCACTGCAGTTGTCAGTGGCTCTCCAGCACCCACCACCCCTTCCCTGCTTCCTCCTGGTGAGCCCTGATCCTGTCCCTGCGGTGCCTGGCCTACCCCCGGTTGCCCCTCCTAGTGGATTGTCCCTGGTTTTGTGCAGGCATGCGTAGGGTGACATCTGCCACTGTCACCCTGTTTGGACTTTTACAATGGACTGGCCATTGGCCTTTGTGTTTTTTCTGGACTTTGTTTTCATTCCACACATATGCTGAATAAAGCAACTTTCTGTTCTCTAGTGCTTATGCTTCTGATGTACATGTTGTTGATGATGCTAACCATGCCCTTGCTGCAGTGATGGTGATATTTGGTCTCATGATAATGAAGTGTTACTGTGCAGGAACCCATGTGGTCCAGGGGGAATGTGTCCTATCCTGTGGTGTATCCATGTCATCCATAGCAGCATCTGAGGGTGTCATGTGTTCAGTATTTGGCAATGGGATTTCCTACTTAGATTAGCTATTTCACATCTGTGGCTTCCACCCCTGCACATCTGTAGTGCCTGCCATTGTTCAATTCGTCTACTTCCCTGACCGTGTGGCCATCTCCACTGGACATGCAGGTTTGGGCATCAATGGGGAAGGACTCATCTGTGTTGTCAGTGCAACATTGCTATACAAGTGTGTTGGATCTGTGCTGATGATTCCGTTGGCACTTCCATGACCAGGCTGATGTTACGGGAGCCCTCATTTGGTGCTAATTGTTGATTGTGTGACCAAGTGCTCAGCTGACATGATGGGGCCCTACTGAGGCAACATATGGCACAGCTTTCCTCACACAGGAGTGGAGTCCCCTCATGGCAGTGTGTACTCCTGTGACATTGCCTGCGCCCAAGGTGTGTGTTGTATGTGCATGTCTGTGTGTTCACTTCCGTTTAGCTGTGCATGCTGTGATCCCTAGTGTTGTACCTGTTTGTGATGCTAGCTGAGTTGACCTATGTTCCCCCAAAGTCTTCTCCCTGGGTTCTCTGTGATGTGGGTGCATGGCACATTACTGGTCATCAGGGTGTCACCCATAGGTGTGTTTGCTGTCAGGGCTGAGTTTGTGTGCAGACGCAGATGGGTCACAGTCAGGTTTCCCCTTGGCACTTGTTGTTTGCCCCTGTCATGTGATTTCCAATTTGTGTTATCTTTCAGTGATTGTGACACGTTGTGTGTGTGACTGCTGGCACTCCTCAGGGTCAGGGCTGCAATGTTGGTTGTTGTCTATGTGTGTTCTTTGTGGGTGACCTTGGCTTCTTCATTGGTGTGTGACTGTGGATGGGATCCCATTGGTTGGTGTGGTATTGCCGTCATGTCCATGTACAGCGTAGTGTGCAGTGTGTCAGACATTCAGGAGTCTTGTTGAGTGGCCATGTGTGATGTGTTTCTGCACCTTGGTTCCCACCCACCACACTGGAATAGTCATGTGTGCATGTGCAATGTCACCAGTGCATGTGTACTTCACTGCTGCACATTGTTGGAGGTCGAGGGGTGTGGTGTTGAGTGTGTGCAGATGAGAGTTGTTGCCCGGCTAGGCCCCTGCCTCCATGTTGGCCTTGGCTTACTGGCCATGCTGATTGATTTGTGCTTGTGTAGGTGTGATGGTAGTTAGTTGCTCAGGACACATGACTGTGGTTCACAGTGTGAACCACATTTAGCTTTGTCATCACAGTGGGATTGTAATGCAGCCCAGGGTCACCACATTGTGGGGGCCCGGGGGGTGGTGCTGTGGTGTGTCTGTGTCTTGCTGTGTCAGTTGCTGTCCCTACGTGCCTGTGTGACATGTGTGATTTATGCTCCCTCTCATCTGACAATGCCTGCTTGCCCACATAGGGGATTTGGATCCATGAGTTACCTTTGTGTGGCACTGTATGCACATCTGTATGATTGGTATTCAGGTCTCCTCATGTGTTGTGTGGTTGCCTGGGGACACTGGCACCCCCCCCTCACCTGTTGTGTATGATGTGCAGTGTGGGTCTGCCTGTTTGTGTTTGTGCATCTGCACCACTGCATTGGCATATCTTGGGTGTATGTAGTTTTGGCTGTATGTAGTTTTGTGGGTTTCCCCTGCTGTCCCTGGGACTCCTAGGTCATCGGTCAGCACAATGATCATGGTTTGTGTGTCCCATTGCTGCCATTGTATGGTATCTGTTCACCTCACATCTGCAGTCTCCACAGGGTATCTGCATTTGTGTGCCCATTGGTGCAAATATGTGGGTCTGCATTCTGATGGTCACTTCTGTCATTGTGTCATTGATGAATGTTGACGGTGTCAGCCCCCATGGGTGTTGTTTGTCTGCACATGGCCAAAGGTATGTCTTATTTGCACTGCAGTATTTGGCTCCCCCAATTGATGTTGCAATGGGACACATACACTACTTTGCCACTGATGTGTTTTTTGTTCTGTGACCAGGAATCATCCATGCAGTTTGGCAGTTGCACCTCTTTCTTTGTCAACACTTACCTTTTGGTCACTGTGATGATGGGGGTTTGGACCCCATTGCCACAATGTTCAAAATGTGCTTCAGCTATGGACCCCACACTTATATTTTGGTCACTGTGATGATGGGGGTTTGGACCCCATTGCCACAATGTTCAAGATGTGCTTCAGCTATGGACCCCACACTTACATTTTGGTCACTGTGATGATGGGGGTTTGGACCCCATTGCCACAATGTTCAAGATGTGCTTCAGCTATGGACCCCACACTTACATTTTGGTCACTGTGATGATCGGGGTTTGGACCCCATTGCCACAATGTTCAAAATGTGCTTCAGCTATGGACCCCACACTTACATTTTGGTCACTGTGATGATCGGGGTTTGGACCCCATTGCCACAATGTTCAAAATGTGCTTCAGCTATGGACCCCACACTTACATTTTGGTCACTGTGATGATGGGGGTTTGGTCCCCATTGCCACAATGTTCAAAATGTGCTTCAGCTATGGACCCCACACTTACATTTTGGTCACTGTGATGATGGGGGTTTGGACCCCATTGCCACAATGTTCAAAATGTGCTTCAGCTATGGACCCCACACTTACCTTTTGGTCACTGTGGTGATGGGGGTTTAGACCCCATTGCCACAATGTTCAAAATGTGCTTCAGCTATGGACCCCACACTTACATTTTGGTCACTGTGATGATGGGGGTTTGGACCCCATTGCCACAATGGTCATGGCCTGCTTGCATTGTGGGTGCCACACACATATATGTGTGGCACATGTGCTAGGGGGTCACATTGTATGTTCAAAGTCATGTTCGGTGTTGTAGGCATTTGACACAGTCTACACACGCTTGTCATGGTGTTGGGGGATGTCTTCTTCTTGCATTCCCTAGGTTGTGGTGTGCTGGTTGTGTCATGCATTGTCCATCCTATGAGTGGGGGTGGTAGTAGTGGTTGGCATCCAGCCCCCCCTGGGTGAGGGTGGTAGTAGTGGTAGGCATCCAGCCCCCCCTGGCTAAGGGTGGTGGTAGGCATCCAGCCCCCCCTGGGTGAGGGTGGTAGTAGTGGTAGGCATCCAGCCCCCCCTGGGTGAGGGTGGTAGTAGTGGTAGGCATCCAGCCCCCCCTGGCTAAGGGTGGTGGTAGGCATCCAGCCCCCCCTGGCTCAGGGTGGTAGTAGTGGTAGGCATCCAGCCCCCCCTGGGTGAGGGTGGTAGTAGTGGTAGGCATCCAGCCCCCCCTGGCTAAGGGTGGTGGTAGGCATCCAGCCCCCCTGGGTGAGGGTGGTAGTAGTGGTAGGCATCCAGCCCCCCTGGGTGAGGGTGGTAGTAGTGGTAGGCATCCAGCCCCCCTGGGTGAGGGTGGTGGTAGGCATCCAGCCCCCCTGGGTGAGGGTGGTAGTAGTGGTAGGCATCCAGCCCCCCTGGGTGAGGGTGGTAGTAGTGGTAGGCATTCAGCCCCCTGGCTAAGGGTGGTGGTAGGCATCCAGCCCCCCTGGGTGAGGGTGGTAGTAGTGGTAGGCATCCAGCCCCCCTGGGTGAGGGTGGTAGTAGTGGTAGGCATCCAGCCCCCTGGCTCAGGGTGGTAGTAGTGGTAGGCCTCCAGCCCCCCTGGGTGAGGGTGGTAGTAGTGGTAGGCATCCAGCCCCCCTGGGTGAGGGTGGTAGTAGTGGTAGGCATCCAGCCCCCCTGGCTAAGGGTGGTGGTAGAGCATCCAGCCCCCCTGGGTGAGGGTGGTAGTAGTGGTAGGCATCCAGCCCCCCTGGCTAAGGGTGGTGGTAGGCATCCAGCCCCCCTGGGTGAGGGTGGTAGTAGTGGTAGGCATCCAGCCCCCCTGGGTGAGGGTGGTAGTAGTGGTAGGCATCCAGCCCCCCTGGGTGAGGGTGGTAGTAGTGGTGGGCATCCAGCCCCCTTGGCTCAGGGTGGTGGTAGGCATCCTGCCCCCTGGGTAGGGGTGGTGGTGCGCATTCAGGCCCCTGTGTGCATATGTGGCATTGGTGATGGGCATCCCGCCCCTATGGTGCTGCTGTTGCTGGTGTAAGTATATTCTGCATCCCTCTGTGTGTGTGTGATGTGTCGTGTACGTGTTGTATGTGTTTTGTGGTTGGTGTCTGACTTACCTTCTGCGCCGTACGCGTCCGTGCCTGTTCCGGTAGTAAATGTAGAATATTGGTATGATCGGGACGAAGGGATTCATGGTTGGTTCGTGTCGTTCGTCCTTCTCGTCGCTGGCGTGTTCGTCTCGTAGCCGTGGATCGTGTTGTGGCGCGAATCGGAGCTTATGTGCGCCTCTCCCGGATGCTTTGACGTGCCGTGCGTAGCGACGTGTTCGGCGCGTACGGAAAGCGCATCGTACTTGTTCGGCCGGACGGAGCTGCATTTTCCCTTCCGTGCGACTCGATTCAGCGTTTCCAGATTCGCCTCGGTCGGGGAACAGGACCTGGTTTGGGTGAGTACGGCTCGGCCGGATTCTGTGCTGTTGTGCGCATCGTACTTACTCGTTCGGTGTGCTGTACGGATCGGTCGGGAAACAGGCTTTCGCATGGCTTTTTTCCCGACCGAATGGTATTGGGTGCGCCTCCGACCGAGATCGGAATCGGCCCCAGAGTGTCCATGGGGGCCCGACCAGTGTCCCACTCGCATTCCCGGCCCCGCTGAAGACTCCGCTGTTGGTTAGTTACTGCCCCCCTTTCTGGGTTACTCCTCCTCGCTTTATGTGGCCGCCCCCGATTCTGGACGGGCTTTGTCTTTAGGGGGTTTTTTGGGGCTGGAGCGGTTGTTCCCCATCGGCTAGTGAGAGGGGTCGTCACACGTGGGGGGTGCTTGAATTGACACCTCCCCTCTTGTCTCGAGGGGGGGGCCCTCCCGGGGCCTTTCCCGACGTTTCAGTCCTCTGAGCCGTTTTCAAGAGCTCGCCTGGGGCCCAGTCCTCCGGGGTCTCCGGCGGCAACGCGGTCGTGCACTCTCACCTTTTCCGCCTTGTGCACTGCCGGTGAAGTCCCGATGCTTCTCCGCCATTTCCGCTGCCTCTGCTGGGTTCCCTCTTCGCCCGGGTTCCCTCGTGCGCCTCGTCTCTCCTTGATCCGGGCCCAGGCCTCGTCAGTGGACTTGCGTCGCGAGGCGACTCGATGGTGCACGTCGCCCCGCCCTACGCTTGGCACCACAGCCTCCGGCTCTGGAAGCCGGGGAGGCCGCAGTTTCGAATGGTTGCCGCTCGATCGGCGTCGGGCTCAGGCTTCCAGCGAAGGGCTCACTGGTGGCAGCAGTATTTTCTTCAGGTGTCTCGCCACACAGGAGCCGAATAAGTGTTGTGGATTTTCGGAAGGGATTCACGGGTGCCGGGGCTCCTCTAACTTGCGGCCATCGCGTTCCGCGGCTAAGCCACGCCCCCCCATAACCCCTTCTTGATGAAGCTTACATGGGGGGGGGGGCACAATACCCAGATTCCTACCTGGTTGCTAAACCCCAAGTACCTATCTTTAGGGACCCCCTGGGGTACTTAATTTCCCAATAATTCGACACAAACGCACAGACTGCTACTCATACGAATATCGAATGAGAAGCTTTTAATGTAGTGGTCACTGCATAAGTCAGTCCATAGGGCTGGAACGCTCCCTTCAGACAAAGCTAGCACAACTGGAGGCCGATATTTGGTGCTCAGAAACGGTGATTCTGAGCCATCCCGAGCTAGCGCAGCCCTTGTGCAAAGAACGTGAAAAACGTACTGCGGCAACTCCAGTCCTTACGGAAGCAGGAATACATGACCACTGTGCATGTGGAGGAGGGGCGTGTGGCTAGGCTAATTTGTACTGGTGATAGGGGGAAAACTGTTACCATGATTGATGGGCCAAAGGGGGAGCTAATCTACTCCTAGGCTGGCAATCATGAAGTATTTATTGGGTATTACAGGGGGCTATATCAAGCTGCCAAGTCTGTGGAGAGTGGGCGCTTAAACTCCATCCTGTACAGAGTGACCCTGCCACAGCTATCAGGAGAGAAGCTTGATGTCCTGGGAGCACCAATCACAGAAACGGAGATCAAAGCAGCGAACAAAGCACTGGCGCTAGGTAATACACCCGAATCAGATAGTCTCCCTGTTGAATTTTATTAGACTTATGCCCCACAACTGGCCCCAAAACTGGCCGAAATGTATGCTAGGACCTTAGATTGCGGGCAGCTGCTGGAGACAACCAGAGAAGCCCTTGATTGTATCTATCCCTAAGCCACAAGGTGACACTACTGATGTAACGGCACACCGCCCGCTTTCTATGTTGAATATCGATTACAAAATCTTAAGTAAGGTACTAGCGAGCAGACTGCAACCGTACCTCCATAAACTGGTACACGAAGACCAAAATGGCTTTATTTCAAAACGATGCACATCACATAACATCTGGCCTCTGTACCACATCTTGGACGAAGTGGACACAGCCTGGTTCCCCGAAGCTTTGTTCCTTTCAGTGGATATGCGGAAGGCCTTCAATACCCTTCGATACCATCCGGTAGGACTATCTGCATGCGGTTGTGACCCTGATTTCTCTCCAATACTATTCGCGCAAGTGGTCGAGCCATTCTCTTGTCTGTTGCGCTTGGTGGGTGAGGGTGAGGGGATTCCGTTGCAGGATATTTTTTTTATTTTTTTTTTAAGAAGAAGAATCTTTATTGTTGATTAATAAAAATCATTACAATCAAGGAATATATAAAGTACATTAATTTGTAAAAAAAAAAAATTAGATAAACATAATCGAGCAATTGTGTTTTCTTCAGTCAGCAAATGCAGGACAGTACATTACTAATTTTGTAATAATTTTGGGGATCACATAACATAGCTGTCATGGCTATCCATCCCTAAAGTGACATTTCTTTCTACAATTTATATTTCAATTCATTTATCTTTCTTTATTAAAACAACCCTTCTTTATATATTAATAAAATCTTCCATAAAACTATCGATACTACATTACATTTTAAATTCCTGAGTTAAAGTGCCATTGTACATCTCATTCAAAAGTGCCATTCTTACTTTCAACATTCTATATTATTATTTAAATGAAAATAAAATGTTTCTCACAGGTCAACATACACCAAGTCGATCAAATAGTTGATAGTTGAGGTTATTACAGATTACTACAACCAAATAAAACCATATAAAATTTACGCTCCTAAGCCGTACTAAGCATCTTCAAAATCAATTTTTTTATGGAATTACAATTAACGATCAGCATGTTTAGGTCTCACAGCACCATTAAAAAGGTGGAATATCAATAAAACAGATTACTAGTCATTACAAACTACCCTTAGTTTTTTTCTTCTATGAGGATGAACTTTACAAACTGTGTTGTCAAACGTGCAGATTTACCAGAAAGGCAAATTATAAGTGCTTGGCGACATGTTCTCACCCCATTTTCTTTAAGGATTGACTTTAACAGGGCTTTCCTCTCCAGTAGCAATCGAGGACAAATGGATACAATATGCAATAATATTCATTATGAAAGCCGCATAGTCTACAACTGTTTGATGGCCAGTTTTGTATCCATAAAGGAATTCCGTCCTTTGTGGGATATCGCCCAAATCATAACAACAAGAATTTATCTCTTACGAACGGTTTTAAATGGAAAATAAGATATGGTTGTGTCTCCAATTTGTTAAATGAATTAATGACTGACCAGGCATGCCTTTTTTTTGCAAACTTCTCCTTATCCAATATAATCGATAAGAAGTTGGCCGAATGATTTAATATCTGTCTGAACGCAGCTTTGTTTCTAGCTATAAGCTCAAAAGGCTGGGACTTAAAATTATTTAGGCTCTCAGTTAGATAAGATCTCCAACCACTTGCATACTCATGCTTCATTATTTCCTGCCAGCAATAATTTGCAAGGGTGCCGGGGTCGGACATAAAAAGCGAGTATAAACATTTTAAAAATGCAGATTGTCTTATTAAGGTTTGTCTTTTCAAGCCAAATTCCAATCTGACGTCGGCGTGCCCGACATTCCTTGGAACCCTGAAGATCGATTTAAAAACTTTTAATTGTAAGTTATCAAGAATTTTCGAGTCTTTACCTCGAAAAATTACTGACCCATAATCCAAGGAGGGAATCAGCTTTGATTTCATTACCTTGGGTAAATGCTCATGGTTCGGACATACCAAAGTATCTCTCAAGTTTCTAAAGGCAAAAGACAGTGCGGTAGCTTTCGCTTTTATATTGACAAAGTGCTGTTTGAAAGACAATCTGTCATCAAATGAGGTACCTAGATACTAATAAAATTTTACTGTTTCAATCTTTAACCCGTTGATATTCCATATTCTCATATCTGATTTAGTCAAACCTATCGTCATTATTTTTGTTTATTTAGTATTAATTTGTAAACAATTAGCTAGAATATAATTATTAAATGATTCTATCAATCTTTGTAGGCCTATAGCAGTATGACTTAACAATTAAGGGGCCGAGTCCGATCTCGGCCGGTAGGGCTCCGAATCGGATTCGGCTTAACCGGATCCGATTCGGAGCCCTATTTCCCGACCGATTCGTACGTGCGTCCGTACGAGCGAGTACGATGCGAAATCGCCGACCGACTCGTTCGGGCGTCCCAACCGCTCCGACCGACACGTTCCCGGGTCGAACCGCACCGACCGACTCGCTCGGACACGACTCGCACCGCGCAATGGAGACGTTCCCCGGCCGGGTAAGTACGATGCGCGCCGCGAGCAGTCCGACCGACACGCGCCGCCCGGCTCGAAAGAGCAGTCGGAGCCGTGCTTCAGGGGTCCGTGTCGGACCCCCTGTACTGCGTAGCCGCGCGAGTCGCACACAGTGGGGACCCATGGGTCCCCCTGCCTGTGCGTGTACGGCGCGAGTCGCCTCGCCGCGCACCCGCTGTAGGGGCGCCCTTGTTCGCCTCGCACCCATTGAGGCAATGGGAGCCCGCGTACGCGTTGTACGACCGGCTCCCATTGACTTCAATGGGAGTCCGACCGACTCGAGTACGATAGCATACGGACGCATCGTACTCGTTCGGTCGGGCTGCACGGGTCCGATTCGGTCGGAAATCTCTCCGGGTCCGGCTCGGTCGGAGAGATTTCCGGCCCAAATCGGAATCGGCCCCATAGTGTCTTCTGCATACTGTAGATATTTTATATTTTGTCCTGCAAAGTTAGGTGAATGAGCATTAACATTTTCAAAATAGGATGGTAAATCGGCCATAAAAAGGTTAAAAAGACATGGAGCTAAGACACATCCTTGTTTGAGACCACCATGAGTTTCAAGCCGGCGTGTAGTGCAACTCCCGTCCCCCACTTTAACCTGGACCCACGTATTAGAGTATAGTAATATAATGTAAAATTTTGGAACGGGCTTAGAGACATACTTATGACGCTGTTGCAAAAAATACCTATAGGAAGGCTATAAAAACCTTCCAGAAATCAGTTCAAAAGGCCAAAGCCTCGTTCTATGCCACCTCGATCTCATCAAGCTCCAACCCCTCCAAAACTATCTTTTCCCTCATGAAAGATATGTTAAAATCTCCCACAGGAACCAATAACACCATATCTTCAAACACTCAATGTGACTCACTGGCAAGGTACTTCATTAATAAGGTAGAATGTATATACAACACGCTAGACACGAGGCAGAGTACCACTGAATCCATGGTGCCCCCCACCTCTAGAGCACTCCCATATTCCTTACAAACTCTGCCACCCATGTCTCCCGAAGACCTAGCCACCCTGGCGGCTAAAGTCAAATCAGGTTCTCCTGATGATCCCATAAAACCGGACAACTTCAGGAAATTGTATAACTGCCTAATGACTGAGGGCCGGGAATTCATCAACGGGTCACTTCTGTCGGCAGTGATTCCTAAGTCGTGGAAGCACGCCAAAGTCGTCCCACTGCTGAAAAAACCCACACTAGACGCATCTTTGCCGGAGAATTTTCGACCAATCTCTCTGCTTCCCTACCTGGCCAAAATTATGGAGTCCCATGTCAACATCACGCTGACCAAATATCTGGAGGCCAACCAGATCTTAGATAGATCTCAGAATGGATTTCGACCCAGGCACAGCACAGAATCAGCCCTTTTGGCGGTCACTGAGCAGCTGTGGGCCACGCTAGACGAGGGCAATACTTCGGCACTATTTCTACTTGATCTTAGTGCGGCCTTTGACACGGTCTCCCACAAGATTCTTCTTCAACGTCTTGAGGAGATCGGGGTCAAAGGCAGGGCTTTGGCTTGGTTTGCCTCTTTTTTATCAGAACGCTCTTTTCAGATACATGCCCCCCCCACCAGTCTAGTAACTACCCTCTTAGCTGTGGTGTTCCGCAGGGCTCCGCCTTGAGCCCCACGTTGTTCAACGTGTATGTCCGCCCTCTGGCCCTCTTGGCAAAAGAGCGTAACTTCAAAATGGTATCTTACGCGGACGATACCCAGTTGGTATTCACCTTTTCCAACAACCCTGCTCAGGACCAACTGAAATTCCGTGCTGATGTTCTGGCCATTGCAGATTGGATGGCAAACAACTATCTACAGCTTAATTCGGCCAAGACAGAGGTGCTCGTGGTTGGCCCTGATACCCACAAATCGGACTACCAATGGTGGCCTGCGAGCTTGAGCACTCCTCCCATACCGAAAAACGCAGTCAAAGATTTAGGGGTCCTGATTGATACCGTCCTCTCATTTGAGCCTCATGCAAAAAAAGTGGCCGGTACCTGTTTCGGCCTTCTGCGCGGCTTAAAACCCATTTTAGGATTCTTTGACGCTGCTACTCGCCAACTGATAGTTCAATCAACTGTCCAATCGCGCCTGGATTTCTGCAATGGTCTTCTGCTCGGTGTAAATAAAACAGTTACTGCAAGACTCCAATGGGTACAGAATGCAGCAGCACGTACTCTGTTTGTCCTACCTAGAAAATGCCATACCTCCAATCTCCTTCGCCGCCTCCACTGGCTGCCAATCAAACAGAGAGTCCTGTTTAAAACCCTCTGCACCACACATAAGATTGTACATGGCCAGGGCCCCCAAATCCTGCAGGGACTTTGCACCCCTTATGTTCCTTTGCGTACATTGCGCTCCACTGATCACCATCTGCTGTGCATCCCACGGGTCCGCTGGTGCAGAGCCGGGGGTCGCTCCTTCATAGCTCAGGCCCCCGCACTATGGAATTCCATCCCACTGGCTGCGCGCAGCACCCACGATCACTGGGCATTCAGGAAACTGATTAAAACTTGGCTTTTCTCCTCCATCTAGCCTCATCTCCCCTGGTCACTTGTCCGCTAGCGCTGGGACGCTCTTTGCTGGGGCAGCCATGCGCTCTATAAATTACCCTAACATAACATAATCATATCTAACAATTGTTTCGGAATACCCCATGCGGATAACTTTGCCCAAAGTAAATTACGGGGAACAGAATCAAAAGCAGCCTTAAGGTCTACAAAATAGATGTATAACTTTTGCCTTTTGTACTTTGCTCTTTCTGCCAATAAGGTCATTGATATCAAGTTCGTGATAGTTGACTGGCCCCTGCGAAAACCAGTTTGGAATATCAGTATAATTTCTTCTTTCGCGGCCCATTCTTCCAAGTCCTTAAGCAGACAAGTAGCAAAGATTTTTGCCTCAACATCTGTTAGAGCAATCAACCGGTAGTTAGCCGGATTGTCTAATGGGCCACTTTTATAGATTGGCTGGATTATACTTCCCTGCCATGATTCTGGAACCATTTTAGATTTTACAACACCACTGAACAATGGCGTCAAAATTTCTGACCAAAGATCTATTTTTGCCTTAAAAACAGAGTTTGGGATCCCATTGGGGCCTGGCGCTCCATTTGATCTAATCCTGCTTATTGCCATTTTAACTTGTTCTTCTTGCCATAACTCAGTTTCTAATGATTTGACTTCATTATGATAATGTTCATTTCCCTTTTCCCCGCTACTTATGTTAGTCAGCAGACTTAACATGTACTGTTGGATGTTGTTGTCTAAAACAGTGACTGAGGAGGACCGTATAGGGTATTAATGAAGGATGCCCAGCATGATTCAGAGATGTTGGTACTGTTGGCTGTTCTACTGCCATATTCAAGGTTATTAATAAAACCCCAAAAATCTTTCAGATTACTCGTTTTGCTAGCAGAGTTGTAGGATATTGTTCACATGGTGTGCAGACAAAATATCGAGTTGGAAATTTCGAACTACAGAAACATCGAGTCCTAAATATCGCCAGTGAGAAATATCGACAGCAAGAATATCGTGGTCAAGAATATCGATTTGAAGGTAAGAAATATCATTTTTTTAAATATAAAAGTGAATAATATCGTTTAAAAAATATAAAGGCCCATTACGATACCGGGCGTAAAAAAATCCGCCACCCATGAAAGCGGCAAAAATCCGCCCGCCTACACCGTCTGAATACCGACCCAGCAATCATGATGCCTCGAACCGAAAACCGCCAGCGGCGGAAAAAACACACAAAATACCGCCCGCCCTTGCCCGAGTCGGAGTCAAACCGCCCGCCACGGACGGAAAGACGCACGACAACACAAAACCGCCCGCCCTCACGGTCGAGACACCGCACGTGAAATTACGATCGCACCGACATGAGCGCGGAAAAACAACAAATACACCGCCCGCCAGCGTAAACAACACTGAAGAAAATGGACACGGCAGAAGCCATGGCGGCCACGTCCCTGCACAGAAACAGCCGCGGACTCAAACAAACACACACAACATGGCAAACAAGTCCACACAGCAACCCACGCACAAATACACAGACAAAGTACACATCCCGAAAACACACCACCCCTGGACAAACAAATAAACTACAAAGCCCAGAACACCAGCCACAACACACCTGAAAACAACAGACCATCAGGACACACCCAAACAGGTAAGTACAAAAGCAGCCCCTCCACAGACCACAACCCCTTGCAACATTGCAAAGCAGAGAGGAGAGGAGAGGACACAGTGACACAGCAAGGACAGCAGCACACCACAGATACGCACACATCACACCCACCACCACCACCACCACCAAACACCGGCACCACAAACCCCCTGCACATCACACATCACACACCGCACCAGCACCACAAACACCATGGCATCACACAGAATGCCCAAGTTCACTTCCACTGAGCTGACGGTCATGGTCGACGAGATCGTCAAGGTGCACACACAAATCTATGGCAACCAGGTCCAGCACACACCACTAGCCACCAGAAACAGAATGTGGAACAGAATTGTAGACCAGGTCAATGCAGTCGGGACCGTACCCAGAAACAGAGGAGAGATAAACAAACGGTGGAACGACATCAAAAGCCTGGTCAAGAAGAAGGAGAGCAAAAATCGAGAGCTGGCTGCCACGACTGGCGGAGGGAATCCCGCGCATTACAAGACCTTCAAAGCGTGGGAGGAGAAGGTGCGAGTCATCATCCATCCGGAGATCCTCACCGGATTACCAGGGGGAGTGGAGGCTGGTAAGTACAAACAAATGTATACCAGCACACCGCTATGTACTCACATGCACTACCACCATGCCATAGCTCCGAGGGACAAACACCCCCATGTCCAGTACACAATACACAACACATCACTCACACATGCAACAGGCACCACCACACACACAGCCCAAACATATCAACTAACAAAACCATGGGGGCATGTGTACACCCAGCCAGCCACGTAACCACCAACAGGTCCCCTAGTACTCCAGAAGCGCCACAACGAGCACCCCCCACACCCATGTGGCAGCCGTAGCTGCACCAACCGACAAGTAACAGGTAAGTAGCCGCAACACAAAGGCAGTGGGTGGGAGGGGGGACAGCTGAAGTACAACACACACCAGGCCCCTAGTTCCACAGCACAGCAAGGAGGAGCACAGCCCACAGCCCACACCCACGTAGCAGCCACTGCAGTGCACACCGGCAGCCGACAGGTAGACATCCCGCCCCAGGACAAACGGTGTCAGTGGGTGTCCAGCCATCACCACGACCCATAACACCGCCCCCACCCCCACAGACCTGCAACATGGAGCACCCCCCCGCCCATAACCATGTTGCATCCAGTCCAGTGCACGCTCAAAAACAACCTGCAGGTGGGAAACTGGACAGGGCGGGGTGACTGGAGGCATGAGGACTGAATTACGACTAACACATGGGACATGTCAAGTAGCAGAGGAACACGCAGCACTGCTCCCTGTCACAACCATGTGAACAATGTGCACACGGACATGAACCACAGAGTCACACCCCACATGACCCATCACAGACACAGCAACACCCAAGGAGCCACGTCTGCATGCACAAGTCACACTGATTACAGAACCACACGGCAGGCACAGTGCAACCCATCACACACAACTGCAACACCATCGAAGTCCTGTCCATGTAGCCCCTACTGCCTGTCAACCACACATCCCACAACTACGCCCATGTAAGACATACCACACTAGACGCAACAGCGTGGAACAACATAAATGCACACGAACACCACTGGACCCATCAAACACACAGACACACAATGCACATACAACATACCATCCATCTCATCCGTCAGCCCCAGTCACATGAAAGGTATGTCATCCGAACAGCTGGTCCACATACAGTAGTCACGCAAAGAAACATGCCCATGACAAATCATGTGCCAGAAGTGAATGAAGCGCACGTCACACTGTGAGCAACAACACACATAACATGGGCCACACCCCCCGAGCACTGCATTGATGCACATGGCACAGGGCAGCACGCACACCAAGGAATTGGACCATCTGCAATACGTCGTGTGGCACACAACCATCACTCACTCATAACAATGCGTCCAATTACATGGCCAGAAATCACAACAGACAGCAAATATGCAGGGTATGTCAGACATACACACACCTCAGACCATGCACTGTCATGTTGCCACAACACATGTCCCGTTCTGCACCCATGGCTCACAATATGTACCCCAAAAGCATAGTTCATCTCAAATGCGTTTCAGGGGGCTGACCCCCATTATGCCATCTGCGTTTCTAAGCGTTCCATATGAACCCCCAAAGCATAGTTCATCTCAAATGCGTTTCAGGGGCTGACCCCCATTATGCCATCTGCGTTTCTAAGCGTTCCATATGAACCCCCAAAGCATAGTTCATCTCAAATGCGTTTCAGGGGGCTGACCCCCATTTTGCCATCTGCGTTTCGAAGCGTTACATTTGAACCCCAAGAGCATAGTACAAACCAACCTCCACGATGGGTCTGGAGTCCGCATACACCAGAGCCACAAAAAGCAGGAGCACAGCAACACACCCATCGGCATTGCCAATCCGTCCCATGCCACATGTCCACAGCACACAGTCCCATTGGCATGCCCACACAACAACAAATAGCACAGCCACACACACGGCTCCGGGAAACCTGTGCACGACTGTGCACGAACTGTGGATGTCAGACAACCTATACATACTTTGTCATGTGCAACACAATAACATATCTCATTCCCCCCACAGGTGACGAACTGCTGGATGCTGGAGATGGAGACAGCAGCCAGCACAGCCAGCCTGCAAGCCCCCAACAAGGACTCACGGATGTGGAGGATCTGTCCTCTTATTCGGACAAGGACCACCCAGCAGGCCCATCTGGTGTGGCAGGGCCCAACCGCACCCCAGGCACCCTCCCACCCACCAACCCATCATCCAGGGCTGATGACCACTCACAGCCCCCTGCTGCCACGGTCGTTGCGGCCACTCCCACTGCCGCAACCACCACCACCGCGGCGACCACCACCACGTCATCACTGGCCCCAGCCCCAGCGCAAGTGGTGGTCCGGCCGACTGGGTCCACCCTGGGAGCCACAGCGAGGACCGTGGTGAGCAATGTGGCTAGTGGGCAGGTCGGTGGCAGCAGTACTGGTAGGAGGAGCAGGGCCAGGCCAACGCCAACTGTGCCTGGGAGCCAAGCCCTGCCGCCAATCGACAGAGTCCTTGGGGCCTATGAAGAGGCCCAAGGCGAATGGGCCAGGTCGGCAAGTGACACGCGGGAGGTCCTTGCGGTGTTGAGGTCCATGGACGCCCACATGGCCCAAATCACGGACCTCATGGGCCAGCTGGTGGTGGGGGGGAGGGCACAAGCAAGGCCAGCAACACCACCTCCGCCACCACCTGCTGTGGCGCAGGTTCGTGCAGCATCGCGTTCCCCTGCGTCCACAGCGAGTGAGCACTCCTCAACCACCACCAGCGGAACATCAACACCCCCCTACCAAACGTGGAAGGGGCCGTCCGAAGTGGAAACAGGTGTCCAGAGAGGACTTCGCCCGCACCAAACGCCAGTGAGTCAGCCAGCCACCTTGACCACCTACTGCATTGACTTGTAATACGATCCTACCCCACACTGCCATGTGAATGGCATGTGTCTGTTGGACTGTGGACATAGAACTCCATGGGTACACCTTGACCATCACGCAGCCATGACCGTCAACTCATTGTCACAGCATGCACCACATTTGTCATCACCTTGCACACAATCACATGTCACCGCTGTTAATAAATACACCTTGATCACAATCGGCTTAATGTGTCCTGGGTTTATTCCATGATGTGCAATCGCCACCATGAGCAGAATAGCATCTGCTGTGTGGCATGTCGATGGGACAGGAGAGGCTGCAGGGACCTAGGGGTGAAAAACAGAACAAGAGTACATTCAATGAGTGTGTCACACACTCATCACACAGTACTTGTCACCAACTACAAGCAATGCACACACATCTCAGAGAGCAACAGGGCACAATGCTACAGCCACTGACAGTGGCATACCAACCTGGACATGGACCATTGACACACAGCACTCAGTGAACAAAAGGCCCCAGTAACAGAGCACACATACACCTGCACAACTACAGCTACATCAGCCGTCGTACATGGTCACTCACCGTCAAGTGAAGTAGCGGGCGATGAGCTGCTGACGCACATTCACAGCTTCATCCTCTCCACTGTCCTCTTCACTGGAGCTGTCCTGGTGTGCAGGCTGGGGCCCTGGTTGATCTCCGTCATCCACAATTAGGGGGATCTGCTTTCGAATGGCCAGATTGTGCAGCATGCAGCACGCCACCACTATCTGGCACACCTTCTGTGGGGAGTACGCCAGCGCACCCCCGGTGCGGTCCAGGCATCTGAACCTGGACTTGAGGAGGCCAAAGGTACGCTCGACCACACGTCTGGTCCTCCCATGTGCCTCATTGTAGCGGTCATCTGCTGGGCTCCGAGGATTTCGCAATGGACTGAGCAGCCAGGGCCCATTCGGGTAAGCCGAGTCACCTGGGCGTGAGGGACACAGAGAACCGTTGCAATTCAAACAGGACAGTAGACAGCATCCTTAAGCCAGCACGCTACACAACTCCACATACTCACCGACAATCCAGCCACGGTCCTGTTGCAGATTGGTCATCAGTCGTGGTAATATGCTGTTGCGCATGATGTGCGCGTCATGGGCCGAGCCTGGGAACTTTGCACACACGTGGGAAATGACCATGTCCGCAAGGCACACCACTTGCACATTCAGGGAGTGCGTGTGCTTCCGGTTGCGGAAGAGCTGCTCAGTGGCCTGTGGTGGGACAAGGCCAACATGGGTGCAGTCTATGGCACCAACGACGTGTGGGATCCGTCCAAGGGCATAGAATGCACCCTTCACTGCCGCCAACTCACGTGCCCTGGGGAATCGGATGTACCTGTTCCTGTACAGCATCATGGCTGCCAGTACATCCCTCAGCACCATGCTGAACATGGGCTGGGACATCCCACCTCCACTGCCCACTGTGTGCTGGAATGACCCAGTGGCGAAAAAATGCAGTGCAGCCATCACCTTAGCCGTGGGGGTGAATGCTGTCGGATACACCCTGCGAGGACGGAGGTGGGGTTCCAACATGGCACATAGTCGATGCAGGGTTGGTCGGTCCAGACGAAATTTCCGGATGACCTCAGAATCCTCCATGTCCGCCAACAATTGGTAAGGGCGGTAAATGTTTGGTCTCCGCCTAGGAAAGATGGAAGTGGACACATGTCAAAGCAACACGCCACATGGCATTTTCACATACACATAACTGATATGACAGAGCAAGAACATGAGTCACAGAACAGCTGTCATGCAGGGACAGCACAGCCACAATACACTTACACAGGTCTCCCACCAATAGCAATGGGCAGTGACACAAACCATTGCTATGTGCATGCACATGGGGATCCAGGCCTCAATGACCTGTGAGGCGTGCTGATGGGGACTGACTGCATATTCGGCAAGCGGCAACACCACGGCAACATGACTGGCTGCTGTGCATCACACTGCTTCCGAGGCTGGATGAGTATGGCACACACCAACGACGATGTGGGCACAGGCTGAGCGGCCAAGACAAGTGGGACCTGTGGCACGAGGGGATATGAGACAGTCATTGGTGTCACCACTGCACCCTATGTGCAGCACTGTACGGATCACACCTCCAGAAGCATTGTCAGGTGTACACATTGACAGCCCCATGCCAACACGGCTGTGTGCTTGCAAATACACATCACATGTGACACGTAACCTTGCACGTGCCAAGTGGCAGATGTACATAGTGAGAGATGACATGCGTGTGCATATGCGTATACCATGCACCCATGCCAATGTGCAGATGATGACATGCTAACAGACATGTGGGGGCCGGCCACTGGCCGTCCCTGCCTATGCACACGGCATGTTGTGGCCCCGTCCATTGTGCACCTGCACCCACACGCACATCATGGCCACACCTGCAGATGCAGTGCGCACATCATACTGTGTGGTGCACATGGCATCAGCGGACTGTCACCAACATGGGCCAGGCCATTACGGCCAACTCCGATGACCCTCGCGGTTGCACCCTGCGTGTTCCACTATGGAGGTAGGCGTCCCGGGCCAGCTGGGTGCAGGCCAACGTCTGCAATTGCCAATGCAGGTCTCAGTGCACTTGTTGCTCGTGTGAATGTCAGGCTGGGCCATGCTGCCCCTCTCAGTCCCAGCAGGCCTGGCCTGCACATTGACTGCACAATGCCAGTAGGTGACAGCACCGACTGCCTAGTGGGTTGCATGTGTCTCCTGTTCAGGACCCTCCAGATGGGCGCTAACTCAGTACTGACTATTGGACACACCATGTCTCGTGATAGGGATGTGTGTGTGGGATGGTGGCACTGAATGTGACCTCCGTTGCGTGGTGGGCCATGCACAGGGCGAGTACGTCGATGATTGCGCAGTGTTGGTCACAGTGGGTGCACCCACACAGATGTGTTGCCCTATGTTCATTTTCTATGTCCGCATGATAATGGACTGTAGATGTGGGCAGACTACACATTGGTCGATGTGCTGTCAATTTGAATGTGCCTTCACACCAGGCACAGCTGCCCCTGCACATGTGACCCCTGCTGCACTCGCTGCTGGGTCTGTGGAGCTGATGCACCATCTGTGCGTGGGGCGGACAGCTCTCCTCACTTCCGTCATTGCGCATGTCATCACTTTGCCGCAGGTGACATGGATCATGGAGGGCCCACATGTACGCGTGGGTGGCCTCAACAAGTGTGTCCAATGGTTGTCACCCCCAGTCAGTGCTTCGAATGTGAATGATGTTGTGCTGGTGCTAATTTCAATGTGGCGGGTGGGCGGGGCTAGGTGCGGGCTTACATGCAGGACATGGGAGGGTGATCGGATTAGCGACTAGTTGCAATACACACGGGGCACGTCTTTTCCTGTCCACATCAGGGTCATTCCTTGAACTCACTGACAGTAATACAGTCGTCTTTGTCCCTGTCCTCATGGCCTCCCCTCGCTCCCCCCAATATGCATTTGCACCTGTGGGGCTAGCGCATGCAGATGCAGCCCCAAGCTCGCCCCGGAGAGGCCAAGGAGTGTATGTGTGGGTCCAGTTGAACGAGTGGTCTGTCTCACGGCATGATGTGTGGCGGGACGCCGTCCACCTGCGTGGTGCCCCGACTCGAGACCCGGGCAACATAGACAATGCATAGCAGTCTCCGCAGTCCGGATACACCACCTGCGACACACAGAGGCTGTAGCTGCCCTAGCGGCCCATGCCGCGTCCATCTGGGGCTGATGGACCCACACATTCACTCTTTTGCCTCACTGGGGCGGGCTCGGAGGTGCTTGCGCACGCGCTGGCTTCTCTGTTGCAACGGCATGTGACGTGTGTGGAGATGTAGGCAATGGGTGGGATGGTGCGAGCCACCTTCCGTGACGTCACTCCTGCTCGTGATGTGTGCGTCCCCCAATACTTCCATATGACTTGAGCCATGCTACACATTGAGGATGTTTTGCCTGCGTGATGTGTCCCGGAGGAGCGCGCCGAGTCCTCTCCCCCACCATGCTCCACTGCCATCCCGTGCCCTGGATTGCCTGTGCAGGTTGACAATGTTGGGGATACACCTGGTCGGCAGGGGCTGTGTGTGCCTTGTCAAGGGCCTGGCGGGCGCACAACAGGATCCAGCTTGTCCACAGAGGGTGGGCTGACGTGTACGCCTGATACCGCATTGTTCGTGTGCCCGGCTGCTGTGCACACACGTGTTCACATCCCCCCCGACAGGTGGCCTTTAACATTGCCCAGGGAAGCGGTAATGTGCAGTTCCGGACCCCTCCCGACACAGCGTGTTTCAACTTTGCATGTGCGCATCTACCCGTCACACCCACCCACCTGAGCGAAGCGTCACTCCCGCTTCACACGACACATGTGTGTCTTCCACAGTTGTGCTACTCATTTGCGTTGACATCCAATGACAGTGGACTACATAGTCATGTCACGACTGCCGTGTACATCACACACTCTCATCATCTCACATTCGTACTTGTGAAAGGAATCAGCAGAGACAGTTTCTTTCTTCAAACCATGTATTGTGACTTATGTCCTCTGTGATGCAGTATAGTGGACACTACTGGCAGCGGAATGCATGTGGAGGATATACTGAGCATGATTACACATAGCTAAGGGTGTAGGGGTACATGTGATTAGCTGTTGCATGTGGGATGTGGGCTTCAGAGTTACATCTGCTTGGCCGTTGCTGTGCTAATGTTCATTTGCAAATAGCTGCGGTGCTGCGGACTTTGACACAGACGGTATACATTTAGCCTACCAGACCGCTTGGCATCATGGGCACAGTCCATCTCAGTTCCATGTGACAGGTGTGCTGCTGTTGTTACTCATGCACGCGTGCGTGTGAGTTGACATCAGGGCATGGGCTTACGTGCATGCAACGGCGTCCCACTTGTTGTTGCCATATGGTGGCTACTGGACATGTCACAGTCACTGGGGTCGTGTTGTTGTTGTATGCACTTGTCGTCCATGCAAAGGTCCTGTTACGGGATTTCCGGGGAGGGGGAGAAGGGGTGCAGCTCTCACATACTCCAGCCGGGCGATTCCTGTCCACTGTGCGGTGCATATGTCCATGGGCGCAGGATCCATGTCATGGCATAGTTGTACGTGCAGTTCTGTCCATGTGGGTGCGATACACATATCCCATGCCACTGCCTCCCCCGATACATGCAGAGTTCCTGGATGTGATGGGGAACAGAGTGCATGTCCCGGACACATCCGATGTCATGGCAGTGTCGTTGATGGTGTGGTATCAGTTGCAGGTCGTTTGGTATGGCTGTTGTAGTGGTTACTGGCCAGTCCGTGCGGAAGCTAAGCATGGGTACAGTGTCGGACATCATGGCTCACTTGGGGGATTGCGTCGGGGTCCTACGAATTGACAGGTTGACAGGTATGCGATGGCTTCCTGCAGGGCTTCCATTTCATTGGTGGTATACATGTTTGCCAGCCAATGTAGCGGATGGTGGCTGTCACGGTGTTGTTCGTAAGTTGTCCCTTGTAGGAGCATGATGGGGCATGCTGGGTGACATTCGATGTAGCTGTGATCCATGATCCGTCGTGTGGAGGCACAGTGGTCCCATTGCAGTGTGGGTCCGATGTTCGCCACATACGCCATGCCCCCATAGGCTGAACAGACCCTGTCGTGTGCGTCCAGAGGGTGGAATAGTGGTAGCAGGTCCGCCCTTGGACATGCCGGGTTGGAGAGGCACAACTCCACAGGATGGTGGAAGGGACACCTCCGACAGTAGAAGACGGGTATGACGCAGCTGAACAATGCGATGCGGTAAGTCAGTCGGTAACTTACGTTCAGCAGGGATAGGGGTTCGCATCCCATTATCTGTATCAGGTTGTGTTTGTACAGCTTGACCTGTCTGGCGTAGTTGGGTAGGTGTGTTGTAGGTGCCATTTTGCTGCGGGGCGATGTGGTGGCGTGCTCCGGCTGTGTGTGCAGTCTGCAGTGTGCAAGCTCCGAGGTTGCTGTGAGGTCTGTGATGGTCGTAGGGGGCAGGACTTGTGTTCTGTTAGCTTGTGCGGAGGACACGGGCCCTCATCCCACGTGCTTCTCTGAATGTTCAAGGTCAGTGGTGTGTGACTCCTTCCAGATAACTTGCATGGGAACGGCATGGGGGAGTTTTATATTTTTTCTTTCCCGTTCGGTATGTTCTTAGGTGATATGCGCTATCTGCCCTGTGGTCGGTTTCCTCTGCATGCCTGTGTTGGTCTTTTTTTGGGACAATGGCTGTATTCTCCGGCTTGTTTAGTCGGGTTGTGGTTTCGGAGTTGGAATGGAAGGTCATTCAGTGCTGTCTGCTCTCCCGTGTGTGGGCGGCAGGCTGTGTTTCCGCTATGCGTTGGGCCTTGTGTGTGGGTGTCATTCTTGGGTCCACCTGTTGTCGGTCCCCGGGCTCTTTGGTGTTCCGTTTTGTATGTCTGGTTCATGGGTGCAGGGTGGTATGGGTGTTTCTGTGTGGTACTGGCGTACCTCTTCCCGACGGGGCCCATGTTCTGCTGGGTGGTGTTGCCGCCGCTGTGTGCTTCGCCATGTTTGTCACACAGGGGTGTGTCCTGATGTTGCGTGACTTCACTGACATGTGGGCGTCGGTTGTGTGACGTTGGGTGTTGTCCGTGAATTGGGCGTTGGGGACATGACTGTGGCAGGCCTGTCACGTGTCATGTGCGTTCTGGGTGTGGCTGGTGTGTGTGGTGCTTGGTTGTGTCCCTGTGTTGTTTGTGTGCGACGCATACATGGCGTTATGGTTGGGCGCTGAGTTGTGCGCATGTGTGGCTGCGTCATCGCCGCTGTGCTGCGGTGCCGTGACGGGGTCGTTAGTTCCTGGTCCCAGGTGGTGTGCCCATGATAGTTGCGAGATGTTGCAATTTGCCCTGTGTTACATTTGTGGGTGCAGTGGTGGATGTGTCTTGTCCACGCAGGGGTGTTGGGGGGGTGCCATGTCCTCCTTTTCCGCACTTGCACTGTGTGCGCTGTTTGCGTGCCCTTGTTGTGTGTGTGCCTACCTGCGTCTCCGCGGTACGTTGCCTCCTTGGTGGTGCATCAGGTATAGCATGGGGAGGGCCTGCAGTGCTGGATTCATGCTCGGGGGGTCGCCTCTTCGGTGTCTGTGCTCGGCGTTCGGGTTTCCGCCTCACTTTCACGTGCGGTGTCTCTTAGCCGTGGGAGCTGTTTGTTTGCGGCATCGTAATTTGTACGCCGGGCGGTACGTGATTTCGTCTGGCGGTGTGTCTCCATTGGGCTGCGCCGCTACGTGAGCGGGCGCACTTTGATGGCGGACGGCGTCGCTGGCTTGCCGGCGGTGTTTGGCTGCCTTTTCACATCGTAATTTGGCGGGCGTGTGGGCTGCGGCATGCGGGCGGTAACTGGTGGTTTTTGCATCCGCCAGCACGGCGGTGGTGCTTCCGCCCGCCATCCTAATGGGCCCCATAGTTGTTTAAAATATCGATTTTTTAATTAGTGTTATTTTTAGTATATATTTTTTAATGTATGTGATGTATTTTTTTGTATAAGTATTATTTATGTTTTTTAATATATGTGTTAAATTTTTAGTAGTTATCAATTTTATTTTAATTAAATTGTACGTTTTTTAGTTCCGTAGCGGGTTGTTGGTTTATAGGGGAATAGGGTGGGAAGTAATTTAATTATAATAAATTAATGATTTTTTTATTTATTAATATTTATTTAATTGAGATTTTATAGTGTTAATTGTGGGAAGTAATTTATTTTTTAATTAATTATTATTTTGTTGTTAATGAATATTAATTAATTAATTGAAAACTTCAAATGGAAATTGTGTAATTAATTTTTGGTGCGGGTTGTTGGGTTTATAGGGGTAAAGGGTGGGAAGTAATTTATTTCTAATTAATTAATAATTAGTTGTTAATTATTATTAATTAATTGACAATTAAATATGAAACTGTTTAATTAATTTTAGGTGCAGGTTGTGAGGTTTATAGGGGAAAACGGTTGTAAGTAATTTATTTTTAATTAATTAATTAGTTGTTAATTAATATTACTTATTTCATTGAAAATTAAATATGGAAATTGTGTAATTATTTTTAGGTGCGCATTGTGGGATGTATAGGGGTAAAGGGTGGGAAGTAATTTATTTTTAATTAATTAATAATTAGTTGTTATTACTATTATTTAATTAATTGAAAATTAAATATGGGAATTGTGTAATTAATTTTAGGTGTGGGTTGTGGGGTTTATAGGGGTAAAGGGTGGGAAGTTAATTAATTTTTATGTGTTTTAATTTGTTTTTTAATTAATATTTATTTAATTGATAATTAATTATGTTAATTATGGAAGTACATTTTATTTTTGACTTAGATGTGGGTTGTGAATTGTGTGGTGTTATAGGGTAGGTTGTAAATAAAATAAATGTATGTAATAATGTTTTTGTTTATAAATAATTTCTAACTAAAAATATTTGTTTGAAAAATATTTTTATATTTTATTTAATATAATATTTGTAGGTATTTGTGATATGTATTTAACATTATAATATGTTTAAATTTTTTAAAATGTATAATAATGAATATATTTGTATTTGAATTGTTAACATATTTATATAATTTTTTTAATTTATTTTGTTTTTCAAATATTCGTTGTTGTTGATATTTTGTTTGTTTTTAAGTTTGAATTGACTGTAGTGGGAATAGTATTTTTTATCCCTCCGCAATCCAACACTTTCCCTACTGTTGCACTCACTGGAGTGGGAATAGTAATTTTTACCCCTTCGCTATCTAACACTTTCCCTACTGTTGCACTGACTGGAATGGGAATAGTAATTTTTACCCCTCCGCTATCCAACACTTTCCCTACTGTTGCACTGACTGGAGTGAGAATAGTAATTTTTACCCCTCCGCTATCCAACACTTTCCCTACTGTTGCACTCATTGGAGTGGGAATAGTAATTTTTACCCCTCTGCTATCCAACACTTTCCCTACTGTTACAATCACTGGAGTGGGAATAGTAGTTTTTACATCTCCACTATCCAACACTTTCCCTACTGTTACAATCACTGGAGTGGGAATAGTAATTTTTACATCTCCGCTATCCAACACTTTCCCTACTGTTGCACTGACTGGAGTGGGAATAGTAATTTTTACCCCTCCGCTATCCAACACTTTCCCTACTGTTGCACTCCTTGGAGTGGGAATAGTAATTTTTACCCCTCCGCTATCCAACACTTTCCCTACTGTTGCACTGACTGGAGTGGGAATAGTCATTTTAACCCCTCCGCTATCCCACACTTTCCCTACTGTTGCACTTATTGGAGTGGGAATAGTAATTTTTATCCCTCCGCTATCCAACACTTTCCCTGCTGTTGCACTCATTGGAGTGGGAATACTAATTTTTACCCTTCCGCAATCCGACACTTTCCCTACTGTTGCACTCACTGGAGTGGGAATAGTCATTTTTACCGTTCCGCTATTCAACATTTTCCCTATTGTTGCATGCATTGGAGTGGGAATAGTAATTTTTACCCCTCCGCTATCCAACACTTTCCCTACTGTTGCACTGACTGGAGTGGGAATAGTAATTTTTACCTCTCCTCTATCCAACACTTTCCCTACTGTTGCACTCACTGGAGTGGGAATAGTAATTTTTACCCTTCCACTATTCAACATTTTCCCTATTGTTGCATGCATTGGAGTGGGAATAGTAATTTTTACCCCTCCGCTATCCAACACTTTCCCTACTGTTGCACTTATTGGAGTGGGAATAGTATATATATATATATATAAGTTTATTCGATCAATAGCATGATCATTTACATCAGCAAAAATCACAAACAGTCTAAGAATTCATTACAGCGTAAAAGTCAAATTAACACTAAAATAGGGTTTCGCATCCCTTCATCAGTATAAAAGTTTATAAAATTTTGTAATTTCATATAGGATTAAAAAAGGAGAATTCCACATTTGCATCAAATCTAAAATATGAGAGTACAAGGATTTTAAGCCCCAGTGATCCAATAGTGAGAGCCTCAGTTACTTGCATGATCATTTATCTTCCACAGAGTAATTTTTTATCATTTTTAATCTTATCCACCAGGCGTGAAGCAAGTATCTCGAAATTGTAAATACAAGCCACCTTGTAGTATCGGACCTAAAAATACGTAGGGCATCCGAGGGGCGTGAGAAAGAAAGCAGACGACAGGCAGGAATTATCCAGGTTTTCCTGAGATTGACATAGGAGGGACAGAAAAAGACAAAATGCTCTGGAGTCTCAGGAGAAGAGTGACAGGACGGGCACAAAGATGTTACAGATGCATTTGCCCAAGTACTTTTCCTAAAATTTAGAGGGAGAACCCCATACCTAAATTGGATATAAAGTGCTCGTGCCTGCGGGGGTTCAACATCATCCATAAACAATTCAAAAGCAAACCTTCCCTTAATATTCACAAAACTGGAAGTTAAAATGCCATTTGCATTAACATCAGTACATAGTGAATCAACATACTCCCAGTACCTTTTTTTGAGCAGGGGAACCAATTTTTTCGTGATGGACTTTGGGTCCTCCCACATGAAACCCAACCCCAATTTAGTAAACCAGTCCTTGACCTTATTGAACCAGGCAAGGCGTCCTGATTGTTTTTGTAATATTAGTAGCTCTTCCAAAGCCTCCTTTACTGGGACCTGTGTACTACTGGTCCATAATCTTACCCAAAACAGAAGTGCCTTGAGAATAGCAAAATAATTAATGGGTTTAAGACCAAGGTCAAGTCGTAACGGCATTAGGGGCGTGTTCACTGGTAGATTAAGGATCGCCCTTAGGAATTTGTTCTCAGCAAGTTCTAAATGCGTTAGGCTCTCCAGCCCCCACAGCTCAGCCCCGTATAAGGCAGCGCCTAGCCCTTATGCCCTATGTAGTTCCAGAATTTGAGAAGAGGGTCGAAAAGCAGAGCCCCTTACCCTCCCAGCTATTGCACAGTCGACATGTTGAAGGGGTAGAACACTCTTTTCTATTTGGAGTGTCCAAACTAAACTGTTGCTGATTCGGACTCCCAAGTAATCAAATACCTTGACCTGTTCTAAGACTTGGGAGCCTAACCTCAGTTTACCCTTGATGGATTTGTAGGGATTAAACGCCATGTATTTCGTTTTGGAGCATTTAATTTCTAAGCCCCTGTCTTTATATGCTTTTGCAAATTTGTTAAGGACATTCTGGATCCCCATTGGCGTCTTTGATATAAGCAGTGTATCGTCAGCGAATAGCAAGGAGGGCACGGGACTACCTGCTAGTTTAGGAGGGTCACCTCCACAATCGAACAACCCTCCTATAAGCCCGTTTATGTACAGAGTAAATAGGGTTGGGGCAAGAACACAGCCCTGTCGTACTCCCTTGGAGACCAGAATGTCATTGGTTAGACTACCATCTAGATTCCACCTGACTTTTGCGTAATTATCTTGATGCAGGCGAATCAGGATTTTAAGTAAATCAGTAGGGAGTCCTAAGTTTCGAGTGGAATAGTAATTTTTACCCCTCCGCTATCCAACACTTTCCCTACTGTTGCACTGACTGAAATGGGAATAGTAATTTTTACCTCTCCGCTATCCAACACTTTACCTACTGTTGCACTGACTGGAGTGGGAATAGTAATTTTTACCCCTCCACTATCCAACACTTTCCCTACTGTTGCATTGACTGGAGTGAGATACTTAAGTTTAAATATTTTTAAATAGTTTAATTAATAATAGAATTTTTTTTAACATACATTTTATGTTATTGGTATATCATATATATTTATTTGTTAATTTTTTATATATTTTTAAAATTATGAAATACATTTAATAGTTTATTAATTGTTTTACAGTAAATATATATATAATAATTATTATATATGTGTGTTTAACTTTCTTAAGTTAAGTTTATTTGTTATTTTTGTTAAAATGTATATTAAATCTATTTGTTTTATTAAGTTTAATATTTAATATATTTAGGGGCCGATTCTGATGCGGGTTGGAAAAGCTTCCCGACCGAATCGGTTGGGAAATGGTGTCCGACCCACTCAGATCGGGAAAGTCCGACCGGCGGAGTAGGATGCATCCGGATGCTTCCAGATACGATTTGGTTGAACTCCCATTGACTTCAATGGGAACATTTGTTCCTAACCGCATCAGAATTGGGCCCTCGGTCGGGAAGACACGTTCCCGATCCGATTTGGAAGGAGCAAATGCCGTTAGGAGGCCTTCCTAACCGCATCAGAATCAGGCCCTCGGTCGGGAAGCTTTTCCAACCCGCATCAGAATTGGGCCCTTAATATTTATTATTTTATTTTATATATATAAAAAACGAGATTTTTTACATCTATATTAATGTCATCTATATTTTTTTCCAATATTTTTGTACTTACCTTTACAAATATAGGATGTTGATATTTTTGACATCTATATTAATGACTCGATATTGTGGTATGGGGATGTTTTGGGTGTCGATGTTTTGTCTGTGAACCGGGATCACACTGCCAGTGAGATGTGGGAATGTAAACGATTACAAATGCCGCTTCCTGCCCTTGTCAATTGGCCTGATGTTGTTGCCTTTGAAATGCCGATAAAGATATTTTTTTAAGAAAAGGTCATGATGACATAACCTTTGTGTCTTCCAAAAAATAATTAGGGTTTTCAGGGTAACTAGGTCATTTCATTGGCAGTGCTTGCTAAGAATTTTACTTCTCCAACAGAGACAGCTGTACAAATATGGGATAGTGTAAAGTCCTTTACACTATCCCAAAAGACATGACGAGGGGACATGGGACATGACGAGGGGGCTGATTTAAATTTGGGCAGTTGGCCCGTCCTCTGCCAGGACGACAGAGTAAATCACTTAGTTGCCCTGGCGGAGGCGCCGACTGGCTAATTTTGAAGTGTCCATCGGCCTGGCAGACATTTCAAGCATTGACAGGAACCACCGTCAAGGCGTTTCCAGCCAATCCATTGTAACTTTGCCGTACGGCTCCGTCAAACATGATGGAGCTGTCTGGTAAAGTTACAATTTGTATTTTAATTTTCAAAAAGAAAATCCCAAAGCAGGATTTTCTTTTTGAAAATATTTTTTTTTAAAACATTACCCCCCTTGCCAAGGTGAGTTTCCTCTCATGTCGAGGAGGGCATTGCACACTTTTCAGTAGCCCTTACTGCCAATTTCTTCAGTTGGTGACCGGCATTGAAAAATGGCTATATGTCCACCCATCTAAATTAGGTGGGCAAACATATAGCCAATTCTCCGACGGGCCTAAATCTGTTGGGCCATCAGGGGAGTCTGAATAGGCCGGAGACGAGTAGTCCCCGCCGTCGTCAAACTATGGTCCACCGGCATTTAAATCGGGCAGGCGCACCATAGTCTTGGCGGGGAGGGAACTCTTTCGCCTTTGAGACCCAGTTCCCTCTCTGCCAAGATTTAAATCAGGTCCTAGGTCAAAATAAATTTTCAAAACCTATTGTCTGATTAGAAAGAGACTGCCTGTTTCTAGGCACTCCATTTTAATTTGTAGTGTGCATTGTATACTATTATGTTATACGATAGCTAACTATGAAAACATATTTTGTTATGCTATATTATATCCAATATATGTGTGAAGAAAAACGATTACATGTAGTATATTCATAAAAAGAAGTGTGTGAAAACATATTACACTACTATGCATGTCTACCCTGTTTGCTGATGGAAAGCAATTTTTTCGTTCGGATTTAAAGCTTTATGCTTTATATTCTTCACGGACAACTTTGCTAGGTCATGAGGTTGGTCCAAGAGGGCATTATGTCTCGTGAAGTACATTGCACATCTTAGCAAATGTACCCTTCTTTTTTAAAGCTGGTAAGGGAAGCTGGGTTTTGTGAGAAGAATGGAGTCAGTATTTGTGGATATGAATGCTCTTCCTTCCAAGGTCATTTAAGTGCTTCCTTGGAGGAAATGTCATGGCCACTGCATGTTAGATAAGTTTTGCTGAAATTAATTAATTGTTGTTACATGACCTTCTCACATTGATGTGTATTGGACACAATTCTATATATTAATGATCAAAATTTGCATGTTAAAGCGCATTGCGCCAACAGACCATTTTTCTAGTGTGAGTCCTGGCCAGTTGAAAAGACAAGTGTCTTTGATATTTTGCTCTGCTGGCTTCTTTCTTGCAGTAAACGCTGTTTCGACTTGGGCTTCCCTACGTGTTGTGTTCAATTTTTAACAGGTGCGGCATCATGGTGGCAGGAACTGCCTCCATGAAGAGAGAAAGGACAGTGCAGGACCAGACTCCACACGAGGATCCTCGGCACCAGAGAAAAGAGGAGAAGATTCTCCAGGGGATCTGGGGTGCAAAATGGCACGGCACAGAACCTGATAACGGCAGCAGAAATGTGAAGCACAGATCGACTCAAATACACATGGCTTGCGTTGTTTTTGGCTGATGTATTGTCGAAACAAAAGAGAAAAAGAGCTGTCGTCAAGGTAGGAGATGACAGGAAAGAAATAAAAGCAGTTGGGCAGGTAGGAATGAGTAGTCTGAAGGGAAAGAGAGTGTGAGTGTGATGCCATTGTGTAGAGGAAGAGGGCTCTAGAAAAGTAAATCAATCAGGAAGGTAGGCCGGAGTGGCAGGACCAAAACACAGTTCTTTAAGGATGAAAATGTAAGAGAAAGAGACCCTCTGATCTAACTGCTTGACCTTTCACAAGCCACTCTGGGTTTAGACTGAAGGTCCATCGAATGCAAGTGGATCTTTGGGTATGAGTGTATTATGCCTTCCTCCCTCCAGCCAGACTGTTGCGTAAGGGTCAGAACTTCTGACTTTGGAGCAGGGGAACCAGGTTCGAGTCTCAGCATGGGCTCAACATCCTGTGATTCTGGGCAAATCACTTAGTCACCCTGTGCCTACCAAAAAATTAATGTGTTCTTGTGTAACATAACTGGTGCTCATGTGAAGCGCTCCAATACAGTTGGTTCGAGTTCGTGCTATATAAAACTTCAACAAAAAAAATCTGTTAGAATAAATAACTGAAGAGGGAACCCTACCTTCTCTCTCATTTTCCTTCCCTCCAAGGTTAGAGCTGCTGGCTGAAGGTCTGAAGATTCTTTTCCTTTATTCCAAGTGTGAAAGGTTGTAGTGAATCACAATGGTGGCAAAAATGATCTAAATGAAGCAAGCCTCCACCAAAAGTAACTTTTGCCCGCACTATGCAACAACAGTATGGTAAGCGCACCTGCAGGTTCATAAAAGAATGGGTGAGAATCACTGATGAAGATGGAAAGAAGTTGTTTCCAGAAAACGGTACCTTCGATTTAAAAAGATGAGCTAATTTATAGAAAAGATTGAAAGACCACAAAAATAAAATAATTGCCAGACAATGGTAATTTTACTCCAGTGGTATGAGTGTTGTATTCCGCTTTAGGTGTCCGTATATAGGTTTTCCTGAAACATGTCCTTATATAGGCACAATTCGCATTGCCCTTATATAGGCATAAGATCCCAGTCCTTATTTAGGCATTAGCCATGCTATCCAAATACAGGCATGGTCACTTACATCCGTCCACCCTAACCTCACAACGAGTTCTTAGAAACCAGACCCTTAAGCTCTTGGGAGTTCCCCTAGCACAGGATTATTGATTTCTCCAAGAACTCATTTATTATGCATGAACCGCTATACCTTAAGGGTTCATTCCTGACGTCTTCCTCTGCCCGACTTTACGTCAATGCTAACATTCCAAGGCACCTACCGGGTATAAATATACATTCCCTTGCCCAAGCAAGTGGGAGGAGACCTCGACTTTAGAGGAGCCCGTGTCCCGGCCTGACGCACTGACAAGAGACACTGTCATCCCTGCTCGCAGAGAATCCAGCTTCCAGTGTTCTGACTCCCTTCGCGGGGTGTTAGAGTTCGAGACCCGGAAGGAGATTCCCACCTCTCTCATTCTCAAGGTATGGCGCTGACTAGAACCTAGAGGGACTCTTGGCATACTAGACTTGGCATACTAGACTATAGCATACCATACTATAGAATACTTCACCTTCTTCTTACCTTGCACTACACTTAGGTTAGGTACACTGGGGTAGGACTAGTTAGAGAAGCATCTTATGAGTACTCGCATTTTTAGCTTATGTTATTTATTTATATGAATATATGTGTCATAGCTAAAAGATAATGCTAGCGCAGTATTATTTCTTTCTACTGCTTACGCTGTACATTATATATCTCGCATACTGTCTTGTGATCATAACAGCTCATATCTCTTACACGAGAAACAAGACTGTTCAATAAATCCTTTTATTGAAACGCCCGTCTATTCTTTCTGTGTAACTCTGAAGAAACTAAGCATGCACGATTAGCTGAGTGAAACTGTTATCTATTGTTTCCACGATTCTGAGAGTGTTCCGATTCTAAAGGGAAACAAAGTTGTCATGTTCATGCGGTTGCCAGAAACTACTCCCTTCTTGTTTACAAGGAGTTTCTAGTGGCCTCTGAGTTAGCTGGCACAAAGTAAATTAAGTTTAATATACTCGATAGGGACATACTGACCTCAGTCCTATGTCAAACCTATAGGGTATATTATTCCAATGCGCAGAGCCTATTAGGGAAATAGGAACTACACTACATGGCGCCCAACATTTGGTAAGGCACTAATTTAACGCAAGATACTGAGTAACTCAGTCATGCTTTTCTCTCAGAGACCCCTACTCACATACTCCATAAGATGTCTGGAGTGGGTAGGGTTAAGTATCCGCCAAAGCTAAATAGGACAAAAAATCCTATATATATTAGCTGTTTGGTTTGTTCAACGTTGAAGGATACAGTGTTCCAAAATATTGTGCACCTTATCTTTTGTTTCCTTGAAACTTGTTCTACATTTTTCAAAAAACAAATGTCCCTACACGGGGATAATGGCACCGAGAACGGTGTAGCTGCGGCTGACCCAGTCGTAACAGCTTTTAATTTTACAGGTTTAAATGAAACCGATGAGGGTGTTATAAACATCCCTCCAAACTTAAGAAGAGCCATCACTCTAAAACTTATAAAACACGGCCTAACACCAAGAGGTGGTAGAGCAGTTTTCGTGATAGAGGCACACGAATCCTTTCAGACAGAGGTATTCTATTCATGGATAGTATTCCCAGAATCAAATCCACTAACAAAACTGTTTCACTTCTTTAAAGAAGATGAACCACCAGAGGAATATATTCCTTTCGAGGATATTAAAATTCCACTCACATACCAGGAGCATAATCTCTGGTTTAAAGGCGCCCTAAAACATCAAAAAAACATTACCAGGCTCGGTCCACTAGGTAGACTAGGAGCAACATGACCGATTCTAGCCGGCTACACACCTCATCCTGACATCGATGTAATGTCAGACGAGGAATTACTTACTCAACTACAAGAGTTAATACAAATTTACAGACAATTAGTCCAATATGTCATGCGGACTTTCACAGTCCAACCACCAATGACCATTCCAAATCAAACCCCTCAACAGGGGAATACACTAAAAATTACTCCACAGACTTTACACGCAGTCATGGGTAAAATGCCCACAAAACGTGAACAAATTCCATTCTGGATAGCTCAAAAAATTACTCAAATCGAAGCAGTATTTCCAAATACTAGCCCTTATGAGAAACACAGAATCCTAACAATCTGTTTACCAATGGGGATCACACCACAACTGGAAGACTGCACCACTTGGGGCGCAGTCTTTGCTGCCATCTATACTAAAACACATGGTGTTCCATCAATTGCAGTAATACCAGATGTCCTGAAACAAATTCAAAACGAATACGGGGCAGAACCTGCTCTGAATTTAGGTATGAAATTACTGAAAAACTTCGACCAGGTCTCAACAATAATATTATCTAATATTAAAGGGGAGGCAGCATCAGTGGCGATCCGCCAACGCTTAAGGGAATTTGATGTTACAGAACATCAACATGAACTACCCAGAATAATAGAACAATCTTATGCAGAATTAGGCAGAGATAGTTTGGGTGGAAAACCTTTGAAGCCAAAACTATCTGAAAGTCCTGAGAAGGACTCTATTAAACAAAATCCTACATCTTCTAAAAAGAAGTGGGAAACTAATAAACAAAATTCAAACGAGACACGTTCTCAATCCCGAGGTAGGTCTCCTCAAAAGGAGCCCTCTGAAAGGAGGTATAACCTCAGGAATAGGGATAATTTAAGAAAGCCTGACAGGTATCAAGATACTGATACACGTTCCTCTCGTACCTTTCAGATATCGTCACAGACATCAGAAAGAAGAGGACGGTCAGAACACAGAGAAGAACGCGTGAAATCCAAAGACGATAAACACGTTCAGAAAAATAAATCAAAACCTCAATTCACAAAAAGAAGGTAGCAGGTCTGAAGATCAGACATGCCGAGAATACTGAGAACACAGCTCAAGAACGGAGAATGGGCTCAGACAATGCTGGACAGTGCAGCAGAAGTAACAATAGCTCGCCAGAACCTGAAGGAACTTCTGGAGATAGTGGACTTGAATGAGTACATCACAGTAGAGACTGTAGACACCAGGGTTAGTACTCCACAAAAGTTATATGAAATAACACTCCGAATGGAGGGAGACATACCAAGAAAAGTGAAAATACTCTTTTGGGAGAAACTTTCAAGGGGTTATGATATACTTCTAGCAGAAAAGGACTGGCCACCAAACTTTGTCAGGGAGTGCCCACATGGCGAGGACATCATTATGCCAGCCTTCTCCAACCATATTCCAATTCACCTAAAATATACTTATGCCAGGAAATGGGCAGTTGCCCAGGCCCCAGCATTATACAAAAATCATGTAGGATGGGATGAGGACTCACCTCACCACAAAATACATCTAAAAATCAACCTACTGCACAAAGGCAGTACCCAATAAAGCAAGAAGCTAAAAAACAGGTCAGGGAGATCTTAGATCAACTTGAATACCAAGGGGTGATTGAAACATGCACCTCCTCAATGAACAATCCTTTGTTTCCTGTATCCAAACCAGACAATACATATCGTCTAGTTTTGGATTACAGACACTTGAACACTTGTTCCAAAACATTTGCAGTGCAAAATGCACATAGTACAGCATTAATGAATAACATTGTGCGTAAAAAATATAAAACCACATTAGACATTTCAAATGGTTTCTTTTGTCAAAACATAGCACCTGAAAGCAGGTACTTAACAGCTTTCTCAATAATGGGGACCCAGCGTCAATTTTGTAGACTCCCACAAGGGTTCAAAAACAGCCCGGGGTTATTCTCAGCAAGAGTAACAGAGTTACTACAAATTTATGATAATGAGGCATTGTCATATGTCGATGACATCTATCTGACAGACGATGACCTAGATAGGCACTTGAACAGGGTGAGTACCATTATATTGGGCTTCGCCTCTGAAGGCTATAAATTCAACTTTAAAAAATCCAGAATTGCCCATCTCAATGTCCTTTTCCTAGGATATGAGCTTTCAAGTGAAGGCAAGAGCCTGGCAGCTAACTTTTAGAAAAGTGCGCGCTGCTCCAACCTCCAAAAACGCTGAAAAATTTACAATCCATCTTGGGTTTCCTAAATTTTGGAAGAACTTACATTCTAAATTACGCAGAAAGGGTTAAACCTCTCTACGAATTAATCAAACCTGATTTTTCAACAAAACATTGGACACAGGAACACACAGAAATCCTGCGTTCACTCCAAGCTAACATGTTAGCAACAAATCACTTACAAACACGCGTAAATACACGCAATTTAGTGATCCGAATAATTTCGGGTCAATGCGGATTCACCTATTTAACATTTAATGAGGGTGAAAAAGTACCAATAGCATACAAATCACATTTGTATACACAAGCAGAAATGCGCTTCACTTCAACAGAAAAAATACTGACAGCAGTTCAAACCGCTGTAGCAAAAGAAAGAGCTCTAGCCCAAGGGAAACGCATTATTGTCGTAACTCCAGTACCAGCCTTAGAGGCGGTTACAAAAGCGAGCATTCCAAATGCAAAAGCTTTACATCCTAGATGGATACAATGGGTTAATTCTCTTGCTGCAACAGATGTTGAATATGTTTTTGATCCTGATTTAAAAACACAAGCGTTCCTGCAATATGAACATGAATGTCCTCTGCCCACTGAAATTCTGCCTCTAGATCAGTACGAATTTATAATTTATACTGACGGATCAGCACAACCCGCTACAGGGAGTAAGCAAGCTTACAGTGCAGCGTGCGCAATCGTTAAAGGTCGCATGCACAGATGGTAACTTCAGACCAATGGTCACTAAAACTCAATCTCTAGGAGATTGTACAGCTCAGCGAGCTGAGCTACAAGCATTCAAACTGGCACTTGAAAATACAGATCGCGAATTCCCCACACTTATAGTGTGCGATTCTTTTTACTGTGTTCAGTCGTATAATGAATATATACAGAATTGGCTTGAAAACGGGTTCAAAGATGCAAAAGGTGGCACAATAAAGCATAAAACGCTTTGGGAACAAGTAGTTCAGTTAAGAAACGAACTACCAAAAGCTCACGTGATACACATGCTGAGTCATCAACGTGATGGCGTTCACGTTGCAGGGAATTCATTGGCTGATGAAGCCGCAAAGGGGGCTGTTCAGACGGCTTCCGTAGCTGCGATCACTCGTTCAAAAACGAGAATAGACAGTGAGATATTGTTGGCTGTCAATGCTTCAAGCAAAGGCAGTGGTGCAGCGTTACCAAAGAAATTTCCACTCAAGTACTCTTATGTAATTGATGCGAACAACGTTCCTTTTGCTCGAATCCCTGGAGTGGGGGATAGGGTAATTCCAAACATGGAACGTAGAGCAGCTTTGATTTATGAAGCACACCTAGGGGAGGGTCTGTCACATCAAGGGATCTCTAAAACAATATTAACATTAAAAGAGATGTACTGGTGGCCTGGAATGAATACACAGATTCACATCTTCATCGATGACTGCATAGACTGCAATAGACAGACTAGTGCAGAACGCCATCAGACACCAGACTACGAAGTAGCCTGCCCAGTACAGACACCATTGTTAGACAGCATTAGACTATCTACGCGCAGGCGTCCTTTTGGACAAATGCAATCCCACAAATACTAAGTCAAGGTTCCTATGGATATGGCCTCAGCGCTCGGCTGACGCTCGAACTGTTATAAAAGATTTGCGAGTCTTTATCGGCACATACGCAATTGGCACACTACATTCTGACCAGGGCCCTGCGTTTAGCTCTCGGGCTTACAAAGAAGCCATGGCCAGTTTGGGCGTAGCATTGCGGTACTCCTCTCCGTTTCATCCTGAGGGAAATTCTGTTGTGGAAAGGAAAAACCGGGACATAAAGCAGTCTATAACAGCTAGAGTATTAGGTTCGGGTGATGGGTGGGTCAAACATCTTTATGGGGTCCAACGCTCATTAAATAATTTGCCAAGAAGTTCTCTAGGGGGGTCACTCCATATGAGGTCCTATTTGGGACAAGAATGTGGGTTCCTGATCTCGAATGTAAAGGCACAGTGGTGGAAAATAAACCCTTTGATATCAAAGATCGTTTGGCTGTTTTACAGGATCTAAATGAACTAAGATCGAAACAAAGCAACGTGTTCCTGAAGCCAACCACCACTGGGGAAACACCGGCAGTCCCAGCAAGGCCTGTCTGGATCCCAAAAGTTGGGGATCTAGTCAGAGAGAAGATTGCGGACAAGAAGGAATTTGGACCTTCTTACAGACAACCAGTAACTGTCCTAGCCGTCCACGGAACAAGAACAGTACTTCTGCCGCCCCTTGCTGGAAAAAAGGAGAAAAGATTTGTGTCAATCGACCTCATCAAACCACAGTATGTGGCCAATACTAAATAGTAGGCCTCGTGGACTCCGACCTAGTAGCAGACGCACTCCTCTCGCTACTATCCAAGAGGTTCAGACTGAAAGACTCATAACCATCGAGAATTCAGCAGTAACAGATGAAGGACTAAGCAACAATGCTATGGAACTCATCCCTCTTGAAACTCAAGTAACAGTTCGTCCAGATACACCTGTCTACACCAACGTAACAAGTGATCAACTGGTTCCAGCGATTTCAACAAATCCTGATGCAATTCCAACAATTGACCGAACTGCTTCTGGCTATTTCATTAACTTTGATACGTTTTCTGAGGATCCAAGTGAGCCTGAAACGACGCCAGCCCTAAAAACTTTCAAACATCAAGTACAAGACCTTTTTCATTTCCTGAAAGAGACTTATCTGGTTTCACCATGGATTGAACTATGGATAATTTCTGGAATATTTTTCTTTCTGCTTTGGCTAGCTTTGGTTATGACTCTTAGCGTGCTTATAAATGGCAGATACATCCATATGGACACTGAAAGTAAAAATGTGAACTTACTTTTAAAACCACACAAATCATCCCATCGTGAAGCAAGAGACTTGTCAGCAGTGAACATCACAGCCGTTCCTATACAGGATGGTATAGTGTGGGACAAAACCGATTTCGATATATTCGGCCCAACGGAACTTTTGAACATTCCACATTTATTTAAAATTTCATTAAGTGATTTTATTACCTCCAGTACCTATTCTGATGATTGGGACTTTGAGACTGTTAATGATATGATGTCTGATCTAGAAAGGTCTGCTGCATTCTCTAACAATGAATACTTAGAGGGTTCATCAGACTACGAACAGCTTTATTGTTACAACCACTATGGTCATCATTTCTTGCATAAATCTGCAACACCTAGAAATGTGTTTATGTTTAACCAATGGGAACATTGTCCTACACCACCAAGGGGTAGTTCAAAAACGTTTGCTAAATAAGTTTCCATATTTTTCAGGGTACAATACATCCGATCCAGAAACATTTTACTATAAAAATGTAAACAAAACAGGACAGAAAATTATGTTAACTAATACAAAACAGATTTATTCTGCAGCCTTTATTACCCAACTGTCTAGACAAGGATTTGACTTTTGGAAAGACACAATCGACACAAAATCTGTCTGGGGTTCTAAAGATTGGCAAGTGCAGGGGATAGAAGCTTTGTTTAGAGCATGTATCATCCCACAGCAAATAATGTTTTTGAATGACACTGTGCAACAAACGTCTTGCCTTGGTTTAGCCAAGATCAAAGACATGAACACACCTTCTGTACCAACACCTGCAAGTAATAGCACTACACAGGGAGCGGTCACAGTAGACACAATACTACAAAACAACAGAACAGATCCTGATTGGAAAAAATGGTTGCTCTGGCCCACAGACACAAACATCTGTCAAGAAAGATTCCTGAATAGAATACAGGGCTTTACTATCCATAGGCCAGACCCACGTTATGTTCAACGACAACATCCGGGGGTAGTAACAACATACAGTGTAGGAAAATTGTGCCTCGACTGGTTACAAAAATCTACACTCGAGGATGTGAAACAACACTTATCTTTACTTAAAGAAGACGCAGACCTTAGGGATTTCTTGCTAGGACCAAGAAAACCGCGTCAAAAACGTTTCATATATGCCGGCATTTATGCTGCTTATAATGAAGTATGGAAGGTTTCACAGGCAGAGGCCGCAGAAAGAATACGTGAGCTTGATCGTATTAACTTAGAGAAATCTCTCACTGTGGTCGACAATGGGTTAACAACTTTGTCATCCAGAATTTATTCATTGGACAACATTGTATCCTCTGCTATTGACATACTGGAACAAGATTTAGCCATGTTACAACAAGGCCAATCTCAGTTACGTTCTATTATGTTATTAGGCTGGACGCTGCAATCTTTGCGTGCAGGCTATGTGCCTTGGCGTTTTATCAACACGTCGTCTCTGTTTGCAGAATACAATCTAACGGATAAACAGATCGAACTGGCACAAAGGGGAGCAAAGTATACAGTGCTGAGCATTGAAAAACTGGAAAAATTACCATTTACGGTAGCAGAAAAACCAGCTACAGAATGGCTTATCCATGGCAAAATAACTCTGCCTGTCACTACTTTTCATTTTCAGTATTGCCTCAAACAAATGCAAGCAGGCAAATATGAAAGGTTGGGTAAAGAATACATTAAGACATCCTGGGATTTACCTTACGAATACAGATGTTGGAGTGGGGATCGTGAAGTGTTTCTAAGCGGTACACACTGTGAAAATGCACTAAGCGGTTCACTCATATGTCAGGACATTTCTTTACACGGGGCTTGTAATGGTTCTGTGGCAAACTTGTCCTGCCACCAGCAGGGTACACCAGCTACTGTGATTAATCCAACGTTTGGCCAACTTTCTAACGGGAGTTACCTCATGTTGAATGATCAGAGTTGCTGTGGCATGTTGCCAGGCATCCCATATCTGGTAACGGTCGACTCCAGGGTTACTTGTTGTATGCAAGTATTGTTCCCCCCAATAGACACAGTCAGGGAGTCGCCTCTATGGCCTTCATTGAATGTTTCTTTTATACGTTTTGATACTTTAAGCAGAATGAAAGCCATGCTTTTGCAACAGACCGTGCCTTTGACCTCGGCCAAAGAAATCTATGATTTACAAATTGCAAGGACTTCGGCTGAGATACAGGCTTTAATTCGTACAAACTGCCCTATACATTTCGTAGAAATGATGGGACGTATCTTAAACATGTCTGATACGAGCGGGATTGTACATGTATTTAAGACCATCTGTTCAGGACTGTTAACACCTTTTCAGGCAGTCCTCGGAATCATTCCAAACTTCGCACATTCGGTGTTTGGTGGTGTGCCATTAATTCTAGCACTGGTTGCGGGAATCATGTTTTTATTCCTACTACTACGCTATGGCAAGCCTATCAACCAGCGTCACTCCCAGCAATTTGGAGAAAGCTCTCCTAGAACGGAAGTGCCGTGAGCGCATAGTGCAACTTTTGGGCATACCTCGTCTACGGGAACTTAATACAACATGGTTTCTGTCATTTAGACCAATCTGGCAAGATTGCATCTTACCTGTTCTACGCTGCCTGCTTTGCGGTGAAGAATGCGTGCTAGACACCTGTCTAACACTCCCATCAGTCATGCCAACGGATATCGATACTCTGCTGGACCCGATAATGGCCCATGCTCTGTGTTGTCCCCAGAGGCTACCAATCCTGATGACGGCATTCCTTGAGATCTCACAGACGCTTCCTGCTGCTGCTGAGGTACGAGATGGATCAACAGACACACAGGTAACAACTGACGCGAACATTGCTGCGGCATCCTATGCTGAAGGCGATGCTTCACATCTCTGTGCAGTTAACCTTCTGAACGAGGTGTTCCAACTGTCACCGACATCGGTAGACGATCTTTTGTCTACAGAAATAGATGATTTCATGTTTACACCAGACCCATACACTGACTTTGATTCGGCTCACAGTGTACCAGGGAAGCAATGAAATTTGGCCTCCATATTTTCAAAACAGAACAAAACTTGGAACTCTTCCTAAAAATTGACTTTTTTTTTTCTCTCTCTATTTTTGAAAATACATGGCAATTCAATCTGCTTACAGTAGAACTATTCATATAGAACGGACTTCTTTGAATACTTCCAGGGACACATTGTCACCTTATTTACCACAATTTCATTTAGTACCATGATATGCAATGGCTTTGATTTTTGAAAACTTGTCAACCATTTCGTCATATGTATATATTTCTGTTTATTCATTCATGTTGCATTTATTTCCAATATATGCTTAGAATGAAAAAATGCTTTAAAAATGTACAGTACCTATTGCATTACATGTTTAGCAACAGTTTCTTTTAAATACTTCTTTTAATATGCTTTTAGAAATGTTTTTAGCAACATGTGGTACTCAGTTTAATGTTTAGCATTTAATGTTTAGCATTTAGTACTATCGTTCATTCGAAAGTGGAGTGGGTGTTGTATTCCGCTTTAGGTGTCCGTATATAGGTTTTCCTGAAACATGTCCTTATATAGGCACAATTCGCATTGCCCTTATATAGGCATAAGATCCCAGTCCTTATTTAGGCATTAGCCATGCTATCCAAATACAGGCATGGTCACTTACATCCGTCCACCCTAACGTCACAACGAGTTCTTAGAAACCAGACCCTTAAGCTCTTGGGAGTTCCCCTAGCACAGGATTATTGATTTCTCCAAGAACTCATTTATTATGCATGAACCGCTATACCTTAAGGGTTCATTCCTGACGTCTTCCTCTGCCCGACTTTACGTCAATGCTAACATTCCAAGGCACCTACCGGGTATAAATATACCTTCCCTTGCCCAAGCAAGTGGGAGGAGACCTCGACTTTAGAGGAGCCCGTGTCCCGGCCTGACGCACTGACAAGAGACGCTGTCATCCCTGCTCGCAGAGAATCCAGCTTCCAGTGTTCTGACTCCCTTCGCGGGGTGTTAGAGTTCGAGACCCGGAAGGAGATTCCCACCTCTCTCATTCTCAAGGTATGGCGCTGACTAGAACCTAGAGGGACTCTTGGCATACTAGACTTGGCATACTAGACTATAGCATACCATACTATAGAATACTTCACCTTCTTCTTACCTTGCACTACACTTAGGTTAGGTACACTGGGATAGGACTAGTTAGAGAAGCATCTTATGAGTACTCACATTTTTTAGCTTATGTTATTTATTTATATGAATATATGTGTCATAGCTAAAAGATAATGCTAGCGCAGTATTATTTCTTTCTACTGCTTACGCTGTACATTATATATCTCGCATACTGTCTTGTGATCATAACAGCTCATATCTCTTACACGAGAAACAAGACTGTTCAATAAATCCTTTTATTGAAACGCCCGTCTATTCTTTCTGTGTAACTCTGAAGAAACTAAGCATGCACGATTAGCTGAGTGAAACTGTTATCTATTGTTTCCACGATTCTGAGAGTGTTCCGATTCTAAAGGGAAACAAAGTTGTCATGTTCATGCGGTTGCCAGAAACTACTCCCTTCTTGTTTACAAGGAGTTTCTAGTGGCCTCTGAGTTAGCTGGTACAAAGTAAATTAAGTTTAATAAACTCGATAGGGACATACTGACCTCAGTCCTATGTCAAACCTATAGGGTATATTATTCCAATGCGCAGATCCTATTAGGGAAATAGGAACTACACTACATGGCGCCCAACGTTTGGTAAGGCACTAATTTAACGCAAGATACTGAGTAACTCAGTCGTGCTTTTCTCTCAGAGACCCCTACTCACATACTCCATAAGACGTCTGGAGTGGGTAGGGTTAAGTATCCGCCAAAGCTGAATAGGACAAAAAATCCTATATATATTAGCTGTTTGGTTTGTTCAACGTTGAAGGATACAGTGTTCCAAAATATTGTGCACCTTATCTTTTGTTTCCTTGAAACTTGTTCTACATTTTTCAAAAAACAAATGTCCCTACACGGGGATAATGGCACCGAGAACGATGTAGCTGCGGCTGACCCAGTCGTAACAGCTTTTAATTTTACAGGTTTAAATGAAACCGATGAGGGTGTTATAAACATCCCTCCAAACTTAAGAAGAGCCATCACTCTAAAACTTATAAAACACGGCCTAACACCAAGAGGTGGTAGAGCAGTTTTCGTGATAGAGGCACACGAATCCTTTCAGACAGAGGTATTCTATTCATGGATAGTATTCCCAGAATCAAATCCACTAACAAAAATGTTTCGCTTCTTTAAACAAGATGAACCACCAGAGGAATATATTCCTTTCGAGGATATTGAAATTCCACTCACATACCAGGAGCATAATCTCTGGTTTAAAGGCGCCCTAAAACATCACAAAAACATTACCAGGCTCGGTCCACTAGGTAGACCAGGAGCAACATGGCCGATTCTAGCCGGCTACACACCTCATCCTGACATCGATGTAATGTCAGACGAGGAATTACTTACTCAACTACAAGAGTTAATACAAATTTACAGACAATTAGTCCAATATGTCATGCGGACTTTCACAGTCCAACCACCAATGACCATTCCAAATCAAACCCCTCAACAGGGGAATACACAAAAAATTACTCCACAGACTTTACACGCAGTCATGGGTAAAATGCCCACAAAACATGAACAAATTCCATTCTGGATAGCTCAAAAAATTACTCAAATCGAAGCAGTATTTCCAAATACTAGCCCTTATGAGAAACACAGAATCCTAACAATCTGTTTACCAATGGGGATCACACCACAACTGGAAGACTGCACCACTTGGGGCGCAGTCTTTGCTGCCATCTATACTAAAACACATGGGGGTCGATTCCGATCCCGGTCGGAGGCGCACCTAATACCATTCGGCCGGGAAAAAGCCAGGCGAATGCCTGTTTCCCGACCGATTCGCACATACGTCCGAACGAGCAAGTACGATGCGCACAACTGCCCAAATCCCGACCCAGTCGTACTCACCCAATACAGGTCCTGTTCTCCGACCGAGGCGGATCCGGAAACGCAGAATCGAGTCGCACGGAAGCCAAAATGCAGCCCCGTCCGGCCGGACAAGTACGATGCGCCCTCCGTATGCGCTGAACCCGTAGCTACGCACGGCACGTCAAAGCATCCGGGAGAGGCGCACATAAGCTCCGATTCGCGCCACAAGACGATCCACGGCTACGAGACGAACACGCCAGCGACGAGGACGAGGCGAAGCAAAGAGAAAGACGAACGAGACGAACCAACCATGAATCCCATCGTGCCGATCCTACCAATATTCTACATCTATTACCGGAACTGGCACAGACGCGTACGACGCAGAAGGTAAGTCAGACACCCACCACACAAACAAACCACACGTACCCGACATATCACACACACACATAGGGATGCAGAAATTACTTACACCAGCAACAGCAGCACCATAGGGGCGGGATGGCTATCACCAATGCCACATATACACATAGGGGCCTGGATGCCAACCACTAACACCACCCCTACCCAGGGGGTGCTAGATGCCTGTCACTACTACCACCTCTACCCATGGGGGGCTGGATGCCTACCACCACTACCACCCCTACTCAGGGGGTGCCAGATGCCTGCCACTACCACCACCCCTACCCAGGGGGTGCTAGATGCCTACCCCTACCACCACCCCTACCCAGGGGGTGCTAGATGCCTGTCACTACTACCACCCCTACCCATGGGGTGCAGGATGCCTGTCACTACCACCACCCCTACCCAGGGGGTGCCAGATGCCTACCACTACCACCACCCCTACCCAGGGGGTGCCAGATGCCTACCACTACTACCACCCCTACCCATGGGGGACAGGATGCCTGTCACTACTACCACCTCTACTCATTGGGGGCTGGATGCCTACCACCACTACCACCCCTACTCAGGGGGTGCCAGATGCCTACCACTACCACCACCCCTACCCAGGGGGTGCTAGAGGCCTACCCCTACCATCACCCCTACCCAGGGGGTGCTAGATGCCTGTCACTACTACCACCTCTACCCATGGGGGGCTGGATGCCTACCACCACTACCACCCCTACTCAGGGGGTGCCAGATGCCTACCACTACCACCACCCCTACCCAGGGGGTGCTAGATGCCTACCCCTACCATCACCCCTACCCAGGGGGTGCTAGATGCCTGTCACTACTACCACCTCCACCCAGGGGTTGCTGGATGCCTGTCACTACTACCACCTCTACCCATGGGGGGCTGGATGCCTACCACCCCTACCCAGGGGGTGCCAGATGCCTACCACTACCACCACCCCTACCCAGGGGGTGCCAGATGCCTGTCACTACTACCACCTCTACCCAGGGGGTGCTGGATGCCTGTCACTACTACCACCTCTACCCATGGGGGGCTGATTGCCTACCACCACTACCACCCCTACTCAGGGGGTGCCAGATGCCTACCAGTACCACCACCCCTACCCAGGGGGTGCCAGATGCCTACCACTACCACCACCCCTACCCAGGGGGTGCTAGATGCCTACCCCTACCATCACCCCTACCCAGGGGGTGCTAGATGCCTGTCACTACTACCACCTCTACCCATGGGGGGCTGGATGCCTACCACCACTACCACCCCTACTCAGGGGGTGCCAGATGCCTACCACTACCACCACCCCTACCCAGGGGGTGCCAGATGCCTACCACTACTACCACCCCTACCCATGGGGGGCAGGATGCCTGTCACTACTACCACCTCTACCCATGGGGGGCTGGATGCCTACCACCACTACCACCCCTACTCAGGGGGCTGGATGCCTACCACTACCACCACCCCTACCCAGGGGGTGCTAGATGCCTACCCCTACCATCACCCCTACCCAGGGGGTGCTAGATGCCTGTCACTACTACCACCTCTACCCATGGGGGGCTGGATGCCTACCACCACTACCACCCCTACTCAGGGGGAGCCAGATGCCTACCACTACCACCACCCTTACCCAGGGGGTGCTAGATGCCTACCCCTACCATCACCCCTACCCAGGGGGTGCTAGATGCCTGTCACTACTACCACCTCCACCCAGGGGTTGCTGGATGCCTGTCACTACTACCACCTCTACCCATGGGGGCTGGATGCCTACCACCACTACCACCCCTACTCAGGGGGTGCCAGATGCCTACCACTACCACCACCCCTACCCAGGGGGTGCTAGATGCCTACCCCTACCATCACCCCTACCCGGGGGGTGCTAGATGCCTGACACTACTACCACCTCTACCCATGGGGGGCTGGATGCCTACCACCACTACCACCCCTACTCAGGGGGTGCCAGATGCCTACCACTACCACCACCCCTACCCAGGGGGTGCTAGATGCCTACCCCTACCATCACCCCTACCCAGGGGGTGCTAGATGCCTGTCACTACTACCACCTCTACCCATGGGGGGCTGGATGCCTACCACCACTACCACCCCTACTCAGGGGGTGCTAGATGCCTACCCCTACCACCACCCCTACCCATGGGGGGCAGGATGCCTACCACCAACAACACCCCCACTCATAGGATGGGTAATGCATGACACAACAAGCACACACCAACATAAGGAATGCAACAAAAAGACATCCCCCCCAACACCATGACAAGCGTGTGTAGACTGTGTCAAATGCCTACAACACTGAACACGACTTTGAACATACAATGTGACCCCCTATCACATGTGTCACACATAAATGTGTGTGGCCCCCACAATGCAAGCAGACCATGACCACTGTGGCAATGGGGTCCAACCCCCATCATCACAGCGACCAAAAGGTAAGTGTGGGGTCCATAGCTGAAGCACATTTTGAACATTGTGGCAATGGGGTCCAACCCCCATCATCACAGTGACCAAAAGGTAAGTGTGGGGTCCATAGCTGAAGCACATTTTGAACATTGTGGCAATGGGGTCCAAACCCCATCATCACAGTGACCAAAAGGTAAGTGTGGGGTCCATAGCTGCAGCACATTTTGAACATTGTGGCAATGGGGTCTAAACCCCCATCATCACAGTGACCAAAATGTAAGTGTGGGGCCCATAGCTGAAGCACATCTTGAACATTGTGGCAATGGGGTCTAAACCCCCATCATCACAGTGACCAAAAGGTAAGTGTGGGGTCCATAGCTGAAGCATATTTTGAACATTGTGGCAATGGGGTCTAAACCCCCATCATCACAGTGACCAAAAGGTAAGTGTGGGGTCCATAGCTGAAGCACATTTGAACATTGTGGCAATGGGGTCTAAACCCCCATCATCACAGTGACCAAAATGTAAGTGTGGGGCCCATAGCTGAAACACATCTTGAACATTGTGGCAATGGGGTCTAAACCCCCATCATCACAGTGACCAAAAGGTAAGTGTGGGGTCCATAGCTGAAGCACATTTTGAACATTGTGGCAATGGGGTCTAAACCCCCATCATCACAGTGACCAAAATGTAAGTGTTGACATTGAAAAAGCCGCAACTGCCAAACTGCATGGATGATTCCTGGTCACAGAACAACAAACACATCAGTGGCAAAGTAGTGCTTGTGTCCCATAGCAACATAGATTGGGGGAGGCAAACAGTGCAGTGCAAATAAGACATACCTTTGGCCATGTGCAGACAAACATCACCCATGGGGGCTGACACTGTCAACATCCATCAATGACACAATGACAGAAGTGACCATCATAATGCAGACCCACATATTTGCACCAATGGGCACACAAATGTAGATACCCTGTGGAGACTGTAGATGTGAGGTGAACAAATTACATACCATGGCAGCAATGGGACACACAAACAATGATCATTGTGCTGACTGATGACCTAGGAGTCCCAGGGACAGCAGGTGAAACCCAACAAACAACATACAGCCAATGGCACACTAAAGATATGCCAATGCAGTGGTGCAGATGCACAAACACAAACAGGCAGACCCACACTGCACATCAAACACAACAGGTGAGGGGGGTGCCAGTGTCCCCAGGCAACCACACAACACATGATGAGGCCTGAATACCAATTACACAGATGCACATACAGTGCCACACAAAAGTAACTCATGGATCCAAATCCCCTATGTGGGCAATCAGGCATTGTTAGATGAGAGGGAGCACAAATTACACATGTCACACAAGCTTGTAGGAACAGCAACTAACACAGCAAGAGACAGACCCACCACAGCACTACCCCCAGGGACCCCATATTGTGCTGACACTAGCCTGCATGATAATCCCACTGTGATGACAATGTTAGATGTCGTTCACACTGTGAACCCCAGCCATGTGTCCTGAGCAACTAACTACCATCACACCTACACAAGCTCCAATCAATCAGCACGGCCTGCCAGCCAAGGCCAATATGGAGGTAGGGGTCTGGCCGTGCAACAACTCACTTTTGCACACACTCAACACCACACACCCTGATCTCCACCAATGTGCAGCAGTGAAGCTCACATGGACTGGTGACATTGCACATGCACCCATGACAATACCAGGGCTGGTGGTGGGGCCTAAGGTGCAGAAACCCATCACACATGGCCAGTCAACAAGACTCGTCAATGTCTGACACACAGCACAGTATGCCGTACATGGGCATGATGTGAAATCCACCACAATCAATGGGATCCTGGCCATAGTCACACACCAATGAAGAAGCCAAGGTGACACACGAAGAACACATGTACACAACTACCAACATTGCAGCTCTGACCCTGAGCAGTGGCAGCAGTCACACACACAACGTGTCACAATCACTGAAAGCTAACACAAACTGTAAATCACATGACTCGTGTAAACAACAAGTGCCAAGGGGAATCCTGAATGTGTCCCATCTGCGTTTGCCCACATCCCCAGCACTGACAACAAAGACAACCTGGGATGACAACCTCATGAACATTAGTTTGCCATGCACCCACATCACAGAGAAACCAGGTCCAAGATGCTGGATGAACACAGAACAACTCAGCAAGCATCACAAACAGGAACATCCCTAGGGACACAGCCTGTGTAGGAAAAGGGAAGGGAACACGCACAGACATGCTTACACAACACAGGCCCACGCAATGTCACCAGATTACACACTGCCATGAGGGCACTCCACTCCTGTGGAAGGTCCGCTGTGCCAAACCTTGTCTGTGCACGACCCAAACATGTCAGCAGAACACTCCGTCAGTGAGTCAACAACCACAACACACAGAAGGCTCTGCTCACATCAGCCTGGGTACGGGAGTGTCACGTCAGTCATCTGCACACACACCAAACACGTGTCAAGCAAGTTGCACTGTATACACAGATGAGTCCTTCGACATTGATGTGCAAAACTGCATGTCCAGTGGAGCTGGGCACACAGTCAGGGAAATCGGAACATTGAACAGTGGTAAGCCCACCAGATGTGCATCAGTGTAAGACAAAGATGTTCATTTACAAATGCAAAAAGGACATCCCTGTGTCAAATGCTGAACATTACACCCTCAGACTGTAGCAAAGGATGCCATAGATCCAGACTACAACAGGACACATATCCCATGGACCACATGGAGTCCATCACTGCAACACTTCTTCGTCCTGATGTGAACACTATTACAACTGCAAATGCAGGATGCTACTCATCCACATCATGTACATCAAAAGAAAACCCAAAAGTAAACAAAAAGGGGCTTTATTCAGCAAATGTCAGGGTAAACACGGAAGTCCAAAAGAAACTAAGGCCAATGGCCAGTCCAAAATCACAGTACCAACGGGGTGAGAAGTGACAACTGGTCACACATTGCTTGCCTGCACTGGTACGGTTGGGGGACATCCCCTTGGAGGGGCATACAAGGGGCAGGCCAGGCACCGCAGGGACAGGATCAGGGGATGGCAGAGTGAGGCAGTGAAGGGGTGGTGGGTGCAGGAGTGTCACCGGCAACTGCAGTGGAGGTGTCTGACTCAGGGGGGCCGGCACCACTGTGGTACACAAGTCAGTTGGTGTGGGTGCTGCAACCACTGCAGTGGGCTGGACTGATGTAGTGGACTGGGTACCCACTGCAGTGCCCGAGTCAGACGTGGTGGTTGTGGACTCCACTGCAGTGCATGACTCCAAGGGAGTGGAAGGGTGGGCAGATGAGGTGGGCAGGACAGAGGGGGGACCCGGTCCCCACAACAGTGCCACTAACAGGCAGAGCGTCTGGGTTGGGGGTGGAAGAGCAAGTGGCAGGGGGGGAGGGCCTAAGCAGTCTGGGGATGCGGTATCGGTGTGTGGGGGAACCTGGGGCAGGGTGTGGCAGGGGAACCTGTGCAGTGGTGGCCTGGGGGATGGAGGAGAGAGACTGGGCGCTGGAGCTGCGTGGTGGTGGTGGTGGGGTCTTGCTCTTCCTGCTCCGGGGGGACTTCCTAATGGGCTCCTGTGTCTGCCTGCACCTGGGGGAGGGTGTCCGGGGGCGAGGGGCACTCCTCTCTGTGTGGGTGGACTTCCTCTTCCCCTGGTATGCTGGATCAGCAGGAATGGAGGGGAAGAGGCCGAGGTCACACAGGAAGATCTGCTGTGTAGGTGGGGTAGCAGGCGAGGCAAGGGAAGGGGTCTTGGAGGGAGAGGATTTGGAGGACTGCGGAGTGAATGTGGATGCCTGTGTGTGTGTGTGTTCCCCATCCCCTGTGTCTGTGGTATCAGTCCCCTGAGGATGCTTGTGTGCACGTCTTGCCTTACTCTTGGGTGTGTCTGTGCTGCTCGTGTCTGTGTGTTTGGTTGACTGTGCAGGTGTGCATGTGCTTTGGACAGGTAGGGGGCAGGAAGTGTGGATGGGGCAGAGGTGGGAGGGGTGAGGGACTGTTGGAGGAGGGACACTGCTGCCGTCAGGGAGGAGTCCATGGACCTATTGCTCCTCTGTAGGGCAGACATACCCGTCGAGATGCCCTCCATGAACGACACCAGCTGTGTCAACAGAGTGGTGTGTGCATGGAGGACACTCAGCATTGCTGTCTGCCCTACATGGAGCTGCCGAAGGAGGTACACAGACTCCTCACTCAGGGCAGCAGGGGACACAGGGGCAGGGGCTGCGGTGCCTGGCACGAAGGAGACACGCTCCCGAGCACGGGAGCCTCCACGGACCTCAGGAATGGGAGCCAATGGGAGGGCGGTGGTGGTGGTGGTGGTGGCGGGGCCAGACAGACTAGCTGGCCTTTGGTGGCTGCTGAGACCCGCCTCCACAAGGGAGTCATCCTCCGAGCTGCTGTGGTCCCCAGCTGAGGTGGATGGTGCTGAGGACTCCTCGGTGTGGCTCCCCTCGCCCTCCGTGCCACTGGGTCCCTCTGACCACTCGTCCGATGCTGACCCAGTCTGGCTCCGCTGCTCCTCCTGGTCCGTGGAGCTGTCCCCTCCTGTGGCCGTGGATGTATCTGCAAACAATTAGGGAAACAGACAAACATCAGTCACCTGCACTGACCGCACACACCACAGTAAGTACAGCACATTACAGAGCAAGCCCTGGCATCCTTAGTTGAACATTGCCTAAAGTCCTCACACAGATTCGGGGAAGCCAATTGTCAGTCTGACGGTCAACCATGGGACTCACACCCCTCCTGCCCTTGCACCCATCTGTCTGGTGCCTGTCTGATGGTAAGACCCCAGTGTGGACACATGCACCACCTACACAGTTGTTGGACATTGCAGGGAACACGGTGAAGTATGTGAACATGCACACATCACATCTCTTGCCACTGAGTCAGTGCAGGTGTCCGGATAAAGGGATGGCCAGAGTCTAATTAGAAATGCATGTGATGCATACCAGCACCAGACACCATGATGCACCCATGTCCGGATAGTCAATGCCACAATGGGGTGCATGTTGCACATGTCACTCCCCTGCAGGATCAGTCCCAGGAAGTTTAATGCCATGACACAGGAATGCGTGCAAAGTCATACATTACTGTCTCAAGTCACATGGCCATGGCAGCCAGCCAACAACAGTCTGCACTGTGTCACAATCCGAGGGCATGGGGAATGCAAGTTATGTGACTGACAAGTGCACATGTCCATCCCCCAAAAACCACATCATCTGTACTACTATTTGTCCACGTCATACCAACTGGACATATGGGGGACATGAAACACAACTCTCTGAACATGAGCACCTCACAGTGTGCTGTGAATGAAAATACAGCTGCCTGAAAGTCACAGTCGCAAACACCTGTGTGCACAGTCAAGTGATCAGACACCTATAAGTCACAGAAGTATCGTCTATCATGGTCACATCTCAGATGGCATGCTGAGCCCTAACCGATAAACATACCAGTAGTCCTGACAACGAAGACACAGCACAATGAGACAGAGGCAGACACCTGAGGGTACATTTCACTGATCACAACATGCCAGATGATACACGGGAGTGGGAGTACAGAGTGTATTGTATGCCCTGGAGTAGGCATGACTGTCCAGCTCCACCTGTAAGAGGGATGAGTCCTGGACAGTAGGCAGGTGGCTAAGCATGTGTGACACACTGGATACACATACTCCTGAGGCCCAAACATTGTTCCCACCAGCAGCATGGGTGTGTGCCAAATTCCCCAGGGACATGTGGTGAGTCAGAGCAGCAAGCGGACCACATATCAAAGTTACACCCAGATCACATGTCAGAACTTAGGCATTGTGTAAGCAATTGACCCACCCATGAATCGCACAACATAGTCACGGGAACAAATGCTGTCCCCCACCTTGAGCAAAGCAAAATGCAATGACACAGTCCCCAAATGACACAATTTCCTGACTATAAGGGCCACACATATGCGTATCAGAGGAGAAGTGGGCATGTCACAAATGAGGGACATGGGTCCTGGACCACATGACTGATGTACTGTGGAAGTTTAACCAGGCCAGAGGAGGGCACATAGCATGTCAGACAAAGTGCACAGTGCAGTCATGGACTCACCCCCTCCTTGCTGCTGTCTGTCCTTCAGCTGCCCATCCAGGTCAGGGAAGACCACCGCCAGGATCCGGAGCATGTGGGGGGTCAGGGTCCGGTGTCCGCCCCTCCTGCGAGGAGGCGACAGCTTCAGCTGGACCCTTGCGATCCTCCGGGTCCAGCCACGAAGGTCCTGCCACCTCTTTTGGCAGTTGCGGATCCTGCGCCTGTAGACCCCCACGGATCTTACTTTCCGGGCGATGGTCAGCCAGATGTCCTGCTTCTGGTGGGCATCAACCTGTGAGGATGACAAAGTGAAAAGGCCATTACTACACATGCAACATATACGTGCATCACACAGTTGGATATACATGTCTCAATCACAGGGGCATATGATGTACACAGGCAGTGCAACAATGGCTATGAACAGTTTGCCAGCAGTCACTACATGGTATCATTGCATGGGAAGTAAACCTAGTTGGAATGCACTGTTACTGCACTGTACCAGTTCAGTGCATGTAACTACACACTTTGGGGTGTGACAACTACTCAGTGGGCATGCTAGCCAGTGGTGTGCACACTGAAAGTCCTGCTAGTCAGACAACATGCACAATTAGTGATGCAGTGGACAGCACACTCACCTGCTCCCCTGGTTTCCCATACAGCTTGCTGTACTGTGGAAGGAGGCTGTCCAGCAGGGCCTGGTTCTCCTCAAGGCTGAAGGCTGGGGCTCTCTCCACAGTACGTGCCATTGCAGGAGCCAGAGGATGCATAAACAGCAGCAGTGTTGGTGGCAGATGTCGTCCTGGAGCATGTAGTGCAGGCAAGTGAGCTCTCAGGGGAACAGCCAGCATTATATGTGTGCTGCAGAGGCAGATACTGTCCCATGTGTCCAAAGTGATAGGTCCAAGTCGTTTGCATCTTCTGAATCTGACCAATCCATGGAATAGCAGCACTAATACACGCCCACAGCATCCTTCAAATCTTCAACTTCATGACACCCATGATTTTGCAACATTGTTGTGGCTGGCCAACTGAATTCACTGCATCAGACTCGTTGGAGCTTCGAAAACGCGTCCGTTGCCATGCCAGGCCCCAGCCAATGTGTGCGCACCGTTCGGTCCATTGCTGTACAACGCGTACCCGGGATACAACGCGTACCCGCTCACATTGAATGCAATGGGCCGGCCGGGCACACCGATCGGTCCATTGCTGTTCAACGCGTACCCGCTCACATTGAATGCAATGGGCCGGCCGGGCACACCGATCGGTCCATTGCTGTTCAACGCGTACCCGCTCACATTGAATGCAATGGGCCGGCCGGGCACACCGATCGGTCCATTGCTCTACAACGCGTACCCGGGATACAACGCGTACCCGCTCACATTGAATGCAATGGGCCGGCCGGGCACACCGATCGGTCCATTGCTGTTCAACGCGTACCCGCTCACATTGAATGCAATGGGCCGGCCGGGCACACCGATCGGTCCATTGCTGTTCAACGCGTACCCGCTCACATTGAATGCAATGGGCCGGCCGGGCACACCGATCGGTCCATTGCTGTTCAACGCGTACCCGCTCACATTGAATGCAATGGGCCGGCCGGGCACACCGATCGGTCCATTGCTCTACAACGCGTACCCGGGATACAACGCGTACCCGCTCACATTGAATGCAATGGGCCGGCCGGGCACACCGATCGGTCCATTGCTGTTCAACGCGTACCCGCTCACATTGAATGCAATGGGCCGGCCGGGCACACCGATCGGTCCATTGCTCTACAACGTACCCGGGATACAACGCGTACCCGCTCACATTGAATGCAATGGGCCGGCCGGGCACACCGATCGGTCCATTGCTGTTCAACGCGTACCCGCTCACATTGAATGCAATGGGCCGGCCGGGCACACCGATCGGTCCATTGCTGTTCAACAGCGTACCCGCTCACATTGAATGCAATGGGCCGGCCGGGCACACCGATCGGTCCATTGCTCTACAACGCGTACCCGGGATACAACGCGTACCCGCTCACATTGAATGCAATGGGCCGGCCGGGCACACCGATCGGTCCATTGCTGTTCAACGCGTCCCTGTACAAGTCACTGGCATATGTCACCATGCCTGTCACAGGTGAACATATGCCAGCCACATATACTTCCCAGGGAGTGAGGGGCACACCTACAACACCACAGCCTGTCCACACTGTATCCTAAGGCATGTAAGGCTGCATTACCTGTTCCGTGTATGGGGGTCAACATGTTGTTTTTGGGTGGCACTTGGGGGCAGCCACTCCCAGGCTGTGCACGTGTTCATGGGGACAGAATCCTTGGTGTGTTGTGCACATGAACACTGTGGTGTGCAACTGTTCATTTCAGGGCATGTGGCATGGTCACATTTCACGGTTGTGTATGTGTATGTCATGTCACATACCCCCTGAGTCCCATGTGGGACGGTATGTACGTCCCAGGGTGACCCATTGCCACAATTGTGATGGCCCTCCACAGTCTGTGTGCATGTTGTGTTTACAATGTCTCTGATTCCATGTGCACAATGGGAGACAGTCTCCACATCCACGTTGTTTGTGCATGGACTTTGATGTTGTGCGTGTGTGTGTCACAGACGTCCATGTCTGTCCTGCCGAGGCAACAGGGACCACTACCTGTGGGGGTCATGGTTGTTTAGCTGTGGTGTATTCATGATGCACCATGTCATGCCAGTGTCCATGTGGCAATACAGGGTCCCTGGGAATCTACCTGTCGATGAGCTGTGATGCCTGGGGCACATCTGTCCTCACATGTCACTGTGGTGTGTGTTTGGAACGTGACAGCAGTACATGGGTACTGTGACACAGCCTAATGATATCCCATAGCACAACCTGGGACTTGTTGAGGGCACATGTTGAACTGTGATGTTAGATGTTAGCCATGTAGGTGCCATACATGTCCTTACGGAACGGCACACGCATCATGTACTTGTGTCTCGTAATGATGTATCATGTGATATTGAGTCTGGTCTATGCCACATATGTGGGGTGACTGACAATCTTTCTTTCTTCACCTATGCACTGCAGGGCACCAGCTGTCCATCGGCCATTCCCTGACCTTGCAACAGTGGTTGAACGGGACTGCATCCGACGGTACCGCTTCACCAGGCCACTGATTGAGGAATTGACGGTGCGGTTGGCCCCACATTTGCATCCTGGCCGGACATACCCTACAGCGCTGACCCCCAAGGTGAAGGTGATGGCAGCCCTACACTTCTTTGCCACCGGTACCTTTCAACACACTGTGGCGTCTGCTGGTGGGATGTCACAGACCATGTTCAGCCGTGTGCTCCGCGATGTTTTGGAGGCTATGTTGAGATACCTGAACCAGTACATCTATTTCCCTAGACTTCAACAACTCACTGACGTGAAGAGTGACTTCTATGCCCTGGGGAGGATGCCGCATGTCATTGGCTCCATTGATGGGACACATGTGGCTTTGGTACCACCACAGGCCCAAGAGCAGGCATACAGGAACCGCAAACACTACCATTCGGTCAATGCACTGGTGGTATGTCTTGCAGATATGAGCATCTCACACGTGTGTGCCCGTTTCCCCGGTTCTGCACACGATGCCTACGTGATGAGGAGTAGTCGCATCCCGAGGATGATGTCACAGATGCGGAACCAGCGTGCCTGGCTTGTTGGTGTGTACTGACTTTGTACCATTGTGTGTGTTCTGCAATGTAGTGTTCCACCCTCTTTTCCAACTCAGCTAATGTGCAATTGTCTGTATGTAGGTGACTCCGGATACCCCAACATGCCGTGGTTGCTGACGCCCCTCAGGAACCCTGTGACACCAGCCCAGATGCGCTACAATGAGGCACATGGTCGGACCAGGAGAGTGATTGAGCGGACATTTGGTCTCCTGAAGAGCCGCTTCCGCTGCCTAGATAAGACAGGAGGGGCCCTCCCATATGCCCCAGCAAAGGTGTGCAAGATTGTCATCGTCTGCTGCATGCTACACAACCTGGCAGTGCGGAAGGAGTTGCCTCTCATCCTGGATGACGATGACCAACATCCGCCACCTGTGGAGGATCCTGGGCTGGACCACGATGCCAGTGATGATGATGATGATGAGGGTGATGTCCGCACACAGCTCATCACCAACTTCTTCAGCTGAATGTGAGTATCCAGGGATGTTATGTCAATGATGTGAGTTTGCATGATATGTGTTGGTGGTGCTCTGGTGCTGTTTGAGTGTGTCCATGTGCTACTTGACTGGATGCGTGCAGCGATGTGTCCTTACAGGTAGTCTGTACTCCCCAACAGTGTTGGCATGCTAACTTGGTTCTGGGTGGGTTTCTTGTGACATGTATTGGGCATGAGTATTGCAGTTCTGTCCTGTTCTTCAGTGCTTTTGACTGTGTGTCATTTCTGTCCTTCACAGGGTACTTTCAGAGTTGTTTGGTCAACTGTGATCCCCCGACACCGTGAATCAACTTCCAGGGTGGTAGCTGTCGTTTCCCTACAGGTGATGTGCGCCACACCCATGGACTTCCTTTCTTCTACACTTGTTGACTGTGTGCCCACTGCCAGGTGGGATTACCTTGCATCTGTAGTGGTTACAACATGTTGCAAATGTGTAATAAACCTGTGCTTCACTTTGTGATGTGCGTTGTCTGTGGTCACACATCTGACTGACATTTGCTTACTGCACCAGTGGGCTAGTTAACACAGACTGTGAATAGGTGTTGGGTCTGTGCATTGCACCGTATTTCCTGGCAACATCAGTGTAGGCGATGAGTCAGATGGCCCTGGTGTGTATGTGTTGTGTAGCCCTGGTGGTGTGTCTCCCTCATATGTGTCACGTCGCCATGACTCACATGCCGGTGTTGTACTTGCTGTAGCAGTTAGCATGCACAGTGTCATTTCACAGATCATCATCTCCACTTCAGAAACAACGTTGGAATCACAACAGAGGCAAGTATGGTGTATTAGTGAGTTTATTGACATACATGTGTGAGTATAGTGCACAGGATGGTGGGTGCTGTACATTGTGATTGTAATCCAAAGTTCCTAGATGATTTGGAAGTCCTGGTAGCAGAAATGTCCAGAGTAAAGTCCACAGTCATCTGATACATTGGTCCAACTTGAGCTCCCCATGTCATGTGGGAGAGTTGTGTTGCATTCGACAGGGTGAAGAGTTTGGGCACAAAGGTGATTTTCCAGAACAGGTGTTGGCTTCCTGGGGGTTGTGCATGGCCATCAGCCTCTCAGTTGTCCTTCCTCGGACGACCCCTCTTCTTTGGGGGGGGACCCTCAAGTGCAGGCTGCTGCGGTGCAGGGGACTCTCCGCCAGAGTCATCCTCCCTCCCTGTGGCAGTTGCAGTTGTTGCAGCACCAGATGTTGTGGGCACACAGGGAGGTGTTGACATGTTGATGCAAATCTGGCGGAGGCATTGCAATATGTCCCTATGCACGGCCGTCTGTTCTTGCACTGTGTCCCACTTGGACTCCATGCGGGACATGTGTAAGTCCAAGCGGGCATGATGGGCAGCCTGCTGCTGTTGAATGTCCCTGAGGATCCCCACTACCTGGCTGAACTCTCCGGTGCTAGTCTGGTACGCATCAGCTATGCGTACCAGTTGTGGGTCATCATGCAGTCCAGACCCCTCTGCAAGCAGCGACCTATGTCTACCACCCCTCCCACCACCCCTGGCGACACGTGAAGGACCTGCGGTGGCACGCACAGGTGACCCTGGGCCCCCTTGGGGGTTGTTGCTGGTGTTGTTGTCCGTAGCTCCACGTTGGGCCGGGGTCCGTGTGCTGTTGGTGGTGGTGGTCCTTGGTCTGTCCGTGTCGGCAGGGGTGGTCTGTGTGTTGGCAGTTGTTGGAGGGGTGGGTGCAGGGGGTGCAGCTGGTGGTCCTGCTGGTGCTGCATGATGACTCACTGCGGAGGTGCCAGGTAGGTCTTCGTCATCCGAGGTGGGCAGAGGCTGTTCCACACCAGTGAGCTCAGTGTCCCCCGGAGCCTGGGACAGGGACTCCTCAGCGTCTGCTGCTGTGTCCCCATCATCACCTGTATTTGGAAGAGACACACAATGTATGTAATGTTTCTACAGGCATCAATGGTTCAAACACCTGACAGTTGTGACTGTACCTCTGGATGCGGGCCTGTACATTGCATTGTCCTAAGTTGTCACAGTCAGCTGTTGATATTGGTGTAGCGCATTGTCCTGACAACATGAAGCATTTCAATGTGAATGTTGAGGTGTGTGCATGGCCAGCATTGGTGGTATTTGGTTGACATCCGGACATCCTTCTCCCTCCAGCCCAGTTATCCCACCATGAAGCATGCCACCCTTGCAGTGGGTGCAGGTTGACTCTCAGGATGTCAGTCAGTGGTGTCCTGCTGTTTGTTGGTGCCCAGTTCCCAGCAGGGCCTTGTGCTCCCCACAGCAGTACCCAGTGTCAGCCATCTTGTCAGTTGTTTTCCACTCCCTGTGATGTGAGCATGGTTCAGAGTGGTGTTGATGGGCCAATTGTGAGGGTGAGCAATATCTGTGACTACCACTCCCATCATGCTATTGCCTCCACCCCCTTCCCAGCATGCCCATACTTCCTTCCTTTTGAGTGTACTTCACTGTGTGTGGGTGTGACAGCAATGGCAAGATGGCTGACAGTGGTGTCCTGCTGTTGGTTGGTGGCCAGTTCCCAGCATGGCCTTGTGCTCCCCACAGCAGAGCACCGGTGTCAGACATCTTTGATGGGGCTTTCCACTCTCTGTGAGGTGTGCATGCTTCAGTGTGAGCTTGCTGGGCCATGTGGTTTGGGGATGTTGAGCTGTGACTACCACTCCCATCATGCTATTGCCTCCACCCCCTTCCCAGCATGCCCATACTTCCTTCCTTTTGAGTGTACTTCACTGTGTGTGGGTGTGACAGCAATGGCAAGATGGCTGACAGTGGTGTCCTGCTGTTGGTTGGTGGCCAGTTCCCAGCATGGCCTTGTGCTCCCCACAACAGAGCACCGGTGTCAGACATCTTTGATGGGGCTTTCCACTCTCTGTGAGGTGTGCATGCTTCAGTGTGAGCTTGCTGGGCCATGTGGTTTGGGGATGTTGAGCTGTGACTACCACTCCCATCATGCTATTGCCTCCACCCCCTTCCCAGCATGCCCATACTTCCTTCATTTTGAGTGTACTTCACTGTGTGTGGGTGTGACAGCAATGGCAAGATGGCTGACAGTGGTGTCCTGCTGTTGGTTGGTGGCCAGTTCCCAGCATGGCCTTGTGCTCCCCACAACAGAGCACCGGTGTCAGACATCTTTGATGGGGCTTTCCACTCTCTGTGAGGTGTGCATGCTTCAGTGTGAGCTTGCTGGGCCATGTGGTTTGGGGATGTTGAGCTGTGACTACCACTCCCATCATGCTATTGCCTCCACCCCCTTCCCAGCATGCCCATACTTCCTTCCTTTTGAGTGTACTTCACTGTGTGTGGGTGTGACAGCAATGGCAAGATGGCTGACAGTGGTGTCCTGCTGTTGGTTGGTGGCCAGTTCCCAGCAGGGCCTTGTGCTCCCCACAACAGAGCACCGGTGTCAGACATCTTTGATGGGGCTTTCCACTCTCTGTGAGGTGTGCATGCTTCAGTGTGAGCTTGCTGGGCCATGTGGTTTGGGGATGTTGAGCTGTGACTACCACTCCCATCATGCTATTGCCTCCACCCCCCTTCCCAGCATGCCCATACTTCCTTCCTTTTGAGTGTACTTCACTGTGTGAGGGTGTGACAGCAATGGCAAGATGGCTGACAGTGGTGTCCTGCTGTTGGTTGGTGGCCAGTTCCCAGCAGGGCCTTGTGCTCCATCTTGTCAGTTGCTTTCCACTCCCTGTGATGTGAGCATGGTTCAGAGTGGTGTTGATGGGCCAATTGTGAGGGTGAGCAATATCTGTGACTACCACTCCCATCATGCTATTGCCTCCACCCCCCTTCCCAGCTTGCCCATACTTCCTTCCTTCTGACTCTGCTTCCCTGTGGGGTAGTGTGCCTGTGCTGAATGGATGGCTGACAGTGTTGTCCTGGCGTTTGTTTGGCTACAAGTCCCATGTGTGTCACTGTGCTTCCCACAGCATGACCCAGGGTGGTGGTTCTTTGTGGGATAATTGATTTTAGTATGAGGCAATGCATTTTCCCAGGTGTGTTGTGTGTAGTTTGTGTTAGGGGTGTGTGTGGGAAGAGCTGCTGGTAACTATGGTCATAGCTGTCAGCCCTCCTTCCCACCCAGCCAGATATCCCACCATGGAACGTGCTTCCATTGCAGGGAGTGCAAGTTGTCTTTCAGGATGTCAGTCAGTGGTGTCCTGCTGTTGGTTGGTGCCCAGTTCCCAGCAGGGCCTTGTGCTCCCCACAGCAGTAGCCAGTGTCAGCCATCTTGTCAGTTGTTTTCCACTCCCTGTGATGTGAGCATGGTTCAGAGTGGTGTTGATGGGCGTATTGTGAGGGTGGGCAATATCTGTGACTACAACTCCCATGATGCTATTGGCTACACTGACTTGACCAGCATACACAGAATTCCTTCCTTTCTGTGGGATTCCCTGTGTGGTGGTTTTGTAGTGGTGGCTACATATCTGACAGTGTTTGTTGGTTATATTTGTGCCACTGCCTAGCTTTATTTGTTGTAGGGTTTGTACATGTCATGACACAGTTACATATCACTATGAGATGGCATGTATTGTGTTTATCTGACTGACATACACATCTTGGGATGATTCTGTTTTTGTTGCTGTGTATTTGCTAAGGGTGCATGGTTTGACTATCCCCGTGACAGTGATGTGTGTGTATTGTCACACAATATTGGGTATATTGGTTGTGTACTCACCAGGCTCTGGGATGTTTTCTAGTCCATATACGCTCACTGGTGGTAGGATGGCCCGCACCTTCTCCTCCCAGGGCCTGAGGTATAGTGGTTTGGCAGGAGGGCCACTGCCGGTGTGTTGGCTCAAGATGTAATCCTTCTTCAGTAGGTCCCTGACCCTCCTGCGCACATCATACCACCTGTTCTGGATGTCTTCCTTTGTGCGCAAACATGGTGATTGTGCGTTCACCCTGTCGACGATCCTCGCCCACATCTTGGTTTTCTGCGACATGGGGGTCTGTTGGACCAGTGTACCAAACAGCTGTGGCTCTACCCTGAGGATCTCATCTACCAGGACTTCCAATTCACTATCTAGGAACTTTGGATTCTTCTTGGGGGGCATGGTGATGGGTGGTGGTGGTGAGTGATGTGTGTTGGTGTGCAAGTGAGGGTGTGTGAGTGTGTGTTTTGCTGGGTGTATGTGAGGGTGCTATTTGTTGAGGTGCTGATGGTGTGTGGCTTGTGTGATGGATGAGCTGTGAGTGTGTGTGTGGTTGCTGTCTGTTGGTGTTCTGTGCTGGCAGGTAATTTGAATTTGCAAAGGATCATGGTAGAGATTTGTGTCCTTTATATGGGTGGAGTTGTGGGTGTGTCTTTGTTCCCTGTTTCCCCCCAGTATTTATTGGCTTTGTAATTGCTTGTTTGGCCTTTTTTTGTGTGTTTTTCCCTTTGTACTTTTTGTGCATGTAGGAGACGTTCTTCTGACCGAGTCGGACCCTGCAGTTGTCTCGTGCGAGCTTCTCCGAGTCGTTCACGCTGTGTTTGTGCTGTTTTATGTGCTGCGTACGCGTCGGTCGCGGTGTATTGGGTTGCTTCGGCTCGCTGTTTTGTATGCGTGTCGGTCGTACGGCTTGAGCTCCGTGCGACTCGGTCGTGTTTTCCACGCGTTGCATCGTACTTGGCGGGTCGGAGTTCGCGGGTACGTTTCGTTCGGGATTCTTCCTGGTGCGTGTCGGTCGGTTCGATTCGCGTGCTTTTCCGGCCGGATAGCTGTTTTCCGCGCGGTTCGGTCGTTCGTATTGTGTTCCGTACGAGTCGGTCGGATTTTGCACGCTTTTCATCGTACTTTGCGGGTCGGGCTGCACCGGTACGTGTCGGTCGGAATAAATTCCGGCTCCGAGTCGGTCGGTACGTTTTCCGGCCCGAATCGGAATCGGCCCCATGGTGTTCCATCAATTGCAGTAATACCAGATGTCCTGAAACAAATTCAAAACGAATACGGGGCAGAACCTGCTCTGAATTTAGGTATGAAATTACTGAAAAACTTCGACCAGGTCTCAACAATAATATTATCTAATATTAAAGGGGAGGCAGCATCAGTGGCGATCCGCCAACGCTTAAGCGAATTTGATGTTACAGAACATCAACTTGAACTACCCAGAATAATAGAACAATCTTATGCAGAATTAGGCAGAGATAGTTTGGGTGAAACACCTTTGAAGCCAAAACTATCTGAAAGTCCTGAGAAGGACTCTATTAAACAAAATCCTACATCTCCTAAAAAGAAGTGGGAAACTAATAAACAAAATTCAAACGAGACACGTTCTCAATCCCGAGGTAGGTCTCCTCAAAAGGAGCCCTCTGAAAGGAGGTATAACCTCAGGAATAGGGATAATTTAAGAAAGCCTGACAGGTATCAAGATACTGATACACGTTCCTCTCGTACCTTTCAGACATCGTCACAGACATCAGAAAGAAGAGGACGGTCAGAACACAGAGAAGAACGCGTGAAAACCAAAGACGATAAACACGTTCAGGAAAATAAATCAAAACCTCAATTCACAAAAAAGAAGGTAGCAGGTCTGAAGATCAGACATGCCAAGAATACTGAGAACACAGCTCAAGAACGGAGAATGGGCTCAGACAATGCTGGACAGTGCAGCAGAAGTAACAATAGCTCGCCAGAACCTGAAGGAACTTCTGGAGATAGTGGACTTGAATGAGTACATCACAGTAGAGACTGTAGACACCAGGGTTAGTACTCCACAAAAGTTATATGAAATAACACTGCGAATGGAGGGAGACATACCAAGAAAAGTGAAAATACTCTTTTGGGAGAAACTTTCAAGGGGTTATGATATACTTCTAGCAGAAAAGGACTGGCCACCAAACTTTGTCAGGGAATGCCCACATGGCGAGGACATCATTATGCCAGCCTTCTCCAACCATATTCCAATTCACCTAAAATATACTTATGCCAGGAAATGGGCAGTTGCCCAGGCCCCAGCATTATACAAAAATCATGTAGGATGGGATGAGGACTCACCTCACCACAAAATACATCTAAAAAATCAACCTACTGCACAAAGGCAGTACCCAATAAAGCAAGAAGCTAAAAACAGGTCAAGGAGATCTTAGATCAACTTGAATACCAAGGGGTGATTGAAACATGCACCTCCTCAATGAACAATCCTTTGTTTCCTGTATCCAAACCAGACAATACATATCGTCTAGTTTTGGATTACAGACACTTGAACACTTGTTCCAAAACATTTGCAGTGCAAAATGCACATAGTACAGCATTAATGAATAACATTGTGCGTAAAAAATATAAAATCACATTAGACATTTCAAATGGTTTCTTTTGTCAAAACATAGCACCTGAAAGCAGGTACTTAACAGCTTTCTCAATAATGGGGACCCAGCGTCAATTTTGTAGACTCCCACAAAGGTTCAAAAACAGCCCGGGGTTATTCTCAGCAAGAGTAACAGAGTTACTACAAATTTATGATAATGAGTCATTGTCATATGTCGATGACATCTATCTGACAGACGATGACCTAGATAGGCACTTGAACAGGGTGAGTACCATTATATTGGGCTTCGCCTCTGAAGGCTATAAATTCAACTTTAAAAAATCCAGAATTGCCCATCTCAATGTCCTTTTCCTAGGATATGAGCTTTCAAGTGAAGGCAAGAGCCTGGCAGCTAACTTTTAGAAAAGTGCGCGCTGCTCCAACCTCCAAAAACGCTGAAAAATTTACAATCCATCTTGGGTTTCCTAAATTTTGGAAGAACTTACATTCTAAATTACGCAGAAAGGGTTAAACCTCTCTACGAATTAATCAAACCTGATTTTTCAACAAAACATTGGACACAGGAACACACAGAAATCCTGCGTTCACTCCAAGCTAACATGTTAGCAACAAATCACTTACAAACACGCCTAAATACACGCAATTTAGTGATCCGAATAATTTCGGGTCAATGCGGATTCACCTATTTAACATTTAATGAGGGTGAAAAAGTACCAATAGCATACAAATCACATTTGTATACACAAGCAGAAATGCGCTTCACTTCAACAGAAAAAATACTGACAGCAGTTCAAACCGCTGTAGCAAAAGAAAGAGCTCTAGCCCAAGGGAAATGCATTATTGTCGTAACTCCAGTACCAGCCTTAGAGGCGGTTACAAAAGCGAGCATTCCAAATGCAAAAGCTTTACATCCTAGATGGATACAATGGGTTAATTCTCTTGCTGCAACAGATGTTGAATATGTTTTTGATCCTGATTTAAAAACACAAGCGTTCCTGCAATATGAACATGAATGTCCTCTGCCCACTGAAATTCTGCTTCTAGATCAGTACGAATTCATAATTTATACTGACGGATCAGCACAACCCGCTACAGGGAGTAAGCAAGCTTACAGTGCAGCGTGCGCAATCGTTAAAGGTCGCATGCGCGATGGTGACTTTAGACCAATGGTCACTAAAACTCAATCTCTAGGAGATTGTACAGCTCAGCGAGCTGAGCTACAAGCATTCAAACTGGCACTTGAAAATACAGATCGCGAATTCCCCACACTTATAGTGTGCGATTCTTTTTACTGTGTTCAGTCGTATAATGAATATATACAGAATTGGCTCCAAAACGGGTTCAAAGATGCAAAAGGTGGCACAATAAAGCATAAAACGCTTTGGGAACAAGTAGTTCAGTTAAGACTACCAAAAGCTCACGTGATACACACACTGAGTCATCAACGTGATGGCGTTCACGTTGCAGGGAATTCATTGGCTGATGAAGCCGCAAAGGGGGCTGTTCAGACGGCTTCCGTAGCTGCGATCACTCGTTCAAAACGAGAATAGACAGTGAGATATTGTTGGCTGTCAATGCTTCAAGCAAAGGCAGTGGTGCAGCGTTACCAAAGAAATTTCCACTCAAGTACTCTTATGTAATTGATGCGAACAACGTTCCTTTTGCTCGAATCCCTGGAGTGGGGGATAGGGTAATTCCAAACATGGAACGTAGAGCAGCTTTGATTTATGAAGCACATCTAGGGGAGGGTCTGTCACATCAAGGGATCTCTAAAACAATATTAACATTAAAAGAGATGTACTGGTGGCCTGGAATGAATACACAGATTCACATCTTCATCGATGACTGCATAGACTGCAATAGACAGACTAGTGCAGAACGACACCAGACACCAGACTACGAAGTAGCCTGCCCAGTACAGACACCATTGTTAGACAGCATTAGACTATCTACGCGCAGGTGTCCTTTTGGACAAATGCAATCCCACAAATACTAAGTCAAGGTTCCTATGGATATGGCCTCAGCGCTCGGCTGATGCTCTAACTGTTATAAAAGATTTGCGAGTCTTTATCGGCACATACGCAATTGGCACACTACATTCTGACCAGGGCCCTGTGTTTAGCTCTCGGGCTTACAAAGAAGACATGGGTGTAGCATTGTAGTACTCCTCTCCGTTTCATCCTGAGGGAAATTCTGTTGTGGAAAGGAAAAACCGGGACATAAAGCAGTCTATAACAGCTAGAGTATTAGGTTCGGGTGATGGGTGGGTCAAACATCTTTATGGGGCCCAACGCTCATTAAATAATTTGCCAAGAAGTTCTCTAGGGGGAGTCACTCCATATGAGGTCCTGTTTGGGACAAGAATGTGGGTTCCTGATCTCGAATGTAAAGGCACAGTGGTGGAAAATAAACCCTTTGATATCAAAGATCGTTTGGCTGTTTTACAGGATAGAAATGAACTAAGATCGAAAACAAAGCAACGTGTTCCTGAAGCCAACCACCACTGGGGAAACACCGGCAGTCCCAGCAAGGCCTGTCTGGATCCCAAAAGTTGGGGATCTAGTCAGAGAGAAGATTGCGGACAAGAAGGAATTTGGACCTTCTTACAGACAACCAGTAACTGTCCTAGCCGTCCACGGAACAAGAACAGTACTTCTGCCGCCCCTTGCTGGAAAAAAGGAAAAAAGATTTGTGTCAATCGACCTCATCAAACCACAGTATGTGGCCAATACTAAATAGTAGGCCTCGTGGACTCCGACCTAGTAGCAGACGCACTCCTCTCGCTACTATCCAAGAGGTTCAGACTGAAAGACTCATAACCATCGAGAATTCAGCAGTAACAGATGAAGGACTAAGCAACAATGCTATGGAACTCATCCCTCTTGAAACTCAAGTAACAGTTCGTCCAGATACACCTGTCTTCACCAACGTAACAAGTGATCAACTGGTTCCAGCGATTTCGACAAATCCTGATGCAATTCCAACAATTGACCGAACTGCTTCTGGCTATTTCATCAACTTTGATACGTTTTCTGAGGATCCAAGTGAGCCTGAAACGACGCCAGCCCTAAAAACTTTCAAACAAAAAGTACAAGACCTTTTTCATTTCCTGAGAGAGACTTATCTGGTTTCACCATGGATTGAACTATGGATAATTTCTGGAATATTTTTCTTTCTGCTTTGGCTAGCTTTGGTTATGACTCTTAGCGTGCTTATAAATGGCAGATACATCCATATGGACACAGAAAGTAAAAATGTGAACTTACTACTAAAACCACACAAATCATCCCATCGTGAAGCAAGAGACTTGTCAGCAGTGAACATCACAGCCGTTCCTATACAGGATGGTATAGTGTGGGACAAAACCGATTACGATATATTCGGCCCAACGGAACTTTTTGAACATTCCACATTTACTTAAAATTTTATTAAGTGATTTTATTACCTCCAGTACCTATTCTGATGATTGGGACTTTGAGACTGTTAATGATATGATGTCTGATCTAGAAAGGTCTGCTGCATTCTCTAACAATGAATACTTAGAGGGTTCATCAGACTACGAACAGCTTTATTGTTACAACCACTATGGTCATCATTTCTTGCATAAATCTGCAACACCTAGAAATGTGTTTATGTTTAACCAATGGGAACACTGTCCTACACCACCAAGGGGTAGTTCAAAAACATTTGCTAAAAAGTTTCCATATTTTTCAGGGTACAATACATCCGATCCAGAAACATTTTACTATAAAAATGTAAACAAAACAGGACAGAAAATGATGTTAACTAATACAAAACAGATTTATTCTGCAGCCTTTATTACCCAACTGTCTAGACAAGGATTTGACTTTTGGAAAGACACAATCGACACAAAATCTGTCTGGGGTTCTAAAGATTGGCAAGTGCAGGGGATAGAAGCTTTGTTTAGAGCCTGTATCATCCCACAGCAAATAATGTTTTTGAATGACACTGTGCAACAAACGTCTTGCCTTGGTTTAGCCAAGATCAAAGACATGAACACACCTTCTGTACCAACACCTGCAAGTAATAGCACTACACAGGGAGCGGTCACAGTAGACACAATACTACAAAACAACAGATCAGATCCTGATTGGAAAAAATGGTTGCTCTGGCCCACAGACACAAACATCTGTCAAGAAAGATTCCTGAATAGAATACAGGGCTTTACTATCCATAGGCCAGACCCACGTTATGTTCAATGACAACATCCGGGGGTAGTAACAACATACAGTGTAGGAAAATTGTGCCTCGACTGGTTACAAAAATCTACACTCGAGGATGTGAAACAACACTTATCTTTACTTAAAGAAGACGCAGACCTTAGGGATTTCTTGCTAGGACCAAGAAAACCACGTCAAAAACGTTTCATATATGCCGGCATTTATGCTGCTTATAATGAAGTATGGAAGGTTTCACAGGCAGAGGCCGCAGAAAGAATACGTGAGCTTGATCGTATTAACTTAGAGAAATCTCTCACTGTGGTCGACAATGGGTTAACAACTTTGTCATCCAGAATGTATTCATTGGACAACATTGTATCCTCTGCTATTGACATACTGGAACAAGATTTAGCCATGTTACAACAAGGCCAATCTCAGTTACGTTCTATTATGTTATTAGGCTGGACGCTGCAATCTTTGCGTGCAGGCTATGTGCCTTGGCGTTTTATCAACACGTCGTCTCTGTTTGCAGAATACAATCTAACGGATAAACAGATCGAACTGGCACAAAGGGGAGCAAAGTATACAGTGCTGAGCATTGAAAAACTGGAAAAATGACCATTTACGGTAGCAGAAAAACCAGCTACAGAATGGCTTATCCATGGCAAAATAACTCTGCCTGTCAATACTTTTCATTTTCAGTATTGCCTCAAACAAATGCAAGCAGGCAAATATGAAAGGTTGGGTAAAGAATACATTAAGACATCCTGGGATTTACCTTACGAATACAGATGTTGGAGTGGGGATCGTGAAGTGTTTCTAAGCGGTACACACTGTGAAAATGCACTAAGCGGTTCACTCATATGTCAGGACATTTCTTTACACGGGGCTTGTAATGGTTCTGTGGCAAACTTGTCCTGCCACCAGCAGGGTACACCAGCTACTGTGATTAATCCAACGTTTGGCCAACTTTCTAACGGGAGTTACCTCATGTTGAATGATCAGAGTTGCTGTGGCATGTTGCCAGGCATCCCATATCTGGTAACGGTCGACTCCAGGGTTACTTGTTGTATGCAAGTATTGTTCCCCCAATAGACACAGTCAGGGAGTCGCCTCTATGGCCTTCATTGAATGTTTCTTTTATACGTTTTGATACTTTAAGCAGAATGAAAGCCATGCTTTTGCAACAGACCGTGCCTTTGACCTCGGCCAAAGAAATCTATGATTTACAAATCGCAAGGACTTCGGCTGAGATACAGGCTTTAATTCGTACAAACTGCCCTATACATTTCGTAGAAATGATGGGACGTATCTTAAACATGTCTGATACGAGCGGGATTGTACATGTATTTAAGACCATCTGTTCAGGACTGTTAACACCTTTTCAGGCAGTCCTCGGAATCATTCCAAACTTCGCACATTCGGTGTTTGGTGGTTTGCCATTAATTCTAGCACTGGTTGCGGGAATCCTGTTTTTATTCCTACTACTACGCTATGGCAAGCCTATCAACCAGCGTCACTCCCAGCAATTTGGAGAAAGCTCTCCTAGAACGGAAGTGCCGTGAGCGCATAGTGCAACTTTTGGGCATACCTCGTCTACGGGAACTTAATACAACATCACAAATACACGTCATTTAGACCAATCTGGCAAGATTGCATCTTACCTGTTCTACGCTGCCTGCTTTGCGGTGAAGAATGTGTGCTAGACACCTGTCTAACACTCCCATCAGTCATGCCAACGGATATCGATACTCTGCTGGACCCGATAACGGCCCATGCTCTGTGTTGTCCCCAGAGGCTACCAATCCTGATGACGGCATTCCTTGAGATCTCACAGACGCTTCCTGCTGCTGCTGAGGTACGAGATGGATCAACAGACACACAGGTAACAACTGGACGCGAACATTGCTGCGGCATCCTATGCTGAAGGCGATGCTTCACATCTCTGTGCAGTTAACCTTCTGAACGAGGTGTTCCAACTGTCACCGACATCGGTAGACGATCTTTTGTCTACAGAAATAGATGATTTCATGTTTACACCAGACCCATACACTGACTTTGATTCGGCTCACAGTGTACCAGGGAAGCAATGAAATTTGGCCTCCATATTTTCAAAGCAGAACAAAACTTGGAACTCTTCCTAAAAATTGACTTTGTTTTTTTCTCTCTCTATTTTTGAAAATACATGGAAATTCAATCTGCTTACAGTAGAACTATTCATATAGAACGGACTTCTTTGAATACTTCCAGGGACACATTGTCACCTTATTTACCACAATTTCATTTAGTACCATGATATGCAATGGCTTTGATTTTTGAAAACTTGTCAACCATTTCGTCATATGTATATATTTCTGTTTATTCATTCATGTTGCATTTATTTCCAATATATGCTTAGAATGAAAAAATGCTTTAAAAATGTACAGTACCTATTGCATTACATGTTTAGCAACAGTTTCTTTTAAATACTTCTTTTAATATGCTTTTAGAAATGTTTTTAGCAACATGTGGTACTCAGCTTAATGTTTAGCATTTAATGTTTAGCATTTAGTATTAGCATTTAGTACTATCGTTCATTCGAAAGTGGAGTGGGTGTTGTATTCCGCTTTAGGTGTCCGTATATAGGTTTTCCTGAAACATGTCCTTATATAGGCACAATTCGCATTGCCCTTATATAGGCATAAGATCCCAGTCCTTATTTAGGCATTAGCCATGCTATCCAAATACAGGCATGGTCACTTACATCCGTCCACCCTAACGTCACAACGAGTTCTTAGAAACCAGACCCTTAAGCTCTTGGGAGTTCCCCTAGCACAGGATTATTGATTTCTCCAAGAACTCATTTATTATGCATGAACCGCTATACCTTAAGGGTTCATTCCTGACGTCTTCCTCTGCCCGACTTTACGTCAATGCTAACATTCCAAGGCACCTACCGGGTATAAATATACCTTCCCTTGCCCAAGCAAGTGGGAGGAGACCTCGACTTTAGAGGAGCCTGTGTCCCGGCCTGACGCCCTGACAAGAGACGCTGTCATCCCTGCTCGCAGAGAATCCAGCTTCCAGTGTTCTGACTCCCTTCGCGGGGTGTTAGAGTTCGAGACCCGGAAGGAGATTCCCACCTCTCTCATTCTCAAGGTATGGAGCTGACTAGAACCTAGAGGGACTCTTGGCATACTAGACTTGGCATACTAGACTATAGCATACCATACTATAGAATGCTTCACCTACTTCTTACCTTGCACTACACTTAGGTTAGGTACACTGGGGTAGGACTAGTTAGAGAAGCATCTTATGAGTACTCGCATTTTTAGCTTATGTTAATTATGTATATGAATATATGTGTCATAGCTAAAAGATAATGCTAGCGCAGTATTATTTCTTTCTACTGCTTACGCTGTACATTATATATCTCGCATACTGTCTTGTGATCATAACAGCTCATATCTCTTACACGAGAAACAAGACTGTACAATAAATCCTTTTATTGAAACGCCCGTCTATTCTTTCTGTGTAACTCTGAAGAAACTAAGCATGCACGATTAGCTGAGTGAAACTGTTATCTATTGTTTCCACGATTCTGAGTGTTCCGATTCTAAAGGGAAACAAAGTTGTCATGTTCATGCGGTTGCCAGAAACTACTCCCTTCTTGTTTACAAGGAGTTTCTAGTGGCCTCTGAGTTAGCTGGTACAAAGTAAATTAAGTTTAATATACTCGATAGGGACATACTGACCTCAGTCCTATGTCAAACCTATAGGGTATATTATTCCAATGCGCAGAGCCTATTAGGGAAATAGGAACTACACTACATGAGGAGACACAGGCGAAAGCATGAATACCCTGTCTGGAGCCTGAAAGATACACAGGAAACGTTAGAGTACCAAATCAACCACCTTCATGATGGGGCAAGAACATTTGCTAAAACTGCTCCACCTCTTCCCTTCTTATTTCCCCAGATCACTGATCAAAAGGAGACAAAATAGACAGAGGAATGAAGGAAGGAGGATTTATTGGATATATTCCCAATGCTGGCTGATTGGGCCAAGGGTGCAGCTGCAGTTGCATCCAGAAATGGAGCAGCACTTGCAAGACTGCCGACAAATAAAGCACAAGGAGGTAACACGCAAGCGAGCACTAGGATGTGAGTGGCAGATAGCAGAGCGATTAGGGTTGAGGTTGTTTCAACGATCCAGGACCAGTCAGGAGCTCAAGCACCTTCAGCATCCGGGCAAACGCGGGGAGAGAGAGAAGACCCACTATTACTCTTAAGAGTTTAAGACAAACCGTTGAGTGATGCATCAATAGTTATCATTGATAGTGTCAAATGAAGAGAGAGAGAGGTTGGTGGAAAAGGAGTCATAGCCAAGAGTTGGCCTGAGAAATGAGGGAGGGTTGAGTGCTGCTAAGGATGCATTACAGAATGTAGTACTAGAGATACGTCCAGTGAAAATAGATTGGAATAATATTTCTAATTGCAAGCAAAATTAAGGTGAGGCTTAGCCGACTATTTAGATAGGATGAAGGAATGGTTTGAGAGATATTTGGTCACATCTTCTGACTTAGATTGCTCAGGAAGCTGTAGCATCTGCTTTTGTGCAGGGGCTGTTACCAAATATTAAAAATCAATTGACTAAGATATGTATTGGATGGCAAACCAAAACGTTGGTGGAACTAGTGACAGTTGGGAACCACGGCACTGCATCGCAGGCGGAAAAGAAAGAAAATATGGAGTCAAAACTGATGTCCTTAATGTTACTGAACATCAGAGGGTTGGTAAGTGAGAGGTGGGGAGTGCCTCAAAGGGGGCAGGCCAAGTAAGTCAAGGGTGTTAATGAACGAGGAGGGGAAATGGAAGGGGTAGGGGAGAGGCCACAGGAGCGGGCGTCTCTTGTTTTGCATGTGGGCAGCTGAGGCATTTGAAGCAGGATTGTTCCAATACTGCTTTCAGTGCATCAGGGCCATTAAACCCATCAAGTTACCACCAAGCTGTCCTAAACCACTAACCTGAGGTTTAAGATAGCCTAAGAGGTCTTGACTGTCAGATGGATACATTAATACCTATAGACCAAAAGAGCCCTTATGTCGATTGTGCCATTGATGATCAATGCACCACTGACCTCATTGATATAGGTATCAGTCGCTCAGCCATTAAGGCTTCTGAATTCCCCTCTTTACCTCTCTCTGGCTTGTCCATAGACACAGTCAGTACTCAAGAGTCACCCACCATATTAAGAGTATGTGACTATTTCCGTGCGACCTATTAGCAACAAAGACTGTTCTCTACCCAGCCCCACTTCCCCGACAAACCTATTAGATAGAGATATCCTTTGCAAGCTTAACTGTACGGTGTTCTGCACTTTAGTGTTCCTAAATATACCTCATAAAGAAGAAAATCAGGTGCTTGCCTTGTTGTGTGAGATTTTGATATTGTAGTGAGAGTACTGATGCTGCTGTTATGTCACCAGTCTTAGCTACTTTGCTTTCGCATGTAGCTGCTTCTCTATGCTCTACTGGAGTTAGTGACGTGAGGTTAATTTCTTCAATGGAACCGGCAGAGACTCACTCAATATCCTGTGAAGACTGAAGTGGAGAAAGGGATCTGCCTGGTAATAGCTGATTTATCCTAGCAATAGCCGATTTATATTAAGCAAGGGGTTCCGCTTCTTGTTCCAGAAGATCTGGTAGAAGATCTACAAGAAATCTCCCTCTCACCACAAAAGGCCTAAGCCATCTTGGGTGACCACTTCATGTTCCTCTATTAGAGATCATCATCCAACTCTAATGGGCACTCTTCCTGCAAGAGTCTCGCTGGTAGATAATCTCACTACATTCAACGAAGTCCTAATTCATGGGGGGGCAAAGTTAAATATTGCAATGCCCACCACTACAATCTCGACATTGGTGATATCTGAAACTTTGCACCACAAAACCTCTTCAATGCCCTTACTTCCGTTGGTCCCAGGTGTACTGAAACCTGCCAGGAAGATGTTCCCTACATCTGCATCTATAAGGCCTGCTCCTTTGAGGCTCTTGAAAAAGTACAAACCACCGGATCAGGACACTCTAATCCTTAGACAGGACTCTACTCAGGATTCTTTTATTGTGGCTGTGGTAAGAAAATCCCGCACAGTAGCTCCTACTTCTTCTGTTCTGCCAGTTAAAGAGAGCAAGAGAATGGATACTATTGGTAGGAAAATGTGTGGAACATCTGCATCCATCATGAAAGCAGAAAGTGCTACAGCTCATTTGGGGAGATACGATGAATCCCTCTGGGTTTCTCTTCAAAAGTATTGCGACAAACTACCCAAAAAAGATAGGCAGGCTTTTCAAGCAGTCCTTAACGAAGTTATACTGGTATCTAACCAAGTAACTGGAGCAGCAGCAGATGTTTCGGACCTAGCAGCAAGTGGGTATTGTCATGGTATCTGTACTAGATGCAGCTCATGGCTTAGGCTGACTGTCCAAAAAGCAAAAGCTCAGCAGTGAATTCTAAATTTACCCTTTTCAGGCACCACATTATTTGGTTCACATGTGGATAAAGAAATACCTCATATGAAAGTGGAGATGGAGACCTTAAAAGTGGTTGGCCTGGAAAAGAGAAAAGAATTTAGGAGAAGATGGAGCCTGTCATGAGTGCCGGTCCTGCTACGTGGCTTATGCGGGGATCGGCAGAGGTGTATAAAACCCCTTCGATCCGACACGAAAACGCTTCACGTTCTAGTGTCTGAGATCGAGCCCTTATTTCCGGGTACGCACCTGTTGTTCTTCTGGGTTGTCGCGGGGTGTGGGCGTTCCTGTTCGGCGGTTCCTGCGGCGCTCGGCATCTCATCGCATCTTCTGCTCGGCCGTCACTGTTCATGGAGTCCTTTGGCGGTGCTGGCAATTCCTTCTGGCGGCTCTTTTAGTGCTGCAGTCTCGGCTCTAAATTCCTGAAAAAAACACAAATATTTATCAGACCTGCAGTACGGTAACAGCGCTGTCACGCTGCACCCAATTATATTGTATTTGTTACTCCTAATGCTTACCTGTGGGAGTTCATGTCCTTGGAGATTCGTTTTTGCCTTTCTTACGTAATTTAGTACGTTCCTGAAAAGATAAGGAACTTATGTTACACATTTCCTGATTTTAAGGAGAATTTGAGTTGGTGTACATGCATGATTTATATGCAAATACTAAGGAGAGAATATCCTATTCATCCCAAAGGGCATTAGGTGTGTGAAGAGTGTCTCCCTTCCTTGACTATAGCTCTCCACCTCCATATGCACTTAATTGATATCTATTTATTTATTTATTTTGCAGACAAGGCTATAATCTCACTTGAACCTTTTCTGTTTTCTTTATGGAAGAAGGGAATAACCAGGTATTTTAGGCTCTTACACGTTTTTCACAATATACCTTTTACACCTAGTTAATATCCTTTTCTGACGGCCTTTATCTCTTTTTCGGTAGAGATATCTCCTGGTTGCCTGGTCCATCCCATGGGTGAGGGTCGACGTGGGACACATTTACGTCCATCCCTGTTTCTTTGCCTTCTTCCCCTGGTTCACTGCCTTTTACTTTGACTTGGTTGTCAGTGACCAAGGGGAAGTAGGGATCTCACTTGCTTGCATAACACTCCTGCGGAAACGTGAGTAAAGTCTGACAGAGCCCTTATGATAGGCTCTACTTTCCTCAGAGAGTTCTGCTTCTGCTGGAAAACCTCTACAAAACAATGACTTCCCTCTTCCCCCTTTTCTGTCACCTACTCCGGTAGGAGGAAGCATAGCCAATTATTTTCAAGAGAGTGTGAAAATAACCAAAGACAAATGGGTCTTGAATATTGTTTTGAATGCATACTCTCAACACTTCAAAACCCCTCCTCCTTCAATACCATCAGCCAGAGCATCAGCTTATCTGTTCAATCTGTTGCAAAAGCGGGTCAACATATTGCTACAGAAAAATGTGGTGGAGAAAGTTCCATTTCACCAAAAAGAATTGTGAATTTATTCCCAGTACTTTCTGGTTTGAAAAAAAAGGACCGAAAGAAGAGATCAGATCCATTTTAGATTTAAGAATATCGAACAAATACATAAGAAAATTTACACATGCTTGCACCACATCAAATCTATCCTCAACCAAATCACGGAGATTGGATGTGTGCTGTAGATCTTCAAGATGCCTACTTCCATATACCATCGTAAAGAAACATTGAAAAATTCTATGATTCGTAGTAGGTTCTAAAGTCCTACCTTTAGTCTGAAGTCAGCGCCAAGACCATTTTCAAAATGCATGTCTGTCGTTGCAACACATCTAAGGAGGCAAAAGATTTTTTGTCTACCTTACCTAGATGACTAATTGATAAAGAGTCCATCCTTAGAAACCACTCAAAAACATTTTCAAACGTGTTTCAGCACTTTTTCAAGTCTGGGTCTTTCGGTCAGTATAAAGACATCAACGACCTATCCGGTACAAAAAAATACACGATCTAGGAGCAATCTTTGATACCCAATCCGCAAAAGTGAATTCTTAGGAGGAGAGACTATTATTTATCCGTCTGAAGTGTCTCACTCTGAAAACCATCATCCTACAGCACAACAGATATCATTCCTTCAAGGGTCAATGGCATCTTTTATATTTATGGTACCTCATGCCAAAGTTCAGATGACACTGCTGCAACAATGTCTGGAGGATCAGTGGAACCTGTTCTCAGGCAGCTGGAAACAGACAATAATTCTTTCACATTCTTCGATTCAGTCTATTCCATGGTAGACCTGGACAAAAAACTTAATGGAGGAGAAGCCATTCCATCAAGATCTCCCAGTTCAGACGCTAGCCACAGATGCCTCTCTCCAAGGATGGGGTGCTAGCATGAATGAACCATTTGAAGATTCAAGGTATGTGATCAGAAAATTAAAGTACCTACCATATCAACCTCTTAGAGTTGAGAGCAGTTCACCTGGCGCTGAAGTCATTCCTACCTTCGAGCAGGACAAACTCCCTGTTAATTCAGACAGACAATACAACAACAATGTATTACTTGAACAAACAGGAAGGTACACTCTCTAGACCGCTATTCCTCAAATCCCAGGCCATAAGGAAATGGCTCTTAGCAAGGAACCTAACAATCATAGTAGTACACCTTCCAGGTGTTCAAAACATAGAGGCAGACTCCTTCAGTCGCACTATTCAACAGCACCACAACTGGGTTCTAAACAACTTAGGGGGTCATTATGATGGGGGGCGGATCGCCACCGGCCGGCTGGCGGTGGTGATCCGACTGCCATCACAACCTTATTTACCCCCCGCCATATTATCATGGCGGGGGTATCGTGGCGGTCGCAAAGTGCGTCCGCCGCTTTTCCGCCGGTCGGCAATCGTTACGATTGCCGGCCGGGCGGAACTGGGCACTAATATGGTGGCGGTGCCTACCAGGCACCGCCATCCATATTAGGATGGGTGTTCTCAAAGGCCGCCATGGAAAGGCTGGCGGGAATTGCTTTGGGGGCCCGTTGCGGGCCCCCGGGGGGGTGGGGGGCTGCACTTGGGGGGTACCTATGGTACCCCCCTACATTGCCATGCACAAGGTGGCAGGCACCGCGCGGTGCCTGCCACGTTGTGCATGGCAATGCACAACATGCCATTTTGGCATTGCGGCAGGTGCTGCTGTAAGCAGCACCCGCCACAATGTCAAGATAGCGGAATGCGACCGCCAGGGTGGCGGTCGCATCCTAATCAGTGGTGCAGGACTGCCGCACGTCTGGCGGCCGGTCCCAGCACCGCTAGGGTGGAGGGGGAACGAAAGTCTGCCCGCCATCCTAATGGGGCCCAAAGTCACAGAAGCAATTACCCCCAAATAGACTTATTTGCAGACGCACAAAACAAAAAATTAGAACATTATGCCTCCAGATTTTACCAACCAGGGTCGAAAGAGAATGCAATTTTGATTGACTGGGCAAGAAAATGTATCTTCAATTTTCCTCCAATCCCCCTCATTCCAGTAGTATTGATCAAACTGTACAAATCCAAGAAAAGAATGATAACGATAGCGCCAGAATGGCCTTATCAATGGTGATTCACAGATCTTCTTCACCTCTCTGAGTGTCCACACAAGAGATTGCCGTGCAGACAGGACCTCCTTTAGACGTTCGGGCCAGATTCTGCATCATAACTTTCCATCATTACCTTTGACCACTTGGCTCCTGAATTCTTGCAATATGGTCATCTAAACTTACCATAAGACTGTATGGACAATTTAAAAGAGTCCAAACATCCTTCCACTAGAAAATATTATGCTTTTAAATGGTAGAGATTTTGTATTTGGTGTGTACAAAAGAACTACAACCCATCTACGTGTCAAGAATATGTGATATTAACTTACCTACTTCACCTGCAAGATTGAATTCACAATTTTCGTCTATTAAGGTGCACCTTGAAGCTATAACTGCATATAAGAAATCTCCTTCATAAATCTCCTTCTTTAAAATACCTGTAGTTAAGGATTTTTTTAGGACATTAAGAAATTGTACCCTCCTGTTAAGTCTCCTTCTCCTCCATAGGAACTTAACATTGTTTTATCTAAATTATTGGGACCCCCATTTGAGCTTATTCCTAAAGCCTCCTTACAACACCTTACATGGAAGACAGCTTTTTTAGTTGCTATTACTTTGGCGCGCAGAATTAATAAAATCCAAGCATTGTGCGCAACTGAACCATATACAGTGTTTCACAGTATTGACGTAGTAATTAGAACCCCTCCTGGTTTTCATCCTAACGTAGTATCGGACCTTCACATTAATCAGACGATTTAATTACCTACATTTCTTCCAAATTAAACAACTCCAGCAGAGAGATCTCTGCTTTCCCTTGCTGTATCAAGAAGTTTGAAATTCTATTTAGACAACATTAAAGATATAAGACAATCTGATAGGCTGTTCATAAACTGTGGACCAACAAGAACAGGTTTACCTTTTACAAGGCAGTCCATTTCAAGATGAATAGTTTCTTGTATATTTTTGGCATACCAGTTGGCGAAATGCTCTTACCTGGTAGACCTAAAGCTCAGTCTACATGAGGTAAGGCAGCTACAATAGCCCTTCTTAGAAATGTCCCCATTTAAGACATTTGTACGGATGCCACCTGGAGATTGATTCACACTTTGACTGGGCATTATTGTCTAGATTCAGATTCCAGGGAAGATACTCTAATAGGGCAGGCATCCTTGAGGAATCTTTTTGGATGATTAGTGAAGCTGTCCCCGTTTCTTGTCCACTCTTTTGTGGGATGGGCTTGTTATTCTATTCAGTGCTTATGACTATTGATGAGGAACTCCTGGAAGTGAAGGAAAAGTTGCTTACCAGTAATCCTAGTTGTCTTCTAGGGGAATCCTCAGCAAAGTCATACGCAACCCTCCCACTTCCCCAGACAAGAATTACTATAGTTTTAATCAATTTTTCATCCATGATCCTCCATTAGTCTGTAAAAATTACCTAACCTAACTGTCACCTATGGGGCATGATGAGATGCTATGTGTGCTGTGGCACAGTACCAGTTTTGTTAACAATCCTTTCCTTGCAGCTTATTGTCCAACTCTGTCCATCATTCCCTTTTCATGTTTCCTTTTAAGAAAGGTTTGTGCAAGATTTCTGATGTTACTTATCATCATCATCATCATAAAAACTTTATTTCGATCATATAGATCTTAAAAAGTACATAGCACCTCACAAAAATAATACAATAAAAGACATATCAGTCATAAAATACAATATATACAATAAAAGTGTAAAAGCAATTCATACAATACATTTGGCGCGCTTAATCCAAAGAGCATGCCAGTATTTAGCTAGGCAAAATACAATTGTCCCGCTTGTATCAGTACACAAGATTCTCAGCACCTCCAGATAGTGTCCGGGACCAACCAATGTGCACAATGGGATGATCCACTTGCCCCTCCTGTTTTGGTAATAGGGGCAAAAAAAAAGAAAGTGGACTACAGATTCTGTACTGACTTTAACAGATGGGCAAAGGATGTCCGAGGAAACATTACGGCTCCATTTACTGCAAAATAATTTGGTTGGCAGAGTCTTATAGCGAAATTGTATAAATATTTTGCGAGCCAGAGGAGGAATGATTTCATCAACTGTTTCTTCATAGCTTGCCGTGGGCTTAAAATCTAAAAAATCCCTAGTCAAGGTACCCGCCAGATTCAGTGTTTCCTTCTCCACAATTGTTTTCCAATAGATCAATTTCGCCCTAGCCTTTGATATTAAGGATATGCTTTCAGGATTTGACCAATAAGCCTCCAGGGCTAATCGCCGGAGTAGACCTCTCAAAGAACTAAATCAGGGGATCGAGGTTACCTGGGGATGGTGCATAAGGTCAATCGTTGCTGCTCGATATGAAGCTAGCTCTTCAACGAACCACAAGCGATGCCAGAACATTAATAATTTATAATCAAGCTCGTGAGCCAGTTTTCTCTGGGCAAAGTCCAGATAGAAAGGGGTCAAAGGAGTGCTAAGAGGTAAGTTTAAAAGAGATATTAAAAAGCTATTTTCTGCAGCGGTAAGACAGTTTGTATTCCCACTACCCCACAGTTCCGCCCCATATAGAGCCCCCCCTAAAGATTTGATGTTATAGATTCACTTATCTGTATCAGTGACATAATAATTGACTTTAAAAAAAAAATTAAAATAAGAAGAAATTTGTCTTTCTTAGCCTTTTATAGGCTGCTAATATTTCTTTATATGAGTGTGTATATATATATATATATATATATATATATATATATATATTCACTGAAAAAACCATAGGTTTCAGGCACGTTATAGTTAGAAATTAGCATTTAAAAAACCTTAGAAATTCACTGAAAAAGCCAATAGGTTTCAGGGGCGTTATAGTTAGTTGGACATTTCACTCGTACAAAACCATAGAAATTCCCCGTTATAGTTAGTTCAGCTAACTATAACTCACGCACTCCACAATGCACTGCTGATGACGTCACATATTACATCACTCATGACATGGTCAGTGACATCACTCATGACATCACTGATGACATCTCAAATGACATCACTGATGACATCATCCTTGTGATAGAGTGGCAGACCTCCTCTCACCCTAATATAACCTTTGATACACACAATCAAAATTACAAACTAACATTTTCAAAATAATGGACATACCAATACCAGTTACAACACACCTATTCAGTAATTCCAAGATCTACACACACATCCACTCATTCACCAACAGTCCCTATACAGTCACTCATACATGTACTCACTCATCATATGTACTCATACACCTATACATCCTGTTACACACCGCCACTCATCCATAGAGTTACTCACACACATAGTCACACATGCAAACAAAGTATCAAACATCCATTTACTTGCATATACAGTTATACACACACTACCACACTTACTTCTACAGAAACTTACACATACTTACTCTCTTAAACAATCACTTATAGAAACACCTACTTATTTGTACAGGAACTCTTCCAATCTCTCACTCTCACATATACTCACTTATATACACCAATACTCACATATACTAGTTTAAAACATATGTAGTTACTCATAAAGACACTATTGAGACAGTCATTCACTCACTAACACACCCATACACATACTCATCCACCTATACAGTCCTGCACACATGCTGTCTTCAACATATACAAACAGTGAGTCACTCATTCATGCATCTATGCACTAAGTAATACCCCCACCGAACCATACAGACACTCAGACACTCATACTGATACTCAAAAACCAACTAATAACCCATATAGACACTCATGTAGCTACTCACCAACCCATGCAGCCACTTATACACAAAGTGAGAGACTGATACAGATATTTTCATATTTAAACATTACTCACTAACCCATGTATTCACTAAGATACACTTAGTCAGTTATACAATCAATTTTACAAAACAAAATCATCCATTTAGACACTTATATACCCATTTATTCTTCCATCGACCTTGAGATATACATATATAAAACATATTTAATTTTCAGAAAAACACACAGTCACTGGATGATGTCATCAGTGATGTCATCAGTGATGTCATTTGAGATGTCATCAGTGATGTCATGAGTGATGTCACTGACCATGTCATGAGTGATGTAATATGTGACGTCATCAGCAGTGCATTGCGGGCGCGCGAGTTATAGTTAGCTGAACTAACTATAACGGGGAATTTCTATGGTTTTGTACGAGTGAAATGTCCAACTAACTATAACGCCCCTGAAACCTATGGTTTTTTCAGTGAATTTCTAAGGTTTTTTAAATGCTAATTTCTAACTATAACGTGCCTGAAACCTATGGTTTTTTCAGTGAATTTCTAAGGTTTTTAAATGCTAATTTCTAACTATAACGTGCCTGAAACCTATGGTTTTTTCAGTGAATATATATATTTATTATACTATGTATACATGTGAAAATGTCTCGGTCCCCTGTTTGCCTCGGTGGCACGGAAAAAATGGGTGGAACTGACGTCAGCACGCCGACGAGGTTCTCTTATGGCTCCGATGACGTCATACGGTGTCGCGAGCGGAGCCGTGCTATTATGACGTCCTCGTTGACGTGGGAGAGCTAGGAAAGAATTTCCGTGGAATGCTGGTGCGGGGGATATTCACCTAAGTGTTCAGGCTAGTCCTTTGGGAGCAACTGTTTATGTTGCCACTCCAGAAACCGAAACCAGTGATCCGAGGGCAGAGGCCCTGCAGATGGCACACGAGGTGGGGTGCCCAGTCGTGTGCACCGGCGGGGCAGCGAAGTGACAAGCACCACAACACACAAAAAAGGTAACGAGGGCACTGAATAACACAGGATCTTCTCTTTGTATCTGGCAGGAACAACGAAGTTAAAATGCCCTAGTACCAAAATGTAGAATTAGTGCTACAACGGTCTTCAAGAGGACCTGCGATGCCGCTTCTGCCTCCCGTACCCTGGAGGTGGCACATGGGTCACGCGGTACGGTCATACTGCGGTGGGCCGCACACTCGTTGACCTCTCATGGCACTGCTCCACACTTCAGGGAGGACGCTTTCCATTAGCTATGTTTTCTGATGACATGTCGCGCCAGCCCCGTCCAACAACAGAACTCCTTTAGATCCAAACAGACTCTTCCACTCTCTCACCGGAAGTGAAACCAGGCCACGCGGACACTTTCACAATACAACAGCCGGGAATGCACTTTTCGGTAAAAAAAACACATTCCTTCCTCCTAATTAATCAAATAAACGTCTCACTGAAGAACAGGGGCCAGCTTCGATCGGTAAACAGCCGTTACAACGACTTTTTTACTTTGCGATACCATTACAACGCATGTATTGTACATCACGAAGTCATTACTACGCATTTTTTTAGAATGCATGGTCATTTACCACGCATGCCTTTACAACAAATTTTGTTGTAAAGGTATGTATGGTAAATGACCGTGCGTTCTAAAAAACATGTAGACGATCCATGTCGTTGTAAGGAAACAGAGGCTGTTCCGTTTCCTCACAACGACGTGCACCGCCCCTCAGAGACGACGTGAAGCAGGAACCACGAGGAGAGAGGAACCACGAGGAGTGAGAGGTAAGGGGAATTGGGCATGGGGTCGGGGTTTCTTTTCTAGGGTTTAGGGTAGTCTAGTGGTGTTTGGGTGGTGTAGGGGGTCGTGCTGGGGGTAGTGTTTTAGGGTTTAGGGTAGTGCAGTGGTATTTGGGTAGTGTAGGGGGTCGTGCTGGGGGTAGTGTTTTAGGGTTTAGGGTAGTGCAGTAGTGTAGGGGTTGTGCTGGGGGTAGTGTTTTAGGCTTTAGGGTAGTGCAGTGGTGTATGGGTAGTGTAGGGGTCGTGCTGGGTTAGTGTTTTAGGGTTTAGGGTAGTGCAGTGGTGTTTGAGTAGTGTAGGGGGTCATGCTGGTGGTAGTGTTTTAGGGTTTAGGGTAGTGCAGTGGTGTTTGTGTAGTGTAGGGGGTCATGCTGGGGGTAGTGTTTTATGGTTTAGGGTAGTGCAGTGGTGTTTGGGTAGTGTAGGGGTCGTGCTGGGGGTAGATTTAGGGTTTAGGGTAGTGCAGTGGTGTTTGGGTAGTGTAGGGAGTCGTGCTGGGGGTAGTGTTTTAGGGTTTAGGGTAGTGCAGTGGTGTTTGTGTAGTGTAGGGGGTTGTGCTGGGGGTAGTGTTTTAGGGTTTATGTTAGTGCAGTGGTGTTTGGGTAGTGTAGGGGGTAGTGCTGGGGTAGTGTTTTAGGGTTTAGGGTAGTGCAGTGGTGTTTGTGTAGTGTAGGGGGTAGTGCTGGGGGTAGTGTTTTAAGGTTTAGGGTAGTGCAGTGGTGTTTGGGTAGTGTAGGGGTTCATGCTGGGGGTAGTGTTTTACGGTTTAGGGTATGGCAGTGGTGTTTGGGTAGTGTAGGGGGTCGTGCTGGGTGTCGATTTAGGGTTTAGGGTAGTGCAGTGGTGTTTGTGTTGTGAGGGGGTCAGTGTTTTAGGGTTTAGAGTAATGCAGTGGTGTTTGTATAGTGTAGGGGGTCATGCTGGGGGTTGTGTTTTAGGGTTTAGGGTAGGGCAGTGGTGTTTGTGTAGTGTAGGGGGTAGTGTTTTAGGGTTTAGGGTAGTGCAGTGGTGTTTGTGTAGTGTAGGGGGTCATGCTGTGGGTAGTGTTTTAGGGTTTAGGGTAGTGCAGTTGTGTTTGTGTAGTGTACGGGGTCGTGTTTTAGGGTATAGGGTAGTGCAGTGGTGTTTGGGTAGTGTAGGGGGTCATGCTTGGGTTAGTGTTTTAGGGTTTAGGGTAGTGCAGTGGTGTTTGGGTAGTGTAGGGGGTCGTGCTGGGGGTAGTGTTTTAGGGTTTAGGGTAGTGCAGTGGTGTTTGTGTAGTGTGGGAGGTCATGCTGGGGCTAGATTTAGGGTTTAGTGTAGTGCAGTGGTGTTTAGGTAGTGTAGGGAGTCGTGCTGGGGGTAGTGTTTTAGGGTTTAGGGTAGTCCAGTGGTGTTTGTGTAGTGTAGGGAGTCGTGCTGTGGGTAGTGTTTTAGGGTTTAGGGTAGTGCAGTGGTGTTTGGGTAATGTAGGGGGTCGTGCTGGGGTAGTGTTTTAGGGTTTAGGGTAGTGCAGTGGTGTTTGTGTAGTGTAGGGGGTCATGCTGGGGGTAGTGTTTTAGGGTTTAGGGTAGTGCAGTCGTGTTTGTGTAGTGTAGGGGGTAGTGTTTTAGGGTTTAGGGTAGTGCAGTGGTGTTTGTGCACTATAGGGGGTCGTGCTGGGTTCTAGTGTTTTAGGGTTTAGGGTAGTGCAGTGGTATTTGTGTAGTGTAGGGGGTAGGTTTAGGGTTTAGGGTAGTGCAGTGGTGTTTGGGTAGTGTAGGGGGTCGTGCTGGGGGTAGTGTTTTTGAGTTTAGGGTAGTGCAGTTGTGTTTGGGTAGTGAAGGGGGTCATGCTGGGGGTAGTGTTTTAGGGTTTAGGGTAGTGCAGTGGTGTTTGGGTAGTGTAGGGGTCAACCAACATGAATTTGTCCTTGTGTGATGTAACCAATGCTCATGTAAAGCACTCCAATACCTGACCAGTCTGCACTATATAAAACTGCAAAAAAACAAAAAATAAAAAGTGTTTTGCACACTTCTGTCATTGGGCTATACGTGGGCTACCTCTGGGTGATATTTGTGCTACATTTGGGCTCTTTTTTCTCTGGTGGCCATCTTGGGAGACTTATTTGTTATGAAGTTTCCTAATTTCCTCATTTACTACAGTCTCCTCAGTAGGAAATGCTTTCAGTTTTTACTTTGATTCCATCAAGAAGGCATTCAGATGTGTCACACATTTGCCATAAATTCAGAATGTTAGCACTCTAGTTGTTCATTAGATCACTGTAGTAAAGCTACTGCTCACCAAGGAGTTAACTGGAAGTCTACTGCTGGTATTGAAAGTGATTGTTTCAGTCTGCATGTCAGAATTTTCTAATGAAATAGAAGAGGATTTGAGATCTCACTTAAAACATGCACTAAATTTTCTTTTTGCAGCACTAACCATAATTTCTATGGCAAAATGAACCCCCTCATTTTGTTCCTTTTTAAATTAAATGTTTTAAGTGTTACCAGTTTATTCCAATCAAGATGGCTTCAGGTGTGCCATACTTTTGTCATAAGTAAGGCTGTTAGCACTCTAGTTGTTCTTTAGAACACTCTGGAAGCTGCAGTAGAACACAAAGGCATCAACTGACAGGCTGCTCCTGTTGAAATATAACAGGAAGATATTTGAGATCTCACTTAAAACATGTCCTAATTTTTCTTTCTACAACACTAACCATAATTTCTATGGCAAAATGAACCCCCTCATTTTGTTCCTTTTTAAATTAAATGTTTTAAGTGTTACCAGTTTATTCCAATCAAGATGGCTTCAGGTGTGCCATACTTTTGTCATAAGTAAGACTGTTACCGCTCTAGTTGTTCTTTAGAACACTCTGGGAAGCTGCAGTAGAACACAAAGGCATCAACTGACAGGCTGCTCCTGTTGAAATATAACAGGAAGATATTTGAGATCACACTTGAAACATGTCCTAATTTTTCTTTCTACAGCACTAACCATAATTTCTATGACAAAATGAACCCCATCATTTTGTTCCTTTTTAAATTAAATGTTTTAAGTGTTACCAGTTTATTCCAATCAAGATGGCTTCAGGTGTGCCATACTTTTGTCATAAGTAAGACTGTTAGCGCTCTAGTTGTTCTTTAGAACACTCTGGGAAGCTGCAGTAGAACACAAAGGCATCAACTGACAGGCTGCTCCTGTTGAAATATAACAGGAAGATATTTGAGATCACACTTGAAACATGTCCTAATTTTTCTTTCCAGAGCACTAACCATAATTTCTATGACAAGATGAACCCCATCATTTTGTTCCTTTTTAACCCCTTGCCGGCGATCGGAATTCCGCTCGTGTGCTGGACATTCCGATCGCGGGTGTGGTAGTGACGAGCTCAGCTCGTCATGCGCACAGCGCTACCGCGCAGCATGACGAGCTGAGCTCGTCACGCGCATCGAAGGGGTTAAATTAAATGTTTTAAGTGTTACCAGTTTATTCCAATCAAGATGGCTTCAGGTGTGCCATACTTTTGTCATAAGTAAGGCTGTTAGCACTCTAGTTGTTCTTTAGAACACTCTGGGAAGCTGCAGTAGAACACAAAGGAATACAAAATTTTCCAGCTATCGCGACAAGAATTTTAGATTCTATTAAGGACACGGAGGCGAGGATTATGCTGTCTCAATTCCTTTACTACTCACAGCAGCCAATGAAAGTGAAACACATTAATAAAAAACTACAATACCCATGAGGCTTTGAACCACGCCTCCTCATACAACATAGTAACAATGTCACTTCAATAAAACACTGAGTCACCATCTTGACTTCCTCTTTCTTTGCGTAAGTCCATAAGTGATCAATCCAGAAAAAACAGTCTTGGCTCCCAACGGGGAGCAATAACACCACTCCTTTCTCAACGGAGAAAACGATCCGGGTCCAGAACCGTCCACTCTTGCCCGGACATCCGGAACATCCAACACCATCGCTTCTTAATTCTGTTTGGAATCATTGCCTGAGAAACCAAAACAAGAATGTGAAATAGCAGAAACTACCCCAAAGAGGTCAAATATCAGGGTGGGAGAAAAAACATCAGAATATGAACAATCTGACAATCATTATCATTCTGGTCCCAACGGGTGGGATAATCCTCGCCTCCGTGTCCTTAATAGAATCTAAAATTCTTGTCGCGATAGCTGGAAAATTTTGTATTCTATGGCAGGACCGTAGGCTTCTGATTATGCTGGTTCAAAGCTCATCAACCACCAGCGAAGCAACACATGTAATTGGTTTAGAATAAAATTCCTTAAACGTAGACTCTGAAGACCAGTCTGCTGCTCTAAGAATATCTTCTAACCTAGTCCCTAAAACATAAGCTTTTGAAGCCATGGCCCCTCTGGCTGAGTGGGCACCATACACAGTCACATCAATTCCAGCTTCAGCCATCACCCACCTGACCCACCTAGCTAAGGTCGCCGCTGAGACAGGTCGGAAAGGCTTCTGCACAGCAATTAACAACTGTCCTAAAGGATCAGCCCTGTGGTCTTTAGTACGATCTTCATATATCTTTAAACATTGTAACACACACAATTTAGGATTAAGAGGAAAAGCGGGATACTCCACCGAACGAGACATCGTCTTGGTCCGTCTGGAAATGATAAAGGACACACCCTGTGGAGAGAAAAGTCTACCAGCCAGATCCAAGGCTCGAACATCGGAAACCCTTCGACAAGAAATTAAACACAAAAGCATCGCTAATTTGGCAGACAACTGTTTAAGCGAAAGCTGGTTATTGTCTGGCCAAGAACCCAACAGGTCCAGTACTTTGGATACATCCCAAAGGATCGAATATCTGGGACGAGGGGGTTTAGCCACTCTAATACCCTTCAACAACTTACAGACCAATGGATGCATACCAACAGGTTTCCCCTCGATATGGTCATGTCCGGCCGAAATGGCAGACCTGAAATTGTTGACTGACCTATAAGACAACCCAGATTCAGCACATTCTGATAAGAAGTTTAAGATCTCCGTAACATCTGACCCCACGGGATCCAGGTCCCGTTGAAGGCACCAACCCATCCATCGCTTCCATGAAGCCGAATACCGTTTACGGGTGGACGGAGCCCAAGCCTGTTGCATAAAATCGGCAGCCGCCGATGAAAGTCCCTCAAGCAGTTCGTGTCTCCTGAGAGCGTCCAAACCATGAGAGACAATTGGTTCTGCAGAACCAACGGGTGTGGGAGACCCACAGGGTCTTGAAGGAGCAAAGGAAACGTGGGCAGAATGAACGGTAGATCCACCGACAACTCCAGGAGTGTCGGAAACCAAGATTGTGTTTTCCACAAGGGAGTAACTAGAACTAATGACGCCGCTTGGCGCCGGACCTGAGCCGCCACTCTCTGGATCATAGCGAAGGGCGGGAAGGCATAATTCCTCAGCGGACCCCAAGTCTGCAGGAATGCATCCGTTCCCGTTGCCAGAGGGTCCGGCCTCCAACTGAAAAATCGGGGAAGATGGGCGTTGAGCCTGGAGGCAAAGAGGTCCGTCTGGCACGGACCTCGCATATGCATGATCTCTGCAAACAAAGCTGGGTGGAGCCTCCAGTCGCTGAAATCCTGAAGAAATCTGGAGTTCCAATCCGCCACCTTGTTCAACCTGCCTGGCAGGTATTCTGCTATCACTGAGATTTTTTGATCCAGGCAAAAATGCCAAAACTCCTTCGCAATGTTGGCCAAAAGTCTCGACCGAGTTCCTCCCAGGCGGTTGACATACCGCACCGCCGACACGTTGTCCATCCTCAGAAGGATGCAACAGTTGCCCTTGACCGGAGAAATGGACTTTATTGCGAAAGATCCGGCCAGAAGTTCTAGGCAATTGATGTGTAGCCGCAATTCGTCGGCGGACCATCGCCCGCCGGTAGAAAAGTCTCCACATCGTGCGCCCCATCCCCATCTGCTGGCGTCTGATTCTATAACGACGTCCGGGGAGGTACCGAAAATCGCCCTGCCGTTCCAGGCTACCATGTGATCCAACCACCAATGAAGCTCTTCCCGATCTTCTTCTGATATCGGGATCAGATGGTCGTAATGGAAGCCCTGCTGAAGGTACAAAATCTTGAGGCGTTGTAGCGCTCTGTAGTGCAGGGGGCCGGGGAATATTGCTTGAATGGAGGAGGCAAGAAGCCCCACTATTCGCGCTAACACTCTCAGCGAAATCCTCTGCTTGGTCAGGGTAGCCGAGATTTCTCGTTTGATCGACCTGACCTTGGCCATCGGCAACAGCAGCTGAGCAGAGATCGAGTTGATTTGGAATCCCAAAAACTCTATAATTTGAGCGGGAGTCGTCACTGACTTTTGTCGATTTATCACAAATCCCAGTTCCTGCAGGAGGGAAATCGCCCAGTGCAGGTGTGTGCGGAGGAGATATGCATCTTGGGCTAGAATAAGCATATCGTCGAGATAGATGATGAGCCGAACGCCCATCTCCCGTAACCGAGAGGTGACAGGTTTCAGCAGCTTCGTGAAAACCCAAGGTGCTGATGACAGTCCGAAAGGTAGGGAGCGGTACCGGTACCATTGCCCCCTCCACTGAAATTGGAGGAATTTCTGTTGAGAGGGGCAAATCGGCACCGTGAGATAGGCATCCTTGAGATCCAGTCTCACCATATAGTCCCCTTCTAGCAGGAGATCGCGAAGCAGATGGATTCCCTCCATCTTGAAATGTCTGTATACGACGAACGGATTGAAATCCCTTAGGTTTAAAACCAATCTTTGACCTCCTCCTTTCTTTTGGACTAAGAACACGTTGCTGCAGAAGCCTTCGGAAATGAAGGGCCCCACTGCAATGGCGTGCTTGTCCAAAAGCTCTATAAGCTCGGAGTCTATAAAAGTTTGTTCTTGAAGGGAAAAACGGAGAGGAGGAGGGATCCGTGGTTGTGTCGGTGCCTGCGAGAGTTCTATCTGATAACCCTGTACCGTGTGTAGGATCCAGGCATCCGAAGTTACTTGAGCCCAGCTCTTGGCAAAGAACGCCAGTCTGCCCCCAGAGGAATTTTGGGGAAATACAGTGCACTTACCAGAGGATTGGTTGTCAAAGTTCTTGTATCCTCGATTGACACCTCTGTTGAACCTGCCCCTGAATCCACGGGACCTGGTGGGGTAAAAACCCGCCTGTTCGGGCTCCTGCGTGTACCCTCTGCGTCGAGGGGCGAAGCCTCGTTGAGGACTGGGGTTGGGGTAGCGGCCGGTCGCGCGTCCCCTGCCGCGTCCGGCCCTACCAGAGACCTGATGGAATACTCTTTTGAGTGACGATTGCGATTTGTCCAGGGACGCAAAAGTATTGACGAACTTGGCAATATCTTTGACAAACTTGCCCCAAAGAGTTGTCCCTCAGCCAGTGGTCCCTGTTCTGCGTCTGCCAGATCCGCCAATTGAGGGTCAATTCGGAGGAGGACTGATTTTCTGCGCTCGGAGGAGAGAGCACAGTTCGCATTACCTAAGAGACAAATGGCTCTTTGGGTCTAACCGGCCAACACCTCAGGGTGGATGGCCGCCCCAGTCTCCTGCGCCTGCAATGCTAGCTCTAGGATTTTTGCAAGAGGTCCTGAGACATCGAGGACTTTGTCTTGACAGGCCTTAAGGGCACGGTCAATCCCTTTCTTCGGGTCCTTCTTGTACTTTTTAAGGAAGGTGGACATGGACGAGTCTATCTCGGGCGTGAGAGCTACTTTGTGTGCCAGGTCTGGTCGGGGGCATTCGGACTTCAGTCGCGCCCTGACCTCCTTATCAAACCCTTTCCGGAGGTGATTCTGCATATACTCTGCGACAGCTGAGGGAGGGGCCCAGTCGGCTGAGTGGGGGTGGACAATGTCCGATGGGTCAAAAAGGAACGGGGTGGCCGGAGTTGGGGGGGGGACGCAGCGTGTTTGCGCTTTTTTGCGCGCTTACGCGGTTTGGACTCTTGTGAGGAGTCTGTGTCGGTACCAGCATCGGTAGTGGTGATTAGCACTGGTGCGGGGGGCGGGGGTGGTGGAAGGCTGGGGTCCGGTGTTACCAACACCGAGTGTTCCTTTGATTTGTATATGGAAGAGTATGTAGAGGCGTGTGGCCATGACTGGTCCGAAGGGGACCCAGTAGAGGGAACAGGGTCTGGTGTAATTGCAGGGGCGGGCTTCCCAGTAACTAACTGCTCTAGCCTTTGGGAAATGGGCATAAGCGCTGAGGATAGCATTTTATCTAGTCTGGCGTCCAATTTTTTATCTATAATGTCCTCCATGGACTCTTCATAATAATAATCATCTCCATCACCCTCAAGGGTGTCGCACGCAGCCACCTCCTCCTCATAGACTTCACAGTCCGACATAGTAAGCCCCACGCGTGGGTAAATCTCAAACCCTGAAGGGTAATATCAATTATACAGCCTCAAGTCCTCCGAGGAACCAGGGCGTCGGTTGGGAGCAAGCTGGGGCAGAGGGGGCCACTAAGGTACCCAAAAATTGTCCTGAACTGACTTCAGAACCAGCCGGTTAGTCAGGGGTTAATTTATGAAGTTGCCAGGCTTCATATGCGTGCGCGCGAACAAACAAAGACAAAGGGCTGGTACCGGCTCCACCTCCTGCCGCTGCGTGTTAACACCCGATTTAGCCCGGGAGAGGCGTCGGTTCCAGCTGAGATCAGGGAGATCGCACGCGTGCACTGACGCGTGCGAGATCCCGAGACGTGCGCCAGCGCCGAGCAGAGCTCCTGGCGTACGTCTCGCTCCCGCGGGGGGGGGCCCAAACCCCTCGCGCACTGCACAGACGGCCGGGAATCACCGCTCACGTCCACCAAATGCCCTGAAATAAAGCCAGAAAACGGGGAATGGAAGCAGTGCAACACGCGCTGAACGTAACCAGAAGGAAAGAAATCGGTGAGAGGCAACAGCGCGCGTATAACAAAAAACTCGGCACAGAGTTTCCTAAAGTATTTCGCTAGCGGAAAAGCGCGCTTAACACCTTCTAAGAGTTATTATCATCTAAGCCAATGTAAGCACAGAAAATATACAATCCAATAAGCATATGCATAACCTATACAATGCCAATTCAATAAACACTGAGGCACTTATCTTGACTGCGGAGCAGCAAAGAAAGAGAGAAGTCAAGATGGTGACTCAGTGTTTTATTGAAGTGACATTGTTACTATGTTATGAGGAGGCGTGGTTCAAAGCCTCATGGGTATTGTAGTTTTTTATTAATGTGTTTCACTTTCATTGGCTGCTGTGAGTAGTAAAGGAATTGAGACAGCATAATCAGAAGCCTCCGGTCCTGCCATAGAATCAACTGACAGTCTCTGCCCTTGTTGGATGTACATGTTTTACTGAGAATGTCAGACTTCATTCTCACATGACTGAGAAAGATAATGTGAATTTACAGAAAATATGCTCTCATTTTAGCTTCTGGAGCACCTTCCAAAACTCTATGGGACAAGCATGTGAAAATAGTTTTCTCTCAAACATGATTCATGATATCCCAGCAGAAGGTTTTTCACAGGGTAAAATCACCTTAGAACACACCACAATTCCTGAAATTAGTATGGTACCATCAACAAATGAATTCTAATGTAACTAAAGTCTGTTATCACCCTTTATAGTTCTCCTTTTGGTAACCCTCAAAATCTTCTATTCACTACAATGCATTTCAATGGGGTACTATCATTTATATTGGTCCCAAGATGGCTGCCAGCAATTCCAGGATGAAGTGCTGACAGCCAATCAGATCTCACGATGACATGTGTGGTTAGGCTCCGCCCAGATATATATGTGTTTTTACTTTTGATTTTCTCAGCAACTACTGAACGGATTTACACCATTTAACAAAAAGGGTTCTTTCTGAACCAAGAACTACCTCTTTGCCAAATTTGGTGTAATTCCGTTCAGCAGTTCGGGCTGTAGCCTTGCATAAAGTTTCCTATGGGAAATTGATTTTTTGACTCTTATTTTTTAATTTCTCCGTAACTACTGAACGGATTTACACCATTTAACAAAAAGGGTTCTTTCTGAACCAAGAACTACCTCTTTGCCAAATTTGGTGTAATTCCGTTCAGCAGTTCAGGCTGTAGCCTTGCATAAAGTTTCCTATGGGAAATTGATTTTTTGACTCTTATTTTTTTAATTTCTCCGCAACTACTGAACGGATTTACACCATTTAACAAAAGGGTTCTTTCTGAACCAAGAACTACCTCTTTGCCAAATTTGGTGTAATTCCGTTCAGCAGTTCAGGCTGTAGCCTTGCATAAAGTTTCCTATGGGAAATTGATTTTTTGACTCTTATTTTTTAATTTCTCCGCAACTACTGAACGGATTTACACCATTTAACAAAAAGGGTTCTTTCTGAACCAAGAACTACCTCTTTGCCAAATTTTGTGTAATTCCGTTCAGCAGTTCGGGCTGTAGCCGTGGCTAAAGTTTCCTATGGGAAAATGAATGGGGAAAACACGTTTTGGGACCCCCCTTTTTTCTCGTCCCCCGCTTGACGAATCACCCCGAAACTTTCAGGGTAGGAGCGGACCGGAGCGGGCCATAAAGTTTGAAATTTCGCGAAGATTCGTCAACCGACGCAAGAGTTATTTCAAATAGAATGTTGCGGATATCCTATGGAAAATAGGTCCTAACTATAACTATCTACTGGCGACTGCCAGTAGATAATATATATATATATATATATATATATATATATATATATATATATATATATATATATATATATATATATATACACACACACACACACAAACACACACATATGTGTATATACTTAAAAGTGCTCCGGGATCCCCATATGTGGGCGGGCTATTCAGTGCTTATGACTTTAATGACGATTCCCCTGGAAGACAACTATTATTATAGGTAAGCAACTTTTCCTTATCTATTTACCATATTACTTTGGAAACTGCTTCAGTGAAACCAACAAGGGCAAGAACCACACAATTGTATTTTAACCAATGCGTAAAGTACTAAACCACGCATTAACTTAACAGATATACCTTTACCTGATAGTGATATAACTTATTTTGTAAACAGATCATGTCTCAGAGATGACAATCATACTTTACCTGCGTACACTGTTTGCACGGTATGTATTATTGCACGGAGCTGTAGCCTGCCCTCAGTCAAATCCAATGAAGTTGCAGAGCTCATAGCACTTCTGAGCTTGTATTTTAGCCAAGGAAAAAACTTTCACTACATACACAGATTCAAAATACACCTTTGGGTCAACCATGACTTTGGGCTCCGTTGGATGCAGATTGGGTTCTTGACGCCAGTGGAAACTCTAATTAAAATTGTGCACTACGTGCAAAAGCTTTTAGCTGTAGTGAAGTGTGCAGCCCATTAGCATCCTCATGATGACTCGGCCGCTAAAATAATGCATTGTCTAAAACTGCTGATGTTGCTATGTATGTTTTGAAAACGGACTTATTTCCTGTACATACTCTAAAGGACTTGTCCCAATTACAGGAGCAAGCATCTAAAAGTAAGAAGTCTGGTTGAAGCAGCAATGTAAAAGAGACCTGAGGGTGTGTGCAGAGACAGCACTGGGCATGTGGTCACCCCAAAATTTCTGCTCCCCAGCCTAACCAGGTTGTATCATGGAGCAAGTATGTTGGTAGTGAAGGCATGAACCATGCCGCTGCAACCCATTGGTATGTGTTCTTCCTTTCGTCAATAGACCGGCTTATTGGCAGTCCTGTGCCACCTACCTGTCATTTAATGCTGGAAAAAAGATTAAGGCCATCCCACTGCCGCTTCATGCACATTCAAGTGGATTTCATACAATTCGCTAAATGTGCAAATTTATCTTATGTGCTAGTTGTGGTTTGTATCTTCTCAGGGTGGGTAGAGGCTTACCCCTATGCAGAAGGCGTCACTGTTGCTAAGCGGTTAATTAGTGACGAACGGGGCTATTCACAAATGTAACTTGAGTAAGTTAAACATGTAAGTTTACTTTAGAATAACTTTACTACTTTGGGCTATTCACAAAATAGGAGTGTAAGGTTACTTAAAAATGTAAACATACATGTCTACACCCCCTGAAACAGGGGGTGGAGCCAAATTTATGACTGACAAAAAGAAACAGTAGTAAGTCCAGCACCACACTTTGCCAACCACTGGTACTAAAACACCATCCCATAGAAAATAATGGAGGTAGGAACCTCATTGGATTTAATGTTAAATTAATTTGAATTATTTAAAATCGCTTAAATGTAAATAAATATACTTTAATGTTACAAAAAAAACAAAAAATTAAAACATATTTCTCCAGTATTGGATCTTTCATAAATTCACATGCTTGAATCACTTCCTGTCATCGAAGTGGGAGTCCCACAGTGCCATTAGAAAGCAGAAAGCCTTCACTTTAGTAACATATCTCTGTCGTTTAAAAAAGAGACTAAACTTCTAAACTTCAACCAATCAGGTTGTAGCACCCTCTAGAACACTCCCCTCAGAGGCTTCTGTCTCTCAGATTTTCTACAGCACATTGTGTGATGGAGTTTCCCTGAGCTCTGCTCAGTTCATCCCATTTCCAAACTTCAGGGAGATTTATATCTATCTATCTAATACTTCTTGTTACTATCTGCTTCAAATCTGACTCTACAATGTCAGAACAGACTAAAAAGGTATTTTTAGACCATGTGCAGCCTGTGGGAAAAAGAGGCTGCACTCAGACGACCAGCACAAGGACTGCATATACTGCCTCTACCCATCCCACAAGCTGAAGGATTGTAAGGTATGTCGTACCTTTTCTTCAAAAACCCAAAGGACAGAGAGGGGAGGTTACTGATATGGCTCCAAAAACTTAAAACTAAGGAAGACCCTGTTTCTGGGGATGACAGTGAGGACTCTTCCTCATCCTCCAGGAGAGTTCACAAAAGGGACAGGGAGAGGTCAGAAGGCCGCTCACCTAATGAGCCTCCCAAGAAATCTACTACTCAGCAAGAGGGCTTACATTACTAGGAACAATTCCAGCCATATCAAGAACAACAATACCAGCTCTAGCCTGGAGTTTCGTGAGACTGACTGTGAGGCTGCTGGGACTCATGGCCTCCTGCATCCTGCTGGTGACACATGCCCGCTGGCATATGCGAGCTCTGCAGTGGGACCTAAAGGTCCAGTGGGCGCAGCATGCCACATGTAGTGCTGGCAGGCATGGCACACAGGGATGTGTGCCGTGTCGACTCTTCAGTCTTCCTTGAACCAAGACACGCAGGCTGCAATGGCAGTTTGCATAAGCTTGATGAGGCGTCCCTAGGGTGGCACAATTCATGTTGCAGCCCTTAAGGACCCTGTTTAGTTTCAAGGCCCTAGGTACCAGAGGTAACACTTACTAGGGACTTACAGGGATCCTAAAGGGGTTGCCAATTATGGAACAATCGTACAGTTTAGGGAAAGAACACTGGTACTGGGGACCTGGTTAGCAGGAACCCAGTACACGTTCAGTCAAAGTTGCACCCGATACCAGGCAAAAAGTGTGTGTGGGGGGTAATGCAACGAAAAAACCCAGTTTCCTACTGGAGGGTACTGCGAACGATCTGTAGTGGTGGTTAATAATCCACGATTGGGTCAGCGGCAGACCCCTCTCCCTTTCCCAACCAGATCTCACAGTAGTGACAGATGCGTCACTCCTGGGATGGGGTGACTCTAGTCTCCGGTGGAATCTCGACTCCACATCAACATGTTGGAGCTCCCAGTGATCAAATTGGCATTAAAAGCCTTTCTTCCCTCCATCCAGGGAAGGCGGGTTCAGGTGTTCCCAGACAACACTTCCGCCTTGTGGTACTGCAACAAACAGGACGGAGTGGGGTCGTAGACCCTTTGTCAAGAGGTCCTGCATCTCTGGACATGGCTGGAACAGCATGACATTTCCCTGATGGATTAACATGTGGCAGGTTCTCTGAATGCCAGAGCAGATGAACTCAGCCAGAGATGCCTACCAGATCACAAATGGCATCTCCATCTAGAGTTGGTGCAAGGTTTATTTCAACAGTGGGGAGAGCTTTGGTTAGATCTGTTCACCACTGACAAGATGGTGCAATATTTGCAGTTCTGGCGCTAGAGTTTCCAAAGTGGCTCTCGCTCGAAGAAGCTTTTTGTCTCGAGTGGAGCTCAGAACTCCTGTATGCCTTTCCACCCATACCACTCCTGCCCAGAGTTGTCAAGAAGATAAGGAACGACTGGGCCCAAGTCATTTTTGTGGCTCCGGACCGGACATGGAGAGTCTGGTATCCTGAGCTGTTGAGCACGGCCATCGGTCCTCTGATCAGGTTGCCCCTTCGGGTGGATCTTCTGGTGCAGCAACAGGGGAGGGTTCTCCACCTGAATCTGTCAACGCTCCACCTTCTTGCGTGGAGATTGAGTAGCGACAGTTGACAGCTTTCAACCTTCTGCCCGAAGTCTGTGACATTATCTTGGCAGCCAGGCGTTCCTCAACCCAAGATGGTTTGCGCCTGCCGTTGGGCAAAGTTTATGGCATGGTGCACAGATAGACTAGTTGTTCCCCTTTCTGCCCCCTCTCCCCTTCCCAGGTTCTCCTGTTTATCCTTTCCCTTGCCCAGCAGGACTCTGCTCTGGGCACTCTGAAGGGCTATCTCTCCGCCATTTCTGCTTTTCTGCAGCTGCCTGATCAGCCATCCCTCTTCAAAGCCCCTACTGTACATAAGTTTCTAAAAGGTTTCCATCTGTTTCAACCTTCTCCATTTGATATGCCTCAGTGGGACCTCAATCTTGTCCTCACTTTCCTTAAATGCATTTCTTTTGAGCCTCTGCACAATTGTCCCTTGAGGCTCCTTGCCATTAAGAAGACCTTCCTGGTTGCGATAACATGTGCCCGGATGGTCAGTGAGCTTCAAGCTTCATCATCCAAGCCCCTTTACCTGATGAACTGGTGCTTCGCACAAGAACTTCCTTTCTTCCAAAAGTGGTCACTCCATTTCATGTAGGCCAATCCATCACCTTGCCTACACTTTACGCTCCTCTGCATCCCTCCAAAGAAGAGGAGAGACTCCACTATCTGCACTCAAAAAGAGCGTTGTCATTCTACCTTGACCACACAGGAGAGTTCTGGGTGGACCACCAGCTCTTCGTGGGGTATGTTGGAGCGAAAAAGGGACAGGGCATACAGATGAGGACCATCTCACAATGGATCGCACTCTGTATAAAAATCTGCAACGCATTGACAAAAAAGTAACCCCCTAAGCGTTAGCCTGCTCATTCCGCCAGAGCTAAAGCTGCAACAACTGCGTTAGCAAGTGGAGTTCCAGTCCTGGACCTCTTCCAGGCAGCAATGACATCATCTTTGCACACGTTTACCAAACACTATTGTCTGGACAGTAAGGTCCCTAGGGATGGGCATTTTGCCCGTTCAGTCCTGCAGGACTTCCTCATTTGAAATAGGTCCACAGACCAACCTCCGGGGAGGAATAGCTTGGGTATCTATTCAAAGGTATGGAATCTGCAACTAGAAGTCTCTATCAGATAAACAAGTTACTTAACTTCTGTAACGCCTTATCTGGTAGAGACTCTGTCTAGCCGCAGATTCCTTACCGACCCACCCATCTTCCCCGCTAGGTGAACTAATGTCTAGGGACAGGGCTTTCCCATTTCAGGGCCCTAGTTTTCTACACCAGTGGTCAGTGTACTTCGTGCCTCTGCGCTTCTGGCGTGGAAAGTCACAAAAAGTAACTGCTTGGTGGCACCTATATAGGCACCGCAAACGTCACTTCCTGCGCAGACGACGCCAACGACACCACACGGAGCCGAACGACGCCACCTACCTGCGTGCAAGAGTACTGCTCATGAAAACATTTCCGAATCCAGTCTTACGCCTGGGTGCAATTCAAAGGTAAGGAATCTGCGGCTAGATAGAGTCTCTACCAGATAAGGCATTACAGAAGATAAGTAACTTGTTCTTCTATACAAATCTCTGCTGCTGAGAGCAAGATCTTGTTGCATTGTGAGAGTTCCATACTGCATACGTGGACGAAAGAGAGCTATCAGTGGCATAGAGCAAAATGATGGCATGTAATAAAGGGACCCTGAGTCTCCCATTACTCACAGACATTCATTGGCATTGGGCTGAATGGGGGCACTTGAACAGTTGAGGTCCCCCTTGAAGTGTTGAGAGCCCCCCTGCGTCACAGGGGCCTGCCTTATGCCCCAGAAAGGCAGGGCCAGCTTTATGGCGGTGTGACCGATGCATCTGCACTTGGCGCTGAGGTTGGGGGTGGGGCTCTATTTAGAAATATAGAATGGGTTTAAAAACACCTGCTGCAGAGCAGGTTTATGGCAACAATACAAATGTCAAGATAACTGGTGATTAATGTTCCTGCTGGAGAGAGATGGGAGTTTTGTCTAGTGGCAGTTTGACGCATAATAAAGTAGTGGAGAGGGTTAATATGCCTGCTGCAAAGAACATGTACCATGCAGATCACAGAACTGTATTTTATGTGTATAGCTCAGTGGGTTACTGCTTTTGTCACAGAGATCCTTTTGTTACTTTCAGTTTAAAAGTTACAATCCTAATAGAGCACATTGTCCTATGAACTATCATCAAAGAGCTACATACAAACTGTATGGTATAGATTAGAGCACTATGTTTTCCCCCAGTCTTTCATTATCGTAATGTTGCTAAAAATGGTTTGTTTGGGTAGCAATACATTCTTATTATGTGGGAGAGGGGCTATAGAGCGATGAGGGCAGTGCTTAATTTAAAAGAAAATAAGTGCCATGGCCCTTATCAGGTGGCCACAGCAGCTTGCATCACACATTTCCCCTGCCATCGCTGCCAATGACAGTACCAACACAACTACTTGCCATTACTCTCCTACAAGTGTGACAATTCAGACTATTCCAGGACCTCAAAGCTATAAGAATGGCTTGGGCAGCAGATATTAGTCATTTTTAATGCATATTGAATTAATAAACAAGTGTTGTAGTGCTCATCTCTAAATTAGACAAACAGTGCCACCATGTGGCTCACTTTCATAAGTGCCGGTGTTGACTATTAAGAGCCGGTGCCGAGCACTGGAAACCACCGGCTCAAATTAAGCACTGGATGAGGAGCAATGTTGGAGGGTGATAGTGAGGGAAACTGTGGAGAAGGAGGTCATGTGGGGATGAGCAAAAAATGTTTAGCGCACTGGGCGCCACCAGCATTAAAGCCGACCCTACTGAGAGGTACGTACATGCATACATTAGAGTGAGGGGCAGATTTCAGACACTCAGGAACATGTATTTTTATTGTGCGTTTTGTAAGGTGATGCTACCAGCTAATGGTGGTCTCAGGTCACTATTTATAGGGGTACAAGTAAAGAGAAATAAAGAATAAATCTGACACTGAAGGAACAGCCGAGAGACCGCAACACAGGTGTCCGCCTGACAAAACACACACCATGTGCAGAGATGCAATGATACCACGTTGGATAATTCAAGAAGGTCCAAAGAAGTGTAGAATAGTGAAGCCAATTGCCAGTATTTTTCAAGTATCAGCTGGACAAGGGGCAATTGGCAGTAGGCATTTTGTGTAGACCTAGGGATACTAGCATATCTAAGATAAAGTTTAAATCATCCCAAAAATTCAGGACTTGGGTGCGTTATTCTCTGACTTGACTCACTGCCACAGGGCACTAAACAACAGAGGAAAACCGACTCCACATGAACTTCCTGGATCTCAGGTCAGCCCAGGTAGCACTGTAGTGACTTCTCCCTAACTTAAAGGGACAGTTTGGGACGACTCACCAACAACACAACCCAGCATCTTCTGTATAGAGATATAGAGCGGGATGAGATATCCACACCTGTCCCAATAAGTTCAGTTACTTCAGCAATGGACACTCCAGTAAGGAATGCACATAGTTACCAGTCTGGCAGTCACTCGCAGTCAGGAGCCAGGACCATTCTAGGAAAGAGGCATCAACCAGGCACGATTAAAGGAAATGTTTGCATTATAGGCAGGGCCGCTGGAATCATACGATTGTCCAGCCATGGCGATTTTCGCATAATCATAGATTTGCCACATAATTCATCATCTGCTGCATAATCTGCAGATTTTAGCAAAAAAACTATTTTGCTCCTAGCTCACATTGTTCAAAAGTTACTAAAATTGCAGTGACACATATAGCCGTGCAGTGGAAGGCCCTTTGCAAAGGTTGACGGGTCACCTTTCTGTTGCTCATTACTATATTTGGGTATTAAACTCGTACTAATGAGGTGCAACCAATTCCCAGACAGTTAACTAGTTTAAAAATGACAAAATAATGAAGTAATACTATCACAAAATGTGCCGCATTACACCACATAATTTGGCTTTTCTTGCCAAATAATTTACTCAACTTTGCCGCATAAATTGGCCCGCCCCTGCCACATAATTCCGGTGGCCCTGATATAGGGAATGCTATGAGCACCTCTGTTCTCCATCTCACAGACCAAGGAACTCCATCTATTTCCCTGTGGATAATGCCAACAGTGCAACTAGATAGCAATCTAATGCAGAAACATTTTGGCTAATTTAGGAATGGTGCAATTCACCCCCCATACCTTGTTAGGTTTTGCGTGAGCCGCTGTAGGTAAAATGTTAGTTTAAAAAAAAAGCTTAAAACATGCCTAGAGCCCGCCCATTACTTACCAATATGGACCATTGATTGGCTTCCATGTCACTCTCGTTACCTTGCTTCTTATTGGTCACACCTTCTGCTTCCTCCCGACTGCTCTCCTCTTCCTTCTTTGTCCCGGGGCTTTTTTTTCCCTGCATAGAGCATGGACCTAGCACAGCTTCCTGTTTGTTACCAGTGTCCTTCCACTGGCCACGCACTCCTGCAAGTACTTTTTTTTACTGTTTGTCATGCACTCTATAAGAGTGCATGGCACTGTACGGTCTCTACTCCCCGTCCTCCTCGAGCTGTCTATTGTTACTTCTCCCTACCCCCTCTGCCGCAGCTCCCTCGTGGTGCTCCCCCCACACTCTACTCCTGCTCTCTGCTGCTCCCTCCCTCGTCCACTGTCAATGGTTTCTGTTCCCTCACTCCTCCCCTGCACCTCCCTCGTGTTGCTTGTCACCCCCCTCACATTTTTTTAGACATATTGCACAGTAGCACGGGCTGCTGTGCAATATGGCTTAAAGAAAAAAAAAATGCTATGACGCGGTCAACGCAGGTCGAGTCATAGCGACTTTTTCCTTTACTTTAAGCCCTCTTGCACAGCAGCCTGCGCTGCAGGGCAACATATCTAAAAACATTGACAAAACCTACTGGGTTTGCTAATGCTTGTTTTTAAATTTGTGAATGGGACACTGGAATTAAGTAGTTTGCAGCTCCACCCAAACATAATTTTAAAGTTAAGTTGGTGTGCAAGGTTAATAAAAGCTGGTCATTCACTAGAGTGGGATGCACATCACCATAAAAAAGAGTAGAGTATGTACTAGATTGCTAGGTAGCAACTACACCGGGTGGGGAAATCAGGTTATAGGAGTGAGATAAACCTGCAAGACATGTACATCTCCTTCTAAAAACAATTTCTTTCTTTTCTTTCCTGACATCTACCTGTCTCAGAATACTCCAGTTTTTCAGGAACAGACTCACAAGAACGCAGAGATAAGAAAGGTCGGTGTCTACTTCTCTCCCTGGACTACGAATTGAGGGTGTTCCTAAAGCATTTTCCCCACTTCTTTCTTTGTACCTTGTCTCTGGAATTAATTCATTATGAGTCATTAACAAGGCTCTTTATTGTAGGAATTGTACATCCATCTATCAAAAAAGGATCCATCCGAATAGTAGTTGTATGAGTTGTCTGTTCCTTGGCTCAGGCAAGAGGTAGGTGTACTTTTTTGTATAAATGCTATTTTGGGCGTTAGTGCCCACCGTATTAAATATGACCTCCTTCCGGTTTGGTAAACTAGCAACAAATGACCTTGGGGCAGCCATTTTGATACCCTGGTTAGCAGCGCTTCTGTATGCTTCTTCCAACGCCCTTCATTTCCAAACGCATCATCAGCTTGCATCCGATCGAAAGCACGCTACCGCTCATATCAACGTGAGCCACACAATTCGGATTTGCATACCTTCTCGACATCTCCTTTCAAGAGTCTGTCAAACCGGGACACACCTGCTTCTAAGTAGATTGAAAGGACAGAGGCTGAGCCACAATCTGACATCACTGGCCAGACAGGGTGGCTCCGGAGGTCTTAGAAACTGGACATCTGGCCTTCCTGACAACTGTTGGAAAATTCTGTGTGCGGCCAGTGCAGCTTCAGCTATGAAGTCTTCATTCAAAGAGCTCCAAATGCAAACTGGGATGCAAGAAAAAGGGATTGCATTCTCTATCAACACTTCCCTGCCAAGCTGCTTTATTTGGTGCACCGAGAGAAACATTCATCATTAAATCATAAGGGCCTCATTTATGAAAACTGTCAAATCGTTGCGACAAAACAGCGATGCGACAGTTTTCACTGCGCCCTCCTTGCGACACGATAGATGTGCCGTATTTAATGTACGGCTCTCCATGTCGCAAGGAGTTACAGATACGGCAGTATTTCTGACGTATCTGTTGGCGCAAAAGTGACGCATTGCTGGGGTGTGTCTGAAAACAGCAATGTGTCTGGGCCAAGCCCCATGTGAAAGGGCCTGTGTCAGTCTTATGCCTGCGGTGAGGCAGGCGTAAGGTTTTGACGCAAACTGCAAGGCTTTCTTGCGGGGGAACGCCCACCCTGCATACATTTTATACCTGACGCAGGTATAATGTAGCGCAGGGCTTTACAAAGTGATGCATCTACTTAGATGCATCACTTTGTAAATGGGGCGCGATGTGGCGCATTTTTTACGCCACTGGTGCGTCACAAAAAGCGACGCAACGGCAGCGTAAAAGTGTTGCATGGCCTCATAAATATGGCCCTAATTTTGCAGGAACCCTGAGATAGTGCAATACTCCAGAAAAGCAATCTTTACGATCAGAGACGAAACTGAGGTAGGGAGGGGGGTTCCAGGGCGTTGTCTGCACCCAAATCAGGCCATGCGTGTGAATTAAATACAGTTCGGTCTAGGTTCATTGAGCACCTGTTTCATTCGATACTCATAGTAGTGTAAAGTTTACCTCTTGGAAGTCCGTCAACATTTGAAGAAAATTTCTTAGCTGTGTTAGCATAACATGTGTATTTGTAAAGCGCACGTTCACCCATAGGCATCTTGGCGCTGGATAACAGATGTTTATTGTTACCCAACTCAATGTATAGACCTCAGATGGATGAAAGGCTGAGTAGACCCTTCAAGATTTGAACCTGTGACCATGAGGTCGAACACAAGCTCCTACAGTGGAGCTACCAGACCCAGCTTAGTTTATGCATACTCTGTTGACAAACTGTGAACCAGTTTGTTTTTAGATAAAGGATCAATTGCAACAAGCCCAACTCAGCTGTACACGAAACACCAAGAGTATGATGAGAAGGGAGAGGACAAATCGGAACAGTAGGAATCCCAGGAAGAGTAGCTGGGCAGACATTATCACGGGCACAAGAGGATTCTCACTCGGACTTTGGTTATCCCCATTATGATTGATCGTACTGTGAACGTTATGAAGAACCACAATATAGAGATCAGCAAGAGGTCCCTTTAAATTTGAATCATGAGCCACATCAGATGGTGGTGAATGATGATACAAAGTCCCCACCTTCTTCCAGTCCCACAATCCTGCAAGACTGCCTGCTTCTCAACCGGATGCACAATAGTGGTCTTGGCTGATTTGCTCTCAGGCTCCAGACCCAGGGTGGCAACCCTTGAGAGACCCTGCCTGTGGACCACCACTTTTGGCAGATCCAGATCCATTAGATGAGGAGCAGGACAAGAAAGGACAACTTCTTAAGAAACCTCAGCTTTACTCAGATGCACTGATGATAACACAGCACTGGCTACGTCAGAGCCAACGCCAGTCCATGCCAGATGGTATTGTCCGGATCCAGCTTCCTATTTCAGTAGTGGAAACGTAGTGTTTCTTATGTGACTTCAAACGGGCCCACAGAAGTTTGATCAAGGCGATTCCCATTGTGGATGACACAGGGCAAGAAGCCATTACAACCAAACAAAACCCCTCTTCTGTCTCTGCCAATGTCTCGAGTTTGGGCAAAAAATACAAAGTCCCAGAGAGTGGTCCAGCCTGCTCACCTGGACATCCTGTACCAGATTCTGTGTTTACCCAGCCTATACAGCCCTGGTCTCAAAATCCCACCCCCTCTGCACTCTCCCTCTTGACAAGGAAGGCTGAATAATCAATGGCTTTAGAAAAAGAGTTTCCATCCGAGCTGCTTCATCCACCAAGGCTGCTAACGCTCTAGCAGTCAGAGGATGCTGTGAGAGGCAGAGTTTGGTAGACCTGGGCCAACATATTAAACTCTTGTCTGCGAATGAGAACAAGAGGCAATCGCTCTCCTACAAGAGGGTCAGAAAGTGTCAGGAGCAAGAACTGATGGAGCTATGGATCGGATCTCCACAGGGGTTCTCCAGATGGAAGGAGCAGCGGTGTGGAGCAAGTGGGGTGTCTGCATCCGACATCGTTTGATAAGAAGTCTGCACATCAGATTCTAGATATGCCTTTTGACAAGAGCATCTATTTAATTGTCACATGGATGACGATCTATAAATCATAAAAGCTGATAGGGCTCCATCCGTTCCTGGGGAGTACAGTAAAATCGGCGACAGCTTCCCTTTCCAGGAGCAAGGTGCAGGGAAATACCTTCTCACAGAGGAGGGTAACAGTCCCAAAAATATCAGCTGCAGCAACCAAAGCAATCTCCTTACTTTAGTCAACCATACTGTCTCTCCCAGTAACATTTTGTGTCTTCTTCATCTTCAGAAAAGAATTCCGCAAAAGAGGTAAAGGTCAATCCAAGCAGCAGGAAAAATCCCACAGACATTGCCATGTTGCTGACCCAGTCTGAATCCGAGGCAGCTCATCAAACATCTCCAAAAACAAACAGAGGGGCCGATTCCGATCTCGGTCGGTAGCTCTCCGAACGGGATCCGGCCGGAAAAAGTACGAGCCGTACGCTTGTTTTCCGACCGACTCGTACAGATGTACGAGCGAACGAGTACGATGCGATTGTACGCGTGTGTCCCGACCGAACCGTTTCCGGATCCCAACCGCTCCGACCGACTCATACGGACACGAATCGCACCACGCAATGGAGACATTCTCCGACCGAGCGAGTACGATGGACGCGTCGGACAGCCAGATCGAGTCGGAGCGTCCGGCTCGAAAAAGCTCCCGGAGCCGGACTTGGGGGGTCCGTGCCGGACCCCCATGCACCCATAGCCGTACGAGTCGAACACAGGGGGGACCCAGGGGTCCCCCCTAAACATGCATGTACGGTGCGAGTTGCACCGACGCGTACACACTGTAGGGGGCGCACTTGTTTGCGACGTACCCATTGAGTCACTGGGAGCCCATGTACGCGTCGTACGACCGGCACCCATTGACTTCAATGGGAGTCCGACCGAATCGAGTCCGGCAGCATGCGGCCGCATCGTACTCGCTCGGTCGGACTGTAGGAGTCCGGCTCGGTCGGAAATCTCTCCGGATCCGGCTCGGTCGGAGAGTTTTCCGACCCAGATCGGAATCGGCCCTAGAATGTCTGGATGTATATGCTGCAAGAATTACCTCCCTGGGCACAAAATGTAAGTCAATGTTCAAGGCACCTCAGTGAGCTTTGTGTCTTGCTTCAGAGTATACAGAAGGGCCAATTAGGTGAGTAACAAAGGGTGGGGTTTCTTCAAAAAGGTTTCAGGGTAATTTGTATTGGTATTTTGATTTAATAAACACACTCTCACCCCCGTAGGTCTGCGGAAGCTAAAGCTGATGGAGTTACACTGTTGAGAAGCGCCTCAGATTAGGGAAAGAGCCAGGTTCTGCGAGACTTCCTGAACGAAAGATGACCAGGCATATCTCGCAGATGTTTTGGCAAGGTGTTCCTGGCTGCAGTGGCCAAAAGTGGGGGGGGAGGTACAATGAGTTAAAATATGACTAAAGAGACTGGGATGGTGAAAATGGGGACTTGGGTAGATTATATAGGTAAGACCCTATGTCAGAACCCCTTTCAGGGGGCCAAGGGGGAACGCAGAGGCTACTGGGCCCAACCATGGTGGTTGATGCCTTTTACTTCTCATGTCCCGGGGCCAGACCTACTATGGATCCTGAGCAACTGGGCCAAGTACTCCTTCTGCACTTAACTCTCAGTGGCAGATGTGGAAGAGCAGTCAAAGGCTCCCTCGGGCGCGGAAATGTATATACAGATTAGTGAACACGACTCATAACTCAAAATGCACACAGTAATGTCAATAAATCAATGCCCAGTTAAATATTTGCTTATATAGGAAAAAGGAGTATTTTATTTCTAACTCTACACATGCAAAGGAATATCTGCATTCATAAGCAACAACACAATCCCCTTGATTTCTGGGCTCTGGTGTTTGTCAGGCAAATACATGTCACACTCTCTTCCTTGTAATGTGTTCGGGGTTATGCCCAATCCACTGGTGGCCACATCCAGTGAATGCTCTCTAGTAGGCCATACTCAAGAGTTTCCCTTTGACTTTTAGGTATTAGTCAAAAGTGTTTATGGTGCCGCAGCACCTTCAGTAGTGAATCCCCCAGGGTCAACAGGCCCCATTGAAGTCTTGACTATTCCTGCAGCGGAGAAGCGTTCAGCGTGTCAGTCGGGCTACATGCATTACACGCAGCAGCACCTTTGAGGTTCTCTTCTGAGCAGTGCTGCTGGCTTTCTTCAGTGATCGGAGATGCTCCCAGTCTGCGTAGACACAGTAAGTCAGTCTTTCTCACATGGGGGAGGTTGGTCTTCCAACTCCCGACCGGAGCCCAGTGAGGGTGCGACAGTTCCTTGGCATCCTCCATGCGCCTTGGAGTTTGATCAGGGGCAGATCTCGATGCACAGGGATCGACTTGCTAGTCGCAGCGTCCCTCTTGTCCCGGGCAATGACCCGAATGCTTTGGCAATTTATTACTGGCAGTCCCTCATGGCTTACGGGGTTACCAAGGTGCCTATGGACACAACACAGACTCCTCTGCTGCAATTGTCCACACCACAGCGGTCCCTCCTCGCATATGGGGTCACTGTTAAGGTGTTCATGAGTTCTGGAGTGCTGGTCACAAAATTACTTCAACAGTGGTCCCCTCTGGCATATATAGGTCACTGAAACGAGGCAGTATGGGGTTGGTCCTCTCCTTGCAGCACTCAATGCATGGCTCAATCCATGGCTGTCCTTTCCTGGCATACAGGGTCGCCGAATCAATCCTGCACACAGGCAATGACCCGATCAGTTCTGTTGTATCCTCACACAGGGAGTCCTCTTGGTAGGGCTCTTCACTGGTCACTGGCCTTGCTCCCACTGACGCTCTCCTCTGTCCATCTGGCTGCTTGGCAGATAACCAAATTTGGGGTCTCAACCTCCCCTTCCTAAAGTCCATTTCCAGACACCAAATCTGATTTTGGGTCTGGGTATTTGAAGTTTTATGTTGGAGTTCTGCTTCTTTTGAAGTATACACTTTTCTCTCTCTTCTTCCTCTTGAAAGGCTGTCTGTCATAGCAGGAGAGACTCTGAAGCTGATAGTCCCACAACACAGGCCATCGGAGTGTCTAAAGTTCACACCCAGATGTCAGCTACAGTGATATGTGCATCTAAAGGTTAAACCTGGGCTCCCAGGACTACTCTTTATGATTCCATTATCAGCCCCAACTTTTTCTTTAGATGTGTCCAAGCCCCTTACTTGTGATCTATCACTGAAGGAAAGAGCACCCTTTTGAAGTGTAATGGGGGAGGGGAGTCTCTTTCTCACTTCCACCAGTGTTTCCCACCCAGCTCACAGGAATGCAGCAATATACAAATCTGTCTGGGGAGAATGCTCTACTACCCATGTCTTCACCAAGCAGGCCTGGTCCTCTATGAAATGTTCCATTGCAGGCACATTTCCACTCAGTGTACATACACCACACTCATACTGTCAAACACTGTTACCTCCATGTATTCTGCCATCACAGACAAACATACATTCAGCACACACATTCAAACTGCAAGCAAATGTTCAGTACTGCAGCTTCTCTGCATTGTATGTGCTGTTTGCAAACACACACTGCCGGCACACACACTCACCATGTGTGTGCTGTGCAACACTTTGCCCTTCGTGTATTGCACTTCTCGTAAGCACACATACACCCAGCACATGCTTTCATTGCGCACGCACTGCACAGCACTACATCTCTCATGTACGGTATTACTTGCAGGCATACATACACTCAATACATGCCCTAACCATACATGCACTGCATAGCACTCCTCTATCCCTGTACTGTACCCTTCCCAGGCACACATACATCCAGCACAGAGCCACTACTCGTGTGCTGCGCAGCACTCTACATCTACCTGATGTAGGACAAGGGTGAGTTAATCACACAGTAGTGGTACTTTAAAAAGGTGAGTGAGCGAGCCTTTAGGCCTCACTCCAGTGACACAGGGTTAAAAGGACCTGTTCATTCCTACTGATTACTACACGGTATGCTGCCACCACCTCACTGGTGCTACTTAACATTTTGGTGAAGGCTGTAGCCTTCCACCACTTTGAGTTTAGTGCTTTGGATGCCCCTCCCTGTCCAACAAGATCGCAATCCGTGAGACAGACTTATGTCATGGCGCACACTCATGAGCCGTGTTTGCCTTTGGCAACAAAAATCAGGATTAAGGATCCAGACAACAGTACAGTTGGGCACAGAGGGCAGGGTTACACATCTTTTACCATACAGAGGACTTTTCCATCCGAACACCCTATAGCAATCCCCACTCTAATGTTATCAATTATTGAGGTGAAATATTCACAACTTTGTTGCAAAAAGCTGAGAGGGTAGGTGCCCAAGAGCGATGAAACAACATGGCTGCATGAGCAGTGTGCGATTCTAACTCAAAATTAAAAGCTGTTGTTAGTAGAGCCTCTGCCTGCCGCTGTATCCTCATCGCAGCTGACCCTTGTCTATGAGGCATCCGGCTGCGCATCAGTGCTCGGGCCCGTACTGTTGGTTGCCTGCAAGGTGCTCCGGGCTCCTTCTACAGAAGTGCTTGCTGAGGCCTGGTATAGCAGAGTGCGGGGGGCTGAGAACACTGTGTAGGCATGCCTGCTGCCATGCTAAGGTGCCTAGGGAGCTGCTTGTGATTGTCATCTATCAGCGCGCATTGCTGCTAGCTGGTGGATGATTGGGACCTGTGCGACTTAGAAGGTTGCACTCGGTGAGGTTATGCCATTGTTGTTGCCATGTCTGGTGGTGAGAGGACTGCTCCTGTGGCCTGTTACCACCATGGAGCCCCAGGGTGTGGAAAGCTGTGAATTTCTCAGCTCGCTTACAAGTGCTCTGTGATCCTACGGACAGACCATGGCCGTTCAGGGTCTTTAGCCGGCTTCGGGCAGTTGGTGGCCAGGGATTGCACTGTACCATCTTGTCTGACTTTTAATTAATTTGCACTTGATTGGGTGACGATTTTGGCTGTGTGCTGTTAGTGCCTGTGGAGACTGGTGTGGTCACGAGCTGTCAGGGTCCGGTGCTGCTGTTTGGCAGGTGGCTGCAGATAATGACTCCTGGTGTTGTGATGCTGTGTCATTTCTATTTGGGGTGGGAGGCAACTGAAATGTGGTTGTCCTAAAGTGTCTACATGTGCTGAATGTAGCCCCTGCCAGAAAACCTATAATAATTCTCCTTTGAAGACCCTAAACGAAAATACTAAATAGGTAAGTGTTGCCCTGCCTGAAGCCCCTAAAACCTAAATCTGCATTTTGTTCTCCCACTTCAGCCAGCCAGTAATTAGCACTGAAATAGGCATGAAAGAGGTGTGAACTTGCTCCCAAGAGCAAAACAACAGACTGACCCGGGGCAGAAATGACCCTTTTGAACCTGACAGAATATGCAAGGGGGGCTGAGAGGGTACTTTTTGAAATTAAAGAGTCAATGTCACATCCTGCTTGACAGGTCAGCTGGTGCTTTTCATATGACACTTGGGGCACACTACAAAGAGACATTCCCTGTCATAGGCAAATGTTAGCTGGCAATTTGGCAGGGGCCTTCTGTTGCCTACCCAGCTAGTCAGGCCCCATTCACAGTGGGCCTCTTTTCACATGACCGAGTCACAGCCTATTTGACAGGTCTGCTATGTTTGCATCTAACGTTTGGGCCGCACTTGAAAGGAGGGCAGCAGAATGCCAAAACAATTTGTGTGTATCCACTGTCTGGTTGATGAAAGCTCGGCTCTCTTATACCAGACTTCTGTCTCTGAGATTGTGTAGGTACATTAGCGGCATCAGACTGGATTTTGGTGTTTAGCTGTGGAAAGACACTGGGAGTTCCATAGCTCACTCCCCACACAAAATCACAGCCCTCAGGGACCAAGTTTAGAAGACCATGACCATCTTGAAAATGCCCAAAGTGGGCAGGTGTAGCCCCAGGAACATTTATACCATTGGTTAGGGTGTCCCCAGGGGTCATTTCCACCCACTAGCTTGTGCCAGGCATTAATGTGGCACCTTGAGGCACCCACTTCAGAACACTTCTGAACCTAAACCTGAACCTGAGGAAGAACAAAAGGGAAATGAACCTGCAGTCTGCAACCTGAGAAGAGCCCTGGAGGACTGGGCCTGCTCTCTTTCTTGCACCCAGGACAAACAAGTGGACTCTGAGGGTCATAAGGATAACCTCGAGTTAAAGCTACAGGGACACAACAAGCTACAAGAGGCCTTTTCCTGCAACTACCCAGCTGACCAGTGGTAACTGAACTCTCCTGATGGCCTCTGCCTGCCACCCTGTGAGTCCCTAAGTGCTTCCCTCCCTCCCCTCCCAAGATCCTGGGCAGCTTTAGAAGTGTACTCCGATGGTGGACTGGGACTTAAAGGACTAAAGTTAGTAAGTAAAATTGGTGAACAGGATGAACCTAGTTAATGTATCTGACCTGCACTCCATTGACTATCATTAGCACTTTGTGCTGTTTGGCGCTATTTCTACTTACAACTTCAAAAATTCATACCTCCGGTTCCTCCTTTGGATTTTTTGTTATTTTAGTGTAATTTGGTTTATTAACCTTTACTCTATTTTTCTAACCTGTTTTGAGATTATTATTGTTTTGCATTTCAACTTTATTACTGTTTTTGTATTGCATAAATACTTTACACATTGCCTCTAACTTAAGCTTGTCTGCTCTGTGCCATATTTACCAGGAGGTTGAGCTAAGATTATTTGGAGACTTTAGTGGTTCACCCTGACAAGGACTGTGAATATTACTTAAGGTGGGTGCTTACCCTCCTCAACTAATAACCAGTGGCAGCTCCTCCACTAAGGCGGAGGAGCGTCACCACACTGCTATTGCAGCAGGTGCAAAAAATAAAAATAAAATGATAATAACAGGAAATTATCATTTTATTTTTCTATGTGGGACTCGGAGCCAGGTCGGGCGGAGCTGGGCTCTGTGACACCAGAGCAGAGTAAGGAGTGGTTTGCATTCCTCTAAGTGCACATGACAGTTTGGCCAGCCCTCTTGGGACGGCCAAAACGTCATGCGCACTTAGCATGTTCTCCACGGGGCTGTGTTGATCAGCCCTGTGACGGACATGCCCATGCTCCCAGGTACTGCCTGAGCAGCCAAACAGGCCACTCAGACCAATCACTATGCTGCTCATGCAGCGTTGTGATTGGCTGGGAGAGTACAGGAGCCTGAGTGCTTCCGCTGCTACCAGCCATCTGCTGTTCTTCATCTAAGAGGACGGAGGAGAGGGTGCGTGGCAGCAAAGGTAAGTTTATTTTCTTTTCAATCCTCCATGCCTCACCACCCCCGTTCCGAGGCAGCCACCACTGCTAATAACCCAATTTCTTACAGTGAATGATAAAGGACTTCATTCTGTGTTGCTTCACACCGGACAGAGGGTCGGGCATCCTGATACTCGCCTTATGTCACTTCCACATGCCATTCCTCTACCACCCAGCTGTTGGTGTAGTAAGGCTGTCCCAGCATTTTCATAGTATGCATTGTGGACATCGAATAAACTGGGCAAAACAAAGCAGAGGCAGGTGAAGCTACAGTTCGATAAACAACAGGGGTCAGTGCAATCGGACGAAAAGCAGCAAAAGCTCAGTGAGTCTCATGATACGAAAGTAACTAGTTTGTGTAATGACATGAAAGAAAGCCTGTGGTCTATAGATGGGAAAATAGACAATTTGACCACGAAAATGGATCAGTAACAGTAGCATAAAAATCACATGCTTGTCAGCAGCAGAAATGAGAATCTCCGAAGGCACGAATTCCCACGGAAAATTGTCGGATATCCTATCCAAACTGGTGCAGGAAATTAAAGTGTAAAGCTGAAAAATAAGGACCTCGAAGGGCGCCTGTGTTGAAATAATATTTGAATCATCGGAGTGGCCGAGCGAATATATCTGAACAACATGGAATTTTTTTTAGAGCATATGTTTGAATCCCTGTTTGGTCGTGAAGCCTTCTCAGAGGTTATTATAGTTGAGTGGACAGATAGGTCCCTGGCTCCTAAACCTAAACCACGACCATGTCAGAATCCGAAGACCATAATTCCGTGCCTACACAACTATAGGGACAGAGATATGGTCCTTTGTTTGAATAGGGTGAATCTGAACTTACAATATGCTGACTCCCAGAGTTTAACCCTGACTTCAAGTTGATGTTGCTGGATGATAGAAGATTGTTCCTGGAAGTTAAGAAGTTACTGTGTAAAAAATCCTTTAAATATTAAATGCTTTCCCCAGTCAAATTGGGAGTGCAGTATAATGGAAAAGTGCTCTTCTTCCGTCAACCGGATTCAGCACTGGAGTACACTGAAACTCATCTGAAACATAGAGGAGGAAAAATATCTGGATCCTGTAGTCCAGGTTCTACTCAGCGGGACCAGGAAATGCAACAACTGGCCTAAGCGACAAGACTGAGCACTCAGTATGCATTTTATTGTTGTTATTCTGGAACATCCTCATAATTTCTATGTGTTTTAAGAAACCTTTTGAATGTTTGCACTGTATTTGTTTTGCAATGATCTGTGATAGGTACAATAGGAGTGGTGCTCACATTAACACTAGATAATGTTGCTTCATTTTGTCTCGACAGCCTATCCAATCTTGAGACATCTCTTGAGATTCTTCACCACGCCATTGCTCACTGTTTGCTATGGAAGTTGGTGTGCTTCGTTTCATTGCATTGATGGCTGGTATTCTTCACCCTGGGTCGTTGCTTGCTCTTGCCATCCTCACGTGTAACGCGCAGCTGCAGTGATGATGTGGGTCGCTGCATTCATTTATTATCTTTCCTTAGTTAAAAGGTAGTCATTCACTAATGTTTGAGGTTGGAATGGGGAGAGGGTGGGTTTGGATTGTTGGGGGTCTTATCACACTATTTAGCTGTATGTTTGTTTGACACCAGGGAGACACTCTGCACATTGTATATTGAGCGTATTTACATATTGTGCAGTGTCTCAGTAAACCACATATGCGGATGGACTACAATCTTTTATTGGTACCACTTTGAGACTATTTTGCATAAATATATGTGTTATTAATAATCCTCGTAAAACCCGTCAGGTATCTGCTTGTCAAGATCATCATAAAATTGACGTGGCTCTGCTTCAAGAGATGTGTTTGTCACACTAATCACATCTTACATGTGCTTCTACTTGGGGTCGACATGGGTATTTTTCTTCATATTCCACATATTCTACGGAGGTTGTGACTTGCTTATGGAAAACTCTCAATTTTACTTTGCAGAAATGGACTGGTGAGCCACAAGAGAGAGTTGTAGTGGTGCTGGGGAGACTTGAGTCGATGCCAATTGTGTTGGTTAATATATGGCCCCCATATCAATGCACCAGACGTTTTTGATAATTCAAGAAATATGATATTTCACTTTATACAACTGTATAACTTAGTAGATGCATGGAGAAATTTTCATCCAGTTGAATCAGAATTTACATACTACTCGTCAGTGCATGATACCAGGTCCCGCATAGACCTGTGGATTGCTTTGTATTACCCGATGGGGAAAGTTGGAAAAGTAACTGTCCAACCCAAAAAATTATCAAACCATTTCCCAGTCGTGTGTTCTTTGGATGACACTCTTCCCACACAAAGCATTACATTTTGGCAGCTGAGGGGGGTAGAATTACTAGATTCAATTTTCCTTTCTGAGGTCAAATCCAGTATTCTGGAATATTTCACACTCAATGAGGGCACGGTGTCTAATGTTGGGACTTTCTGGGAAGCATTTAAAGCGTGTATTCGGGCATCTGTATATCTAATCAGGCAGGTATTCTTAAATCAATGCATACATGATTTGATGTGCTGGAACAGGAGTTTAGACGTCTTGAGAGGGACGAGTAATTGAGCAGGATAAAGCTGATCTGCTTAAACGTCAGGAAGCTCAAAAAGAGTTCAGGTAGACAGCAGACCGCAATGTCCTGTAGTGGGACAAAAATGCCCGAGCCAGGGCATTCGGGGAAGGAGATCGACCAGGCAAAACACTGGCGTGGGGACTGAAAGCTTGTGCAGATACTACACAGATATCGGCCATCTCTATGGATGATCGCTCCCTTACAACATCACCTTCAGAATCATTATATACCTTCAAACAATATTATGAACATTTTTGTGTGTCTTGCCCAAGCTATAGCCCCTGTGATATAGCTAGCTATTTAAATGATACCACCTTAGGTTGGTTGGAGGGGAGATGCAGGAGTTCCTTAACTTTCCTCTAATGACCGAAGAGGTTAAATCTACAATAGCTAGTCTTGCAAATGGTAGGCGCCTAGAGGTGGTGGTCTCCCAATGTAGTTCTATAAGGAATTTTGTGAAAAAATATTTCTTGAGCCTAATATTCTTGTTGTATGCTGCCCATCAGCTTGTGTGAGGGTTGAAATTGTTATTCAGATCCTGTACTAATTGTCTGGAGTGTCCGCTGCTCCCTCTGATTTGTGCCCTAGCTATCGAACCTCTTGCATGTATGCTCTGTGAATTTTACTCTTGGCATGGTATATATATTTGGGGTAGGCCTCTTTGGTTTCCTTATATGCTGATAATCAATCAATCAATCAGGATTTATAAAGCGCGGCTAAATCACACGATAGGGTCCAGGCACTTCTTAATAGGCGCTTCATAATGTTGTACTATGTGTCCACAACCCAGTGACTAATGTGGCCCCTATCATTAGGAATGTCATTAAGTTTGGTAGGTGCACCTGGTTCCATGTTAATTGGACAACTCAGAAATATTCCCATTCACAGATTTCACAGACCTCTTAACTGGTCAACATCCACTGAGATGGAGAGCTGATGGGGTGAAATATTTGGATTGTATGTGACAAGAGAGACAGTGGAGCTGGTGAGTCACAACTTTGGGGTGGCTCTGGAGAATTTTAGGGAGTGCATTGAGCAGTGTTTGTTGCTGCCCCTGACGCTTTTTAGGCACGGTTCACTTACCAAGATGGTAATGTTGTCTAAATTCTTGTATTTATTTAACAATAGCCCAGTTTGCATACTCTACAAGTTCTTTCGCCAACTTCCAAAAGCTGCTGTTAAGATTTATATGAGGTGGCAAGGAGACGCGTCTCAAATGGGAGGAATGTCTGTGTCGGATCCATTAATTTATTACATGATTGCTCAAGCACATTATATTTATTATTGGCTGGGGGTTCAGACCTCCCTGACACATGTAAAAATAGAATGGAAATTGACAGAACCTCATTTGCTGCTTTCAGTTTTTCAGTCGTTTGTGAACATTCAAATGTTTGGAGAGACAACGTGAATGGGATTGGGATCACTTTCTGGGATTGCTGAGAAATAGTGAGACAGGCTGGGAGAAGTATACCATACTCACCTTTATTGAGTATTACAGGTAATCCTCTTCTTCCACCCACAATGGAAAATGATTAGGAAAATATACTGAAAATGTGGACACAGAAGTGATGGATGACCTTTTTCCAAATGGTAACTTCAAGGACCTGCAATAATATAAGGCAAGAGGAGGAACCACCACACTTGCGGTTTTACTGTACTATATAGGTTGGAGTTGGCAGTGAAGGCCATCTCCCCAGACTTCCTTTGGCTACCTCCAAAACTCACTATACTCACCAAGATAACTCAGAGGGGTGACGTGGGCAAGGCGAGCTCCTTCATGTATATGGAGTTGGTGGCACTAGGACAGTTCCAGAATATGCAGCAAGGCGGACCTGGAAAGCGGATCTGGAATGTTCACTGTAAAATCATGATTACCCCGAAGGGGTTTGAGCTACCTGCCCAGCTCTGCGGCCAGTGGCGCAGACGAGCTGTCCAAATTTAAAATTAAGAGAGTTAACACAGCTGACTCGTGGACAAGTAGCACTAAGCAACTGAGGCGCACAGGTCACTCACAGCAGGCAGCATTATTTCAGCATTACTCCTCGACTCACTGACACCAAAAATAATGATAAACCATTACCAACCAAATGTAGCAGAGATTTAGAGAGATTATATACACACATCAGGGGGCACTGACACATTTACTTTGCGAGGCTAATAGCAGCAATTCGGTTACGGGCCCCCTCGAGGGCGTAACAATGACTCCAGCTGTAAGCGCCCACGGCCACCCGGCGCCAGTCTGCGCAGTCTTCTCAGACACTGTCACCTCCCAGTGGCAGCTGCAGCACAGTGGTGTGCTGGGCTTCATGGCGGCCGCTGACCTTGGTCCGTGCGTGTGCCGGGGGTTGGGTCCAGGTCCGTCAGTCGGGTTGTGGGGCTCAACATTAATTTTAAAAGTATTACTGAGCACCCGCGGCGGTACGAGCTGCACAGTGCTGCCACTGCCGCAGCCAGCTCTGCCCTCCCTCCAATAGAATTGCAGCTACCTGATTGCACCGCCGCGGAGGCAGCAGGTCACCCGATCCCACCTGTTAGCCTCTGTGCCGGTGTCGGGAATTGTTACAATGTAGCTAGCAGCTCAGCCAGCCCCCATAAGCTGCCTGCCGATAGCAGCGCGCACTATATAGCGCGCTGCCACTCCACCAGCTATGAGACAGTTTCAGTCAGCAATTGGGAATTAATAGCACTGTTGTGGTTAGGAGACAGCAGAGGTGCAGGTGCTATGCCTATAATGCGTGACTTTGCATTTCAGTGCTGTGATGCTGACCACCACACTGAAATGCGTTAGTCTAACGCCTGATGTGTGGTAATGGGCAGGGCTGGGTATGGGGCAGCCAAAATTTCATCCACTGACTCACACCTAACACTACCCTTAGGGGGTTCAGAGAAGGCATGTCAGCAAATAATCAACATGTAATCAAAAAAGCGCCTGAAGTCCCCACTTGTAAGCAATCTTCAAAGGATGCCCTAACGGTCACAATCACAAGGGCGGCGGGCAAAAGCAGATATAACGGCTCAAAAGAATTTACGTCCCTGCTACCACCCCTTCCAGGGAGCCATTATACAAACTCAGGAGGGGTCAGAGGCTGTGATGGAGAATGAGCTCACTTGCAAAAAACATAAAGGAACTCTGAAATCAACACACAAGCACCCTTCGTCCACACAGATCATACTTGTCATACGTCCATTTCAACACAGGCCCTAGTCACAGACAATACAAACATGATTAATCAGTACATACCCACAAAGAGCAGATTTGAGGGGTTCCGCGGTTTAACCGAGGATGCACCAGTTAGGGAGACAAGGCTTGGACAGCCTGGTGGAGTCCCCAACAGGGGAAAATATTGGCAATATAACAAAAGAACTGCATTGAACCTCAAGTACAGTTTCACTTGAACACTTACTCCTGGATCTCAGATCTGAGATCCAGAAGAGATTTGAGAGATCGTAATTTAATCAGAAAGGTATCCTTGATATGTGCCAAGTTTTGGAGGCAAAAATTGATGGCCTCACACAGAGAACTAAGGTACTAGAAATATGGAAAGAAGGATAAAGAACTGATGAAAAATACTTCCGAAATTATCACACTGAAACAACTTAACCAGAGTGTACAAGATGATCTAGAAAGGTTAGAAAACTGTTTTCAGAGCAATAACTTAAGAATACTAAATGCCCCAGAGGTAGTTGAGGGCACTGACCTCAAGGACTTTATAACAGGTCTTCTTAAGGAAGGAATCCCTAAAGAAAATCATGAAATTGATGTAGAGAAGGAGATTCGAAGAGCCCATAGAGACCCCTTTAGGCAAAACGAGAATCAGAAGATACCTGGGAAGATCTTAATGAATCTACCATCTTATATCACTAAAGGCAGATTCTGGGCCTGGCACTGAAAGCAAAAAACTTGTCAGGCAAAGATTTTGCATATGTTATCACATCTGATGACAGAGCAGTGACAGAGGGAGCTTGGTTGGAGAATGGAAAACCTAGAGCTTGGACCTAAAGCACAATTAGGGTTTCCGGTCATGCTCAGAATTATGTGGAGAAATGAGATGCATAACATCAGGTAAATGGAACAAGTAGACGAGTTAACACCTTGCATAGTTCCATTTAGAGAGTGCACAGAGTTCTGTTTTGAACGGGCACTAAATGCATCTGGAACAGGATAAGAGGACAGGGGAAGGAAGAGCCTGTTTGTTTTGGACATGCAGTATTTTTTTTCTGGGCCTTACGAGCATTACTATAACACATTATTGTCCCACATGCAATGACCCAAATAAGCATGAAAGTTATATACCACAGAAGCCAGAAAGGGGTCCTGGGGCACTTACTAGATAGCATAGTGGGATAATAAACAAAAACATTTTCCTCATCCACAGCATGATCTTTTTGCTATAGGAAGCTTTGAGAGATGGGGATAAGGGCGGAACTACTCAAAAGATGACAATGAAGGATAAAACAAAAGAAATAAAAATAATAACATGGAATGTTAACAGCTTTAACACTAAGGGCCTGATTCCGATCTCGCTCGGAAGGCCCTCCGAGAGTCGTCCGTAGCGTTACCTTCCGAACGACTCGTTCCGGGAGCCGGTCCATCCAAACGTCGAAGTACGATGCGCAAATGTCTCCAATTCCAGAACGACACGTACGCTCCGAATCCAGCATCATTTTCCGTACGAACAGGCTCCGTAAACCATGAATGGAGTCGTCCGGAGGCATACCCCAAAGCTGTTTCCGGCCGGCCAATTACGATGCGTACTTCCTACATGCCGAACAGGTCGCCACCTCCAGCACGTCACAGCATCCGGAAGAGACGTATTTCAGCTCCGATTCGCGCCACAACACGATCACTGCGTACGAGACAAAGCAGACATGTATCCGATCGCGCATGTCATCCCTATACTGTACGCCTACGGTCGAATCAACAACCGTAACCGTCGCGTTCGTCACAGACGGTTAGTCAGGCACCTACCACACACAAAAACATCACGACCCCGCGAAAGGCAACAGAATACACAGCTTGTGACAAACCACAGTCAATAGTGGGGTGGAGGGAATTCTTGCAGCAATGTAGAGGCAAGGGGGGTGGTGGATGGCAAAAACTCCCAGCATTGTCCACCCCATATGGGGGTGGATGTTTAACACTACCAGCATTGTCTACCCCATAGGGGGGTGGATGCCTATCACTACCACCATTGTCCACCCCATAGGGGGGTGGATGCCTAACACTCACCCAGTGTCCATAGGGGGGTGGATGCCTATCACTCCCACCATTGGCCACCCCATAGGGGTGTGGATGTTTAACACTACCAGTATTCACCACCTATAAGGGGGTTGATGCCTATCACTCCCACCATTGGCCACCCCATAGGGAGGTGGATGCCTAACACTCACCCAGTGTCCACCACATAGGGGGATGGATGTTTAACACTACCAGTATTCACCACCTATAGGGGGGTGGATGCCTATCACTACCACCATTGTCCACCCCATAGGGGGGTGGATGCCTAACACTCACCCAGTGTCCATAGGGGGGTGAATGCCTATCACTACCACCATTGGCCACCCCATAGGGGGGTGGATGCCTAACACTCACCCAGTGTCCACTCAATAGGGGGGTGAATGCCTAACACTCACCCAGTGTCCATAGGGGGTGGATGCCTAACACTCACCCAGTGTCCACCTCATAGGGGGGTGGATGTTTAACACTACCAGTATTCACCACCCATAGGAGGGTGGATGCCTATCACTACCACCATTGGCCACCCCATAGGGGGGTGGATGCCTAACACCCAGTGTCCATAGTGGGGTGGATGCCTATCACTACCACCATTGGCCACCCCATAGGGGGGTGGATGCCTAACACTCACCCAGTATCCATAGGGGGGTGGATACCTATCACTACCACCATTGTCCACCCCATAGGGGGGTGGATGCCTAACACTCACCCAGTGTCCACCCCATAGGGGGGGTGGATGTTTAACACTACCAGTATTCACCACCTATAGGGGTGTGGATGCCTATCACTACCACCATTGGCCACCCCATAGGGGGGTGGATGCCTAACACTCCCCCAGTGTTGTCATGGCCAATTTGTGGTATGTGTGCAAACTGCCTGCAAAATGTATACATAAAGTGATATGCTGGACAAACCCCCCATCTCTGTCCTGACAAAAATGTGAATGTGGGGTGCAAGCCCCCAGCATTGTCAAGCATATAGGGGTTTTGGGGTATTACCCTCCCATCTCTGTAGTGAAGAAAATGTGAATGTGGGGTTCAAGCCCCCAGCATTGTCAACCATATAGGGGTTTTGGGGGATTACCCCCCCCCATCTCTGTAGTGAAAAAAAGGTGAATGTGGGGTTCAAGCCCCCAGCATTGTCGACCAAATAGGGGTTTTGGGGTATCACCCCCCCCCCATCACTGTAGTGACAAAAAGATGAATGTCGGTCTCACACCCCAGCATGTTCAAGTAATTATGTATTTTTGGGGCCAAAACACAGAAGCAATGTAGTGATGATAGAGCGCAGTGATATTCTGAAAATTGTAGGGGTACATTATATTCATGAATAGTCCGTACCCGCATATATTCTTATGTGTGCGTTAACCTTAGTTAGAACTCGTGTTGTAATAATCAGTGGTAAATGAAATGTTAAGATGAGTTGTGCCATTCAAGAAACGTAAAGTGGCATTTAGAGGGAATTATGTAACTTTCGATGTTCATTGCAAATGCATACTGAAGTAGTTATGTGTAATGTAATGCAGTAGATTTGAACGTGCATTATGTTGAAGTTGCAAACGCATAGGTGACTAATTGTGTTTAAATGTGATGAAATGTAGTGCTTACAGATGTAACATTTTAAAGGTGTTTAAGTTGATGTTAAAGGCCTAGATGGAGTATTTGCTCCTTCGCGCTAAGAAAGGCCTATTCGTTTTCCTTATGTTAGCTGGTTTATGTAGGCCCGAAATGTATTTTCCCCTGGTGAGGCTCTCATTTGGAGACAGTCAGCGAAAATCATGTGCGTGCAAGGTTGTTCTGTTCTCATGCTTCTGTTGCAGGTGCAAGGACACCGTCCTCGTTAGTTAGAATAACGCTTTTGTTTTAGCAGTTAGGTATGGAAGAAACCTGTTACAAAGTCTTCAGGAATGCCGATAATTGGGAGTTGTGCTGAAGAAGCCTGAGACCCAAGGACACACCAACCGTCGCTGGATCGAGTACAAGTTTTGGTGGAAAGTTACCTACGAGAGGTGCCTGGCCAGAGGAGGTGTTTCAGGAGGCGTGGTTATTAAGTGTCCATTTTGTATTAGGGACAGTGCCCCGAGGGATGAGTTGCAGAGAGCAGAGAGAGAAGGAGAGAGCTGTTAGAGGGTAGAAGGAAGGGATCGATTTTTAGGATGAAGACTTAGACTGGCTTCACGAGCTGACACCTTTTCTTGATCTTGCTTGGGTAAAGTTAAGTAGGGATGCCACTTTAAAATAGTGTAGGGATAGATTAATGGATTTCTTTTACAGATACTAATGAAGACTAATATAGACGTTGGTGCAGTTATTGCTTGTTTAGTATTCCTGGAGTTGCTTATTCTCTTTATCCTATATCGGATTAGATTGGTTCGTAGGATGGACTTTGTATTAGTGCCTTTGTATTTTTACAACCTCGTCCTGAGGTGTCTGTATGTTCAGTTATTTTTGGTTTTGTAATAAACCCCTAAACTTGGAATTCGGAGTCAGTGATCTTTTCCGAGATTTTCTTAAATTGATTCATGCCAGTTTGGAACGAATGTATTGTTTCTCCCCTTTACACTTCTCAGCAGGTAATAAAGATCCAGTCGACCGAGGGTTCCTAGTAATTTGTACGGTGGAATCCGGCCTTATCAGTTGGTAGCGAGAGGATGGTTACCTCTGTAGTAAGGGGAGAAGTAGAGAAGGGTAGTCATTGAATCCCCATAGGCCCAAGGGATGGTTATCCAGTGGATTGTGAGCGGAGGACGACTGCGTTTGATGGAAATCGACGGCGAGTGACTGTGCGGCGGAAACAGCAGTTTGTGGTGGAGTGAGTATGAACAGGGATGTGTGTCTGTTAGATTGCGGTGTTGTTTTGATTGTGTGATGTCTTGCGGAGTTGGAATGAGAGTTGAGTGATTGTGGTTTCGGGCCGAACGCGTGCGGTCCATGAGATTTGATTATTGATATCCTGGGATAAGAGATTGTGGTGTAGAAGACACCCAGAGTTGAAATTGTCTGACCAGAGATTGTGGGAGTCATGAGACGTCGTTGACTAACCCACCGGTGATAGGGAAACGTGTGTGTGTGAGTGCGTGAGTAACCGACGCAGGTTGTGGGTTACTGCATGTGGAACATCGAGTGATTGGATCCTATCGAATAAGTACACGACTGTCCGGCCGTACGTAGACAGATAGTCTGAGGCAGTTGTCCGGTCGTTCGCGGACAGACGGTTGCCAGAGTCGAGGACGACAATTACGAGACTGTCTGGTCGTTTGGTGGACAGACAGTCAGAGAAGTGACTGTTCGGTCGGTTGGTGGACAAACAGTTATTTCAGCGCATGAGTGAGACGCGTGAGTGTGCGAGAGACGAATTGTAAAGGAGGGGAACTGCTGCATGGGGAAGAAGAGTGACGTCAGAGAGTGTCGTGCTGTGATAGGTCGGTTGGTGTGAAGCCGCGCTGGTATTGGTTGATTGTCATCAGGAAGTCGAGTGCAAACAAGTGAAGAAAACTTTGATTTCATCATGAAATGTTTTAAAGTTTTACGAGATATGTGTAGAGGAGACAGACGAGTGGTTACTCGGGGGGGGGGAGAAGAAGCTCCACCTGAGGATACCCCAGCCCATTATATGGCTACGAATGTGGGGTTGCATACTATAATTTGGCTCAAAAATTGGCATAAAATGACTGAAAATGAGGGAGAATTGACTTTTCCGCGTTATGGCACTTTCAGGTTGGAAGTGTTGTACCAATTGAAAACGGTGATGTCCTCATTGCGACCTTTACCCAGACCAACACAGTTTGAGGCGCTACATGCATGGATAAGAGCAGCACATGATAGGAAAAGAGATAGGTCAGGAAAGGGTGAAAAAGTCAATCAGGGCGTTTCAGGATGCGCGATGGGAAGCATTGGAGAAGAGATGGAGGGTGGAAACTATTGAAGGGGATAGGCTATTCCCGTTGAAGATAAAAGTAGGAGAGGCCCAGAAGAAGTGGGGTGAGGAAGACGATAGTGACACAGATGACAGCTTGCTAGATAGACTGCTATCAGAAAGACCACCTCCATATAATCCAGATTCCGTAGAGGGAAAGGCAGTATCAATAGAGGGAACTGGAGAATCTCAGACTCAACCTAGTGCGAGAGTCGTCGGAAGAATATCGACAGGAACAGGGATGGGAACACAGACACCAGCAAGCATCGAAGCTAATGGAGTTACAGTTGTTACAAGGCTACCGAATGCTCTTACAGTACCGGTTACCATTGGCCCCATAGTGTCAGTATATGACCCAGATCAGGCAGGAAATGGAAGTCTAGCACGATCAGCAGCAGGAGAAGGGACAGGCTCTGGAGGGAATGGCATAGTGAGTGGAATAGGTCACCTTCCGAGATCCATGGAATCAAGTACTCCTTTGCCAGCCACGGCAGACTCCTCTAGAGGACAGGGAGACGTAAGAATGGAGAGACCAAGGTCTTTAGCCAATTCAAGATATGACATAAGGATGTGGGAACCACCAGTGAGAAGCCCTAATGATAGGATGACAGGAGACTGGGATCGCGGGAATACAGGAAGCCGACCAGTCCTAGGGAATATAGTGGAAGGGAACCGATGTGAGTATCAGGGCAGTGAGAATGGAGAGTCGAGTGGTGCATCAAGTCGAGGGACCCTTAAAACTGCTATAAGAGCAAAGATGTTGGATGTGATGAGGTTAAAAGCTGAGGTAGATGAGATAATTAGTGGGAACATGCCATTGGAAAGAGTAGAGCTTTATGGACCAGACGAGTTGCTGTTTGTAGCAAAAGATGTAACTCGCAAGGCGAGATCAGCGCATGAGAAACTGACAGACTTGGCAAAGAGACACGAGGTGGATCTGTCCAAAACTAAGATGTTGCAGGGAAGTCACAGGTTGCAGTACAGTGACCAGGAACTGGAAGAGAAGAGAGTGATAGGGCTGAAAACTCACATTCGAGAATTGATTGTAGGGATACGTGCATGAAGCATGCTTGACAAATGGGAGGAAAGATGGTCCAAAAAGAAGAGCACCAAAAAGAGCGTAGGAGAGACACCTCCTCCAGGAGGGGGGATGATAGGAGTGGGAAATTTTCCTTTGCGAGAGGTACAAAACGGAGGGTATGTGCATGTGCCTTGGAGTAGAGGCGATTTGGCAGCGTTTACAAACGAATTTCCTCGGCTGAGGGAGAAGCCTGTTGAGTGGTACAAGCAGGTCGACCGATTCGTTAAAATCTCGAAGGTGTTGTGGGTTGACCTGAACACATTGTTTGATATTGTAGTACCAAGCGATTTGTGGGCAGCTTGTAAAGTTGCAGCTGATTGGCCAACTTCTGAACCAGACAGGGATTCTGTTACCAATGGTCCTTCACCAACTGTTATGAAAAAGTTTGAGCAAGTAATTACATGGCTGAAATCCAAAATCTCACCACAAGACATTGATTGAGTTAAGATAGATCGAACGGTTCAGGAACCAAAAGAGTCCGTACATGAATATTATGAGAGGCTCTTACAAGCCTTTAAGCAGTACAGTGGGCTAGACACATTAGACCCCAAAGACATGGGACAATTCGTTTCCAAGTTCGTCTTGGGTCTGAGATCAGAAATCAGCTTCATGATTCAGCAGCATTTGATCTGCTGGCAGAACAAGTCGGTGGACGAAATACTGCGGTACGCCAGGTACTGCAGCGATGAAGTGGACTCGAAACACAGGAAGCTTAAGGATAAGCTAATGCTGGTCCAAATGAAAATCGCTGACAGGGAAGTTCAGACACAGCCAAGTGGAGGGACGCTAGGGAGAAGACAGGGAAACAATCAAGGAGGGACCCAGAATGGGCAGGGTCCGGGAAGGGGGAAACCTATAGACCCTAAGACAGGTATGGATGTGGCAACACTGAAAAAGACAACTGCGTGTCACCTTTGTCACAAGATCGGGCATTGGAAGCGCAAGTGTAGATTGAATCCAGTGAACCAAGTGCAACAAGAGGGAGAGACGGTGCAGGTATCTGAGGTCGTCAATACAGTGACGAGACCCAGGTCCATGCAAGGGGAGACATTGTGCCCGCAGGTGCAAGTTCCGCAACCTCCGAGAATTCCACAGGGAAATCGAACGTACCAGCAGATGCCCCTTTTCGAGGATTGTGATGATTACAGCCCGGACCCGTTGAAATGACGGTGCCTGAGGGGGGAGGAAGACTGCCCTCTTGGGGCAGTCTTAGAGGTAGACCAGAGGGGACCGTTTGTAGAGGCGAATGTTGACGGCCATCCCACCACCTTTTTGGTTGATACTGGTGCTACCCGTTCTACTGTGAGATCTGCAGTAGTTCCCAACCTACCCCTCTCGGGACAATCAATCCAAGTAGTAGGAGTGGCGAATAAGAAGATGACTAACCCATTGACTGAGCCGATTCCTGTGAGAATAGGAACTTTCTGAGATCAACACCAATTTGTGGTGTGCGACTCAAGTCCAGTCTGTTTGCTAGGACGTGATCTTTTGTGCAAACTGAATTGTACCATCTATTGCACCCCCAAGGGAGTGGAATTACAGACAAATGATGATGATGTCACCTTCAAGGTTGCAAATCAGCATTTCTGCATAGAGATGTACCCTATGTTAACAGTGGAAGAGCTTCCACTTGACTTAAGAGACTCTGTTTCATTGGATGTGTGTGATTTTACAGGAGAAGAGATTGGACTGATCAGAGGTGTTGAGCCAGTTAAGATCCAGGTCAAGCAAGATGTTGAGTTTCCGAGAACACCCCAGTATAATCTGTCGCCCGAGTCGATCACAGGGATTAAACCTGTAATCGATTCCATGATTCAGCAGGGAATTCTGAAGGAGATAATGGGCAGTCCATGCAACTCACCCATTATGGGATTGCAGAAACCAAGTGGGAAATTCAGAATCGTGCAAGACCTGCGAAAGGTCAACGCGATTGTGGTTCCGTGTTGTCCAGTGGTACCGAATCCATCAGTGATACTATTCCAGATTCCATGTGAAGCCGAGTGATTCACGGTGATTGACTTGTGCCAAGCATTCTTTTCGATACCTTTGCACGAGGAGAGCCAATTTTTGTTTGCTTTCCGTCTGGAAGATCGTGTGTTAACGTGGTGTCGTATCCCTCAAGGGTATACAGAGAGTCCATCAATATTTAATCAGATCTTGAAGAAGAATCTCGAGAGTCTTGTACTACCGCAGAATTCTGTTCTCGTGCAGTACATTGACGATCTCCTCATCACGTCAGAAACGGAGGATGCTTGTAGGATTGATACGATCGCCTTACTGAATCATTTAGGGGAGAATGGACACAAGGTGTCCCCAAACAAGTTGCAGTACTGTCTGAGTGAGGTTCAGTACTTGGGTCATCGAATTGAGAAAGGCAAGAGAAAGGTGTCACCAGATCGAATTGAGGCGATCATGAACATGACTGTGCCTACCACTCAGAAGGAAGTCAGAATGTTCTTGGGAATGGTTGGTTACTGTCGCCAATGGATTCCCAACTTCTCATTGAAGGCGAAGCCTCTGCAGAGGCTGACACATAAGGACGTGAGTGATCCGGTACCATGGGACAATGACTGTCTGATTGCGTTCTTGGAGTTGAGAGAGGGTTTATGTCGTGCTCCGGCTCTGGGAATGCCTGACTACAACAAGTCCTTTTCATTGTTCTGTTATGATCGAGAAGGTTGCGCATTGTCAGTCCAGACTCAGAGTCATGGAGGTGTCCGTAGACCAGTTGCCTACTTTTCAGCTACTTTAGATCCAGTAGCTTCAGCGTTGCCCGGATGTCTCAAATCCATTGCTGCAACAGGTGTCAGCATTGAGAGGTGTGAAAGCATCGTTATGGGTCACCCGCTCATGGTATATGTTCCACATTCTGTTGAGCTCTTGATGACAAGGACTAAAACACAGCACCTGACAAACAATAGACTCACACGCTACGAGCAAGTCATACTTGCCGCGGAGAATGTGACTCTGAAAAGGTGTTCTGTTTTAAATCCTGCTACATTGATACCAATGCCAAATGCAGATGATGAAGATTGTGAAGACCATGACTGTCTTGATGTGACTGAACTTTGCACCAAACCGAGACCTGACATTGTTGATGAACCTCTGTCTGACCCTGATGAAATTTTCGTTGTCGATGGTTCATGTCTAAGAGACAATGTGGGTCATTTGAGAGCAGCTTTTGCTGTATGTACCATTACTGGAGTGGTTGAAGCTGCTTGCCTAGAAGGAGTATACTCCGCACAAGTGGCCGAAATCATTGCTTTGACTCGCGCCTGTTTGGCAGCTGATCAGATCCGAATCACCATCTACACCGACAGCCAGTATGGGTTCGGTGTGGTTCATGACTTCGGACAGCTATGGTCTCAGAGGGGTTTCTTGACACCATTTGGATCTCCCATCAGAAATGGGGAATATGTGAGACAACTGTTAGAAGCTTTGCAACATCCCTGGGAAATAGCAGTGGTAAAGTGCGCTGCACATGGGAGGGGGACGGATTTTGTTTCTATCGGAAATAAGTACGCGGATGAAATTGCACGTTGTTGCGCTGAACAAGGGTGTATATTTACTGGAGATTACACTGGAGAGAGCCAAGGAAGAACCGAGCTCAGCATGATGTTAGCCATGGCAGACACTTGGGAGGAGCTCAAGAGCCTGCAGGAAGGAGCTTCAGATCAGGAAAGAGATGTATGGATCAGATCAGGGTGTGAGAAGGGGGATGTTGGCATTTGGGTTTCAAGTGAAGGTCGAGCAGTGTTACCAGATGACCTATTAAGCCCGATGGCAAGGCAAATTCATGGTGCTGTGCATCTAGGAAGAGATGCGATGGTGCGAGTGTTCAGACAAACGTGGTACAATCCACGGTTTCGTGCGTTTGCTGAAGCAGTGTGTCATAGGTGTGTTACCTGTCAACAAATGAATGCTGGAAAGAAAACTGTGGTTGCACTGAGTCACATTGGGAGGTCGGGAGGACCTTTCTATAGGATACAGCTTGATTTTATCGAAATGCCTAGGTGCAATGGACTGAGGTACATTCTAGTGGTGGTATGTGTTTTTTCACGATGGGTGGAAGCTTACCCAACACGAAGGTGTGACACTCTTACAGTAGCGAAGCTATTATTGAGAGAGTTGATTCCCAGGTTCGGTTTTCCAACTTCGTTGGAATCGGATAGAGGAACACACTTCCACAGCGAGATCATGAAATTGCTTTGCGCTGCTTTAAATGTTGATCAGAGACTCAATTGTAGCTATCGACCAGAGGCTTCTGGGATAGTAGAGCAGATTAATGGAACTTTGAAAGCACGGATGGCAAAAGTGTGTTCGTCTACATCTCTGAAGTGGCCTGATGCGTTGCCTCTGGTGTTGATGAGTGTTCGCAGTGTCCCAGATAGGAGGACCGGTCTGTCCCCGCATGAGATCCTTATGGGGAGGGCGATGCGATTGCCAGCAATACCATTCTCAGCCTTGATAAACATCACTGATGACTTAATCCTTGATTACTGCAAAGGACTAGCTGATGTGGTCCGTTCTATGTCTCAGCAGGTGGAAGCTGCTGCTGTTCCGGCTTCAAGAGATCTCTGCCACAACCTGTGCCCGGGTGACTGGGTGCTTGTCCGTAAGCACGTGAGGAAGAGCTGTTTGGATGCTCGGTGGCGAGGCCCCTACCAGGTGATACTTGTAACGAAGACAGCGGTGAAGTGCAGAGGGTTGCCGAATTGGATACATGCTTCCCACACCCACCGAGTTTCAGAACCCTTGGAAGAAACAGCTCCTCTCGAGAATGAATATCCAGCTGTGGCAGCAGGGCCACGAGAGAGGACAAGCCAAGCTGTGAGGGTTGCTGACGAAGCTGGTTGCTCACCAGACCAGGCTGAGGAGGGTTACGCTACACACAACCCAGGTATTGACTGAGGAAGAAGGTAACGTTGCGGGTGAGATAGAGTCAGACTCAGCCGAAGGAAGTGGTGTGCAGAGTGTTCGAGAGGAAAGCAAAAGGGCTGACCGAGCAAAAGAATCGTGGCCTGAAAGACAGAGAAGGCTGAACCTACGATTGGCCCCCGAAAGAGATCTTGCCCCTGTGTCTGAGACATCTGAATCAGAAGTGAGTGAAGAAGAGCAAGCCCAAGGAGGTCTGAGAAGGTCGAGAAGGACAAGAGTGCCTTGCCAGAGATACGCTGCCCCGGAGTGGACTTACGTAGTAACTGATGCCGGGAGTAGTGAGTTCCGGGAGGCTGAGGTCCGTGCGAGTGATCAGCAGGAATCCTCTACTGAAAATTGATGTGGGACTGATAGATCCAGGACTCGAAGTTGAAGGAGTGCTGACAATCACGGTCCCAAAACCTCCAGTTTTGAGCACGGTGCGAATTCTGATATTGCATGAATTAGTTTTCCCAACGTTTGGATTTGAAGCATCACCTCATGAAATGGTGGATGTTCGTCTTGAGATATTGCAACATGTTTTAGCTGCAATCGGATCTGAACTTATCGTAGATTGCGAATGAACTGTGCGTTGTAAATAGGTGTTACAAAGAAGATAACCTAGTCCCGAGTGGAAGAAGAATAAAATTAGGGTTTTTCAGTAGAAGAAGAAAGAGGGCTAGGGAAGTCTTTTTGGACTGTGTAAATAAATCCAGAAGAACTGAACTTTGAACGAATTTCCAGGATTTCAAGGAACTTTGTTTGAGCTTTTGAGCAGCAAATTGAGGTGGAAAGAAGAGACTTTTGTGTATCCTCTAATTTGAACTGCTGTAACGAGAGAAGATGGAGTCTGGAAATCTGAACCGTAGATCCAAGTGTATGATAGGTGCTTCCATAGTGGGAGTGATAGTTTTAATAGTCATAGTTATTGTAGTGTCAATTATTGTTCCACATGAGGTAGAAGTCGTAGCGGTGAAAGGGACACCTACACCCAGTACTTCTAGCAAAAAGGAGGATACCATAGGAGCTGAAAGGGCTATGCTAGATCAAAATAGTCGTAGATTGCATGTAGATTTGTCTAGAGGTGATTTTAAGCTTAATGCGTATGCCAAGCTGCTATATGAGTACGTGGAGACGATGGATGTGAGCGACTGTTATGTGTGTATGCAATTGCCTGCATCAGTGGATGAGGGCATTAGATATCATCATCTTCCGTTGACTTATGGGATTTCATGTAGTTTGTTGCTTACAGTCGCGGTCCGTGTAGGAGTGCCGGCCGGACGGTGACGTGAGGCGGGGGAGGGGCAGGGTGGGGGGTAGTAAAGTACGGATTACGGCCTAATACAGGTAAGTAAACATTTAAATCAATAAAACGAATTTCGTTGTGAGCGCTGCATCGCCAAATGCGATGCAGTGCGCGCAACGAAATTCGTTTAATTGATTTAAATGTTTATTTACCTGTATTAGGCCGTAATCTGTACTTTACTACCCCCCACCCTGCCCCTCCCCCGCCCCACGTCACCGCCCGGCCGGCACTCCTACACGGACCGCGACTGGTTGCTTAGCATGTTTTATGGGAGAGGTCATTATGATTACTTCTTTTCCAATTACGATGCGGTGCTTTCAGAGGTTCCAGCGTATAAGCACCTGAATAAGTACGATTATTAAAAGCAGGAGGATAGGATTGGGAAGTATTTCATACCAACTATAACGTTAGATACCGCTTATGCACATAGACATAACTTGACGTGCTCACTAACAGAGATAGAAAAGAAGTTTGTAGATCAAGTAGAGGATAGATATAGACAGCTAACACAAACACGTAACACTGGAGAAAGTCCATTAGATTGGACAAAGGAGGAGTTGGCTCACAGAGCGAAAGGGAGCTATGGCCCTATAGCATTAGATCTAGAGCAAAAAGGGAAGCTGTGTGTGAAACGTGTCCAGACCTATTATGATAAGGTTTATGTGGGACAGAGTGCGTGTGATCACGTTTTCACCATGGAAGAGTCAGCAAAGAACTTTTTGCAGGGTCCGGTACAAGTGGTGCCAACAGTATACTTTGTATGTGGGAAAAACGCTTATGTGAGATTACCTGCCAATTGGTACGGTACTTGTTACCTGCCAGCTGTTTTCCCCAAGATTTACCATGTAGAGGAGCTAGGACTCCTGGAAGGGGGAATGCATTCTAGGGTAAGGAGAGATGCAAGTGCAGGAGGAGTGATTGGAGATATTTTTGGAGCTGTAATACCAGGTTTAGGAGTGATTTTGAATGATGTGAAGATTAGAAAGCTGGCGACTGTTGTGGACAAGTTGTCGAAGAATACAGCTAAATCACTATTGCTTGTGGATGGAGAGATGTTGTCGATAAGGACAATGGTGATGCAGAACCGTCTTGCTTTGGATGTCTTATTGGCAAAAGAGGGCGGAGTCTGGAAAATGCTGAAGGTGCAAGAGTGCTGTACTCATATACCAGATAATAGTAAAGATCTGAAGAAGTATATAAGTAACATCACTGAGATTCATCATGAGATCCAGGATCTGACTGAAGAGGGTGTTTGGGAGAAAGTTGGAAAAGGGTTTGGTAGAGTGGGGAGTTGGTTCGCAAGCCTGGGAAAGGGTATTCTTGGTTACATTCTGAGATCTATCATTATAATCGTGGTCTGTGTGATTTGCCTGTGGGGTTTTGTGAGGGCTTATCAGTGGTACAGGGCGAATCAAGTCGAAAGATCCTTTAGGGAGAGGGAGGTAAGGATGTCTAGACTGCAGGACAGTCATTATGAGAATATCAAGAATCTGGAAAGGTTCCGACAGGGAAGATTGGCTACAAGCTCTGTTTAGGTCGGTTCTTTCTCCAGGGAGTTGTGATTTTGTTGATGACACTAGTCATCAGAGGGGGGAACTGATAGAGCGCAGTGATATTCTGAAAATTGTAGGGGTACATTATATTCATGAATAGTCCGTACCCGCATATATTCTTATGTGTGCGTTAACCTTAGTTAGAACTCGTGTTGTAATAATCAGTGGTAAATGAAATGTTAAGATGAGTTGTGCCATTCAAGAAACATAAAGTGGCATTTAGAGGGAATTATGTAACTTTCGATGTTCATTGCAAATGCATAATGAAGTAGTTATGTGTAATGTAATGCAGTAGATTTGAACATGCATTATGTTGAAGTTGCAAACGCATAGGTGACTAATTGTGTTTAAATGTGATGAAATGTAGTGCTTACAGATGTAAGATTTTAAATGTGTTTAAGTTGATGTTAAAGGCCTAGATGGAGTATTTGCTCTTTCGCGCTAAGAAAGGCCTATTCGTTTTCCTTATGTTAGCTGGTTTATGTAGGCCCGAAATGTATTTTCCCCTGGTGAGGCTCTCATTTGGAGACAGTCAGCGAAATTCATGTGCGTGCAAGGTTGTTCTGTTCTCATGCTTCTGTTGCAGGTGCAAGGACACCGTCCTCGTTAGTTAGAATAACGCTTTTGTTTTAGGAGTTAGGTATGGAAGAAACCTGTTACAAAGTCTTCAGGAATGCCGATAATTGGGAGTTGTGCTGAAGAAGCCTGAGACCCAAGGACACACCAACCGTCGCTGGATCGAGTACAAGTTTTGGTGGAAAGTTACCTACGAGAGGTGCGTGGCCAGAGGAGGTGTTTCAGGAGGCGTGGTTATTAAGTGTCCATTTTGTATTAGGGACAGTGCCCCGAGGGATGAGTTGCAGAGAGCAGAGAGAGAAGGAGAGAGCTGTTAGAGGGTAGAAGGAAGGGATCGATTTTTAGGATGAAGACTTAGACTGGCTTTTACAACGTGAGTGTACTTCTGAGGAAGTCTTCACGAGCTGACACCTTTTCTTGATCTTGCTTGGGTAAAGTTAAGTAGGGATGCCACTTTAGAATAGTGTAGGGATAGATTAATGGATTTCTTTTACAGATACTAATGAAGACTAATATAGACGTTGGTGCAGTTATTGGTTGTTTAGTATTCCTGGAGTTGCTTATTCTCTTTATGCTATATCGGATTAGATTGGTTCGTAGGATGGACTTTGTATTAGTGCCTTTGTATTTTTACAACCTCGTCCTGAGGTGTCTGTATGTTCAGTTATTTTTGGTTTTGTAATAAACCCCTAAACTTGGAATTCGGAGTCAGTGATCTTTTCCGAGATTTTCTTAAATTGATTCATGCCAGTTTGGAATGAATGTATTGTTTCTCCCCTTTACACTTCTCAGCAGGTAATAAAGATCCAGTCAACCGAGGGTTCCTAGTAATTTGTATGGTGGAATCCGGCCTTATCAGTGATAAAGTAGTGGTTGTGTGCCAAACAACAACAGAACTGTTGAGGCAAACGTTGTGTGTGTTACATACCCTCAGCCATGTGCAACAATCAGTGCTTTTGGGGGCTAACACTACCAGCAATGTTCAATTGGACAATGTAACATGTGACAATCCAAGATGCCTAAACACACATTTTTGTCATCAGCAGACACAAATACAAAGGATTCAATCTGAAACCAAAGTTTTGATGAGATCCAGTTCCACACTGTGGCAGCACCCTTAAATGCTAAACATAAGGAATTTGCAGAGGAAGATGTAGGAGTCCCACGGCCAGTAGAGAAAGAAACAAAACGAAATATCCACTCGATGCCCTTCAAAGGCAGTTGAAATACATGGGGGAAGATGCACAAACACAACCAACCTGCCACACACTGCAGAACAAACACAACATGTGTGTGAGTGTGGAAGTCTATCTAGCCTGGGACAACACACACAATGGGGGGCTGAACTCCACTGAGACATATACGTGTTGAGTACAATCTGGAAGTATTCCATATAAAGTATGGATAGTGAATGTGGGCAATCGGGCATTGTTTCATGAGCGGTGCACCAGAGTCACATGCGGAACAAGCTTGGTGGAACACCAACAAGAAACTGACTCTCTTCTGCAGTACCATCAAGTCCACAGCACTGTGGTGACAGTTTCCTGGCTGCTGAGCCTCTGTGATGCCAAATGAGGATGGGGGCCATAGTTTTGAGCACACTCACTCTTGCGCACTGTGTCACTTGCCTTGCAAGAACCACTGTTATCTCACATACCCAAACATTACTCATAGGGCATGGTCGGTAATGTGAGGCCACATTGTAGGTAGGGGCCTTGCCAGGAGCCAAGTCACATTTTGTCTGTCTAAACACCACCCACCTTGATCAGCAGCACTGTGCCTCATCAAAACGTCCCTTGACAGGTGACATTGCACAGGCACCCATGACAGTGTGGATCACTGGCTGTATGACGAGGGATCCATTATTGACCACACATCATTGTAATCACAATGCAAACATGGGTCCATGTACTGTTGTGTATGACCAGTGTGGTAATCTTTGTATCAGGAAGGTACACCCAGCACGCCACATACTTGGACACACACATTTGATCATTGAACAAGAGGTGCCAGACATACATATGTATGGGACACAAATTCACAGCATCTGTCCACCACAACACATACTCAAACCCTGCAGGGCAACAGGAGTACACCTACCCACAGAAGGATGACATTGTGATGAGTTGGTGTAGAATGAAGCACAGAGGAGACTGCCCACGACACCACACTAGTCCACAGACACACAAAATAGAATCATGAGCCTCCCACTACAACAAACATGAAGTGGTTGTGTCACAGCTGTCTGCGCTACATGTGGAGACAACATTCCTACTTGCTATGTAGAAAAGCATGGACCAACACCAATGTATGAGACAGTCACCATGTGTGGCCTTAGTGTGTTGCACACAACTCAAGATCAGACCATTAACACTGTCAGCTTGTTTGCATTTCTATCACACCAACTCTGCATCCACCTACAGAAGATGCATTATGTGCAGATCATCACTAATGTCAAATTGACAATGCTGAGTGTGTACTGCAGAAGACTTGGAAGACACATGGCTCACCAGATAGAGGATACAACAACTGTGTCAGTAGGCTCCAATGCACAGGCAAATGTGTAAGCTAATATTCATGCACTGTTCACAACGCCAGGGGTGGTTGTGGGATCTGTGTCTCATAAACACAATAAACATAGCTAGACATAACAGATGGGAAATGTGTACATCTGTTCAGGATGGAGTACATGTGCATAATGGAATATGCATTGGACACATGTGGCACTTTAACACTGTCGCAGAATCCTGAAATCCGTCAAGTAGACCTACAAATCCGACATGTTGGTATCAGGCTACAGGGCAGGGTACAATGTGTTGATTGTGAGCAGTCATTGACACATATAAGTGCCACACTTGCAAAACAAGATGACAGATTCTAAACACGCTGATGATGATAACACAAATGGAACTTGGTGGATTCATAATTTGTCACATGTGAGTGTGCTCACAGTGCAGGCTCTTGTCTCAACACAACCAGGGATGTCATCATAATGACTCCACTCTACTGGTGCACCCACACCTTGGCCAATCAAAGTCAAATAGGTCGAGAAAGCACTGGACAAGTCAGCCCACAGAAAGCTTCTCAAACAGGAACATCTGCAGGGACTATAGTCTTTGTAGGAAAGGGGGCTTGAAGACAGAGATTCCTGCTCACCTCACACACACCATGGGCTCAGGATATTTAACAGATTTACACACTACCATGAGGTGATTTACCTACAGTGGAAGGTCAGCTGTGGCAAGCTTGTTCTTGCAGGGGTCTACCATGTCATAATGACAGTCAGACATGGCCCAAACACTTACAAGTCACATCATACCTTGTTTACATCAGCCTGTGTACATGGGTGTGTCTAATGTCATCTGCACGTAGTCAAAATTAATGTGTACCCAGTTGGAATGATGAGACAGATGACTTGTTGATCATCACTGCGCTATTCTGCATGTCCATCCTAGACGTTTGCACTTTGAAAGACTTTTACCCTGTGTACAAATGTCAGCATTACTTATGTGCAAAAGTGCAAATCAAAGATGGTAGGTTGTAAAAAGCATGTCACCCTCATGGTCCAAAATGTTGTAGAGCATAACAACCTGGATATGTAGATAATGATGACTCGGATACATACTGTAATAGGACACATATGCCATGGACCACATGCAGTCCATCACATCACTACATCATTGTATTCCCACAACAAGATTTGCACATCAATGACAGTTGACTCATGAACAAGATTTGTTACACAAAAAGCAAACGTACAAATAACAAAAACTGCTTTATTCAGCATTTGGGAGTAATGGGAAAAGAAAATTAGAACAATAAGGCCAATGGCCAGTCCATTTGAGAGAGTCTTTGAGGGGGTCAAGCATAGTAATCCTCCCTCGCTTTCCTGCACTGCAAACACAAGGGGACATCTCCCCTTGGAGGGACATCTTTAGGGGCATGCCAGGCACCGCAGGGACAGGACTAGGGGGTACCGGTTTGAATATTGGGAGGGATGGGATCTAGTGTTGTGTCGGGCTCCACTGCAGTGGACTGTTCAGATTGAGGGGGTGGGGGCTCCACTGCAGTTGACTGGTCAAATTGAGGGGTGGGGGCTCCACTGCAGTGTCAGGAACAGATTGAAGGGGGTGCTGTTGGAGGGGAAGTGCTTGTGGAAGGGGGAGGGCCTGACCTTCTTGGGGATGGTGTAACGGTGTATGGGTGAAACTGTGATGGGGTGTGAGGTTTGATCTTTGGGAGGGTAGGCCTGGGACCGGGAGGAAGTGGATTTTGGTGGGGAAGTATGGGATGGTGGTGGGGTTTTGGACTTCTTTGATCTCGGGGATGTACGTGTGGGGGGCTGGGTGTTCTTACTCTTAGGGGAGGGTGTGCGTGCAGGGGTGGACCTCCTCTCTGTGCCGGGGGGTTTCCTCTTCCCCTTGCGAGTGTGGTGTGATGGATCAGTGGGGAAGAGGCCAAGGTCACAGAGGAAGACCCGTTGGGAAGTGGTGGTTGCAGGAGAGTCAAGGGTAGGGGTTTTGGAGGGAGAGGTAGCTGAGGAATGCGTAGTGGTTGTGGATGGGTGTATGATTTTCTTGGCCCTCTCCCCTGGGTGTGTGATGTCAGTCCCCTGAGTGTGCGTGCGTGTTTGTTTTGACTTTGTTTTGGGTGGTTGTGTGCTGCTTGTGTCTGTTGGGGTGTGTGCATGTGCCTGTGTGAGTGTGCTTGGGTCAGGTAGGGTTGTGTGGACTGTGGATGGGACAGAGGAATGAGGGGTGAGGGACTGCTACAGGAGGGACACTGTTGCCATCAGTGAGGAGGCCATGGCCTGATTTGATCGCTGTAGGGCAGACATGTCTGATGAGATGCCCTCCATGTATGACACCAATTGTGTCAAAAGACTGGTATGTGCATGGATGTCTGCCCCACGTGGATCTGTTTGAGCAAATCCATGGCCTCCACACTCAGGGCAGCAGGGGTGACAGATGCAGGGGGTGCGGTGCCTGGCCTGAAGCAGACATGCTCCCTAACACGGGAGGGTCCACGGACACTTGGAATGGGAGCAGCTCTGGGGGTGGAGATGGTGGTGGTGGTGGGGGCAGACTCTGATGTTGTGGGCTCTGAAATGGGAACACCCACCACCACAAGGGAGTCATCACTGGAGCTTGTTTGGTCCTCGGCAGATGTAGATGTTTCCGACCTGCCCTCAGTATGGCTCCCCTCACCCTCAGTGCCACTGGGTCCCTCCTCCACCTCCACACTGGACCCAGTCTGGCTAGCTGCTTCCCCTTGGTCCGTGGAACTGTCTCCTCCAGTAGCCGTTGATGATGCTGTGAACAAGGATGAGAAAGAGATTCACATCAGTCATCTACATAGACTTGACACATGAGTATCATCACAACACATCACAGAGCAAGCATAGGCATAATTTTTTGGCAGGTTTTAAATCCCTACACATATGTGAACATGGCACTTGTCAGTCTGCCAAGAAACTATGGTTCACAGACACATGATGGCATGGGAAACATTGGTTAGATCTATGTCAAATACCACAAAACAATGTCAACTACAACACTATTTTGCAGGTGGTCTGATCTGTAATGCTCATGAGGGTCATGTGTCATTACATATATGTCTCATCTCCTACAAGGGAGTCAGGAACTGACACAGCAAATGGTATGCCAACATTAGAAATTTTTAACTGTCAAACATACTTCCATCCACAGTCATGATGGGCACCTATGTCTTGAACGTCAATGCTCTAATGGTCTGCATGCATGACAACTGTCAAGTACAAATACTGCATCCTCTGAAAAAATCATGTCCTACATTATGCCACTGTCCTGTCTGGCTGAACAGTCTGTACGGAATCTTGGTACAGGAACGGTACATCTCAAGTTTACAGTCAGCACCGTGTCACAATCCTGTATTAACTGCTTCAGCTAACATCTGTATGTGTCAAGTCTACATATCCACTACGTGCTCGACACAATTTGAAGCCTTTTACAAGCTCACGTTGTTCTACTTAGCCATCCGAGTATGTGAATAAAAATGTCTGTCTACATGAACATTTTACAGCTCTCCAGAAGAAAGTAATGCAGCATACACATAGATGTTCAAGTCACCAGTATGCACAGTCAAGGGATGATACACACATGTCTTGTCTTGTGTATCTGAGCCAAAAGCCAGACATTAGATGTATGTCCATGACTTGAATATTAACCACCTATGTCTTTCAAAGATTGGCACATGTACTCACTGTCACAGAGTCTGACCCATGGATTTTCACATTACAATGGTGAAAGTGTTGCCTGACACAAAAATCTGATGTGTCAGTGTCTCGGAGGGCCTGAGTTGGCATACCTGTCCTTGGTCCATGTGATACATGTGATTACACAGAGCACTATGTATGGGACAATACATTTCGACCACTTATCAATATGATTTGTCTGAGGCATCAACATTGGTCTCACCTGCTGCACGGATGTATAGCATTGTTAATGTACACCTGTGTGCACCAATAGCACCATTTTGAACATATATTTATGTACCACACTGAGTACAGGTCATACATCAGTGAATGTGCTGACACATGTCAGACAATTACATCACTTATGATGGTCAAATCCATGCACATGTTGTATATAGTCCTGAGCACATGGACATTGGACTACAGCCAATACACAGGACCGAAGTGACACACATGTCACTGACGGAAAGGGACACACCTGGCCATCATATGTTAATGGGGCATAGTTACATTTTGGCCACAGTAGTGTTGTCTTAGCAGACAGACGACCTGTGAGAAGGGTATGAGGATAAGGGAGTGCTACATGCATGTTAAACATAGTTCTGCATATAAAGAAATCAGTATGTGCACTGCCTGTGGTTCAAACTGTAGTTCTAAAGGTGTACCGTGCTCCAGGGTATCACTCTCTGAACTGGAGTGTGGTGATATCAAACTGGTTGCATCCCCATACAAGTGGGGTATGTCCCCCGGGCACTGGCTGGAGGGTCCTTACAAAGGTTTCAATTTTTCGTTTCCTTGTTCTAAGAAACACTCAACATCCGTTGAATTCAATTTTTAATGATTATTGTTACATCACAATATTATATCTTCATCTTCAGGGAATTCAAACTACGATTTCCAGAATGCAATATAGCTGATGTGTACACTTCGTTAATCCCAATGCATTTCGGCTGTTAAGCCTTCATCTGGGGATAATCTGAGGCAACCTCCATCTGTCGGTGGTCCGACAGATGGAGGTTGCCTCAGATTATCCCCAGATGAAGGCTTAACAGCCGAAATGCATTGGGATTAACGAAGTGTACACATCAGCTATATTGCATTCTGGGAATCGTAGTTTGAATTCCCTGAAGATGAAGATATAATATTGTGATGTAACAACAATCATTAAAAATTGAATTCAACGGATGTTGAGTGTTTCTTAGAACAAGGAAACGAAAAATTGAAACCTTTGTAAGGACCCTCCAGCCAGTGCTCGGGGGACATACCCCACTTGTATGGGGATGCAACCAGTTAAACATAGTTCTGCAACATGGCACATACTCACCCCCTCCTTGCTGCTGTCCGGCCTTCAATTGCCCATCCAGGTCAGGGAAGACCACCGTCAGTATCCGGAGCATGTGGGGGGTCAGGGTCCGTCGTCCACCCCTTTTTCGAGGAGGGGACAGCTTCAGCTAGACCCTTGCAATCCTCCGGGTCCAGCCACGGAGGTCCTGCCACCTCTTCTGGCAGTGGCAGACTCGGCGTATGATTACCCCCACGGATCTTACTGCCCGGACGATGGTCTGCCAAATTTAAGCCTTCTGATGGGCGTCGACCTGTAAGGATGACATGGTGACACAACATTACTACATATGCTACATGTTTATGCATCACACACATGGACATATAGGTCATGGTCAGAATGGCAGATAACGTCTAAGGGTTAGCCAAGTATCATCATGGGCAGTTTTCCTTTGTGAAAATCTCCCTCAAAAACATGAGAACAGCGCTGAAAAGTCAAACCCACTACACACACTTCTACATCACTGTACCTGTCCAGAACCTAAATCTACACACTGTAAGACTTACTTAACTATGTTTGCATGCTTGCCCTTGAGGATCCCAATGCTAGTAGTGCATGTTTTTACAAATGCCCAATAATAAAGGCAATGTAATCAACACTCACCTGCTCGCCTGGTTTGCCATACAGCTTGCTGTACTGTGGAAGGAGGCTGTCCAGCAGGGCCTGGTTCTCCTCCTCTATGAAAGCAGGTGCCCTCTCCACAGTACATGCCATTGTAGCTCCCAGAGGATGCAGAGATGGCAGCAGAGAGATCTTGAAATGCAGTAAAGTTGCATGTAGTGCAGCCAAGTGAAATATCTTGGAAACAGACAGACTTATATCTGTGCAGCAGAGGCGGGCTCTGTTCCATGCATCCAAAGCGATAGGTCAGAGTCGTTTGCATTATCCAAATGTGTCCAATCCATAACATTGCGCGCATCGGACACGCCTACCGCGACTTTCAAAATATACGCATCCTAACACTATTGAGTTTGATACATTGATGTTGTGAGGTAACCAATTCGGATTGCACGCGATTTGTACACGAAGCGAAACGCGCGTCTGTCACCATAACGACCAACAGCCAATGTGTGCGTCCAGCTCGGTTTGGATAACGCGTCCTTTGAATACTCACCCGCTTCTGTCACCATGACTACCAACAGCCAATGTGTGCATCCGGCTCGGTTCGGATGCGGATAACGCGTCCTTTGAATACTCACCCGCGTCTGTCACCATTACAGTAAACAGGCAAAGGATGCGAATCACACGTTTCGGGTGAGGCTCAGGCGCCCTACACTAATCAGTCAGCAGGGCAGACAGTATAGCAATTCAGGAATGTTAGTCTGCATTACATGTGTGTGTACAGTGATTCACATGTCATATTGCACATAGTACTTGATAGCTCACACTCCCATGATGATCCAAGCTTGATGGGCACACAAAACGTTGTTGAGGAACATCACAATCTGTGAGTGACCACTTCACAGATCACCCTCCTAGGCTTGGACACAGTCCCAGGGGATCATTGTGTTGACCCCGGTTATGTCCACACATAATCACTGCTTTCTTGGACTGTTTGTTAGAAAGTGCATAGTGTTAAGCCATTGTGAGTAAATCCACAGTATCTGAGTCTTGTACAACGCAGACACTTCATTGTTGATTTTCTCAATGAAATTTATCTGACACATCAGCTTGTATTTGCCATGTGAGTTGCTGTTGTGTCTTTGTGTCACAGGCATACATGGATGCCTCCCAACAGGGCCTTGTGCTCCCCACACCAGAGCCCAGTGTCAGCCATCTTGCCAGTGCATTTTCATTCACTCTCAGGGACAGCAAAGCCCCAGGTGTGCTGTTTGGTGTTGGTGGGAGGGGTGTGTGGGACAGGGCCTGCTGGTAGATGTAGTCAGAGCTACCACTCCTCCTCCCACATAGCCCAACTAGACCATCTGGTACTATGCTTCCGTCACAGTGAATGGAAATGTACTGGCCAAGATGTCTGACAGTGGTGCCTGGTGTTTGTTTGAGCACAACTCCCAACAGGACCTTGTGCTCCCCACACCAGAGCCCAGTTTCAGCCATCTTGCCAGTACTTTTCCACTCCCTTTGAGATGAGCATAGTTCAAGGTGGGTGTGTTGGGCCATGTGGGAGGAGGACTGTTGGCTGTGACTATGACTCCCATCATGCTTTTAGCCACACCCACCTTCCCAGCCATCCCAACCTTCCTTCCTGTGATTCAGCTTTCCTGGGAGTGAATGTGTGCAAAGAAGATGGCTGATGCATGTGACTGGTGTTTGGATCCCATTGCCTTGCTGTGAGTTAGTGCTAAGTTTGTACATCTTTGTAAATGGTGAGATTTCAAGTTACATTGCAGGTATGGTGTTAGTAAAAATCTATTTTTGATCACATATCCCATCATGGACTTGTGCTCCCCACACCAGAGCCCAGTGTCAGTCATCTTGCCAGTGCATTTTCATTCACTCTCAGGGACAGCAAAGTCCCAGGTGTGCTGTTTGGTGTTGGTGGGAGGGGTGTGTGGGACAGGGCCTGCTGGTAGATGTAGTCAGAGCTACCACTCCTCCTCCCACATAGCCCAACTAGACCACCTGGTACTATGCTTTCCTCACAGTAAATGGAAATGTACTGGCCAAGATGTCTCACAGTGGTGCCTGGTGTTTGTTTGAGCACAACTCCCAACAGGGCCTTGTGCTCCCCACACCAGAGACCAGTTTCAGCCATTTTGCCAGTACTTTTCCACTCCCTGTGAGATGAGCATAGTTCAAGGTAGGCTTGTTGGGCCATGTGGGAGGAGGACTGTTGGCTGTGACTACAACTCCCATCATGCTTTTAGCTACACCCACCTTCCCAGCAATCCCAACCTTCCTTCCTGTGACTCAGCTTCCCTGTGAGTGAGTGAAACAGTGCTGGCAAGATGGCTGACAGTGATGGCTGCTGTTTTGAACACAAAGCCTTGCTGTGTTTTTTTGTAAGTTGGTACATGTCATGAAATAGTTACATATTACTCTGAGGTTGCAGGTATTTTGTTTGTCAAAGTGGCATACGCATCACATGCTCATTTGCTTCAAATTCTTATGGCTTTGCTAACAGTGATTTGTATCACTGTCCCCTTGACAGTGATGTCTGTGGCTGTGTATTTGCTGACAATATTGGCTATTTGAGTATGCACTCACCAGGCTCTGGTACTCTTGATATTCCATAGAAACCCTCTGGTGGAAGGATGGCCCGCACCTTCTCCTCTGAGGAAGTGAAGTGCACAGGTGTTGCAGGAGGGCCACCGCCGGTCCGCTGGCTCAGGACATGTTCTTTGCCAATGAGCTTCCTGACCCTCCTTCGCACATCATAGTACCTGTTCCTGATATTGTCCATTGTGCGCAGGCAAGGTGCTTGAGCATTCACCTTGTTGACAATCCTCTCCCACATCTTGGTTCTTTAGGACAGGGGGGTCTGTTGGACCAAGTTGCCAAATAACTGAGGCTCTACTCTGAGAATTTCATCTACCATGACTTCCAACTCCTTCTCTGTGAACTTTGGATTCTTCTTTGGAGGCATGGTGATGGGTGGTGGTGGAGATGGATGTGTGGGTGAGTGTGTAGGTGAGGGTGAGTGTGTATGAATAAATGTGTGTGTTTGTGAGTGTTGTAGTTGACAGGTGCTAGTGGTGTACAGGTTGTGTGGTGGCTGAGTTGTGAGTGTATGTATCAGTGCAGTGTAATGGTGGTATGTGCTGGCAGTTCTGTTGAAGTTGCAAAGGATCATGGTAAGGATTTTGGCCCTTTGTATAGGTGGAGTTGTGGGTATGGCTTTTTTTTTTTTTTGCCTTTGACAATGCTTGTTAGGACTTTTTCTGTCTGTTTCTATTGTATTTTGTTGCACATAACCGAAACGTTCCGTTGACCGCACTGGATGCTTGTTCATGTATTAGCATGGCGGTCCAAGTCTGTCCCATTCACGCTAAGCTATGTTGCAGCGTTCGCGTACGAGTCGGTTGCATCGGGCTCCTTTCCGGAGGATTCGTTTGGACGGATTGATTTCCGTACGCGTCGGTCATCCGTATTGTGCTCCGTGCGGGTCGTTTGTATTTGACAAGCATTGCATCTTACTACGTCGGGCGGACAGCGCGCGTACGTGTCGGTCGGAAGGCATTCCCGATCCGTGTCGTTGGGAAGGGTTTCCGAGCGAGATCGGAATCGGGCCCTAAAAAGAAGCAATGTTTGATCTGTCGGTACTTACAAGACAGAAAAGCACAGGTCTTAATATTGCAAGACACACACCTGACTCCCTCAGAGTGTAAAGCACTTGTTAGTAAAGAAGGCTGTGGGTACTGATCAACCAATTAATTCAAAAGGGGTAGCTCTCCTTATTAAAAAAACTCTGATATAGATATTATAGAATATAAAACAGACTCATCATGTCGGTGAATCATTGGGAAATTCAGGTACAGACAGACAACCTTTACATGTGCTAGATTTTATGGTCCAAATTGTGATGATACATCTCCACTGAACAGTTTAGCATCAAATGTATTAGATTTCCCTATGTATATTTTGATTGTAGATGATTTTGATACACTGTTAAGTAACAATTTAGATAGATCCACTAAAAGCTCATAATATCCCTAAGGTCAGGAATACATTATAAAATCTAATGTAGGATTTTGGTCTGTGCAATGTCTGGTGTAAGAGAGCCGGTAAGCTAAAAATATACAGCTTTTCAGCAAAAAATACAGACATTATTCAAGACTAGACTACTTTCTTGTAGATAACACCATACTAGATAAGATCACAGGAGTTAGACACATCCCAGCTCATTGCTGTGATCACTCAGCTGTGTTACTAATTTTGGGATTTCCAGATATTAAGATAACTTCTAGGTGGACACTGAAACCAAACTCTTTTACTTCATCTAGAAGTGATACGAGAAGTAAGGGTTGAGAGCAAGCAATATTTCAAGAATGACACTGAAACTGCCTCTCCAATAATGGCCTGGGATGCCTACAAGACGTATATCCATAGTATCCTCTGTAAAAAGGGAGCCATCAAATCTTGAAGGGCCCGAGAACTGGCCAATAAGCTGAAGGAAGAAATCAAACATATAGTGAGACTGGTAACGGATTATAACGACATGAGCTACACTCTCAGGAAAAGCCTGACCAAACATTGGAGGATCCTGAGAGCAGATAGGTCACTGGATGACCACATTGCCCCTCAACCACAGATTCCCTACAGAAGAGGCAGGACACTCAGAAATCGACTCAGCCCCACAGTTCCACGGGCTCGTGGCGACTCTACATGGCTAACCCCGCGAACAATAGGCTTTTACAAATGTGGCTCGTGTGGTATATGCAGATGGGCCAAACACGAAACCAAGGAATTTACTGGACATGACAAAAGGAAATATAATATACGATACAACATCAATTGCAACACTAGATTCGTAGTATACATTATAGAATGCACTTGCAAAGGGCAGTATGTGGGCAGCACCATTAGACCCCTTAAAGACAGGATAAGGGAACATGTGAGGGCACTACATCAACAAGATGCCAGGTATCCGATGCCACTACACGCCGCTGTCTGTCCGTCTCAAGGCCCACAGAAACGTCTCACTTTTTATGGCATTGACTTTGTGGAACCAAGTCCACGAGGTGGCAACAGAGAACTAAAACTCAGGCGCACAGAGGCAACATGGATCATGCGCCTTCGGACTGTGGAACAGGGCCTCAACAGTGACCATGAAATGCAGTACTTCTTGGGAGACTCAAATCAGGATGATGGTAGCCTGTGTCATGCACTGGTTGTATTAATGTTGCATGCCTACGGTAAACTGAAGATGTGACCAACTATGACTATGAGTGGTCCCGCAACGGGAGCTGAATTATACACTTTCAGTCTGTTTTTCACTTTCACTACTATTAATGATGGAGTCCTGTGTCATGCACTTTTAGTATTAATGCTGCAATACCTGCAATAACTGAAGATGTGACCAACTGTTTCGATATTAGTGTCGCGAACCTACGGTGAACTACACACTTTCAACCTGTTTTTCACCTTCACCATAATTAATGACTATAGAGATGTCTCTTAATGGTTTAAGTATCAACTGTTTATATAGATAATGTATACGTCACCACTCATTGCATATCTATGGTTTCAGCAGCTATAACTGGCTTCATTATGCACTCTCAACAGAGCGAGGTTATGACAACTGTATATCTTTTGAATTACATATTACCACACGATATGACCATTCTTTGCCTATCTAATGCATTATGCTTACAAGCACAAATGACATATCTCGTCTTATGTTAACTGCAACTAAGCGAGGTTTTTTCTTTTTTCACATAGAGGCTTCCAGTCCATCACTCTATATCATTATGTTTTTACCCTAACTCACGTATACTCTGACTGTGAGTATCGAGCACCCGCCTCAGACGCTCAGATATATCAGTACTCTTTCTTTCAGTGCCCTCATTGTGAGTTTTTTTCGAACTATCTAATTTGTTTTAATTATCGGACTATATCTCACGTTCTTGCAATGATTAAGGCAAATATAATTTTATTGTGACCTTGCCACTCGGAGCCTCGTTCACTTATAATACATATATGGCTTATTTTCACCCACGAGCAATAAAGCTTTGGCCTTTAGCTTGGCCCCCGTGAGCTACGCGCTCTAGTCTTTTGCAGGGGAGTGACGGTATAAAAGGTCACTGCCGGGTATTTTCCCTGTCCACATCTGGAACAGAGAATGCACCTGCTGCCGCCCCAGACCTCAGCGCACTCGCTGAAGGTAAGAACACTGCACTGCCAATGCACCTTGCATTTAGTGTTATGCTAGTCTAACCAAACTGGATTATTTTGTAAAGATAGCATTATTTGCGTTCTAGATCAAGGGACTCATTGAACGGTTTATTTACCCTTCCCTGGCATTGCGGCGCGGTCCCACGCAGGATCACCGTTACTTAGGTAAGAGTTTGGAGAAACTCTGCAGCCCCTCATAGACTTTGGTAGTTACTGTTTGACTATTAATTGGTAGTCTGTTGACTAACGTAGCTTTGTTATTTATTTAGGTGCTTCCTTGGTACACCCCCTTTTAATTTGATTGCGGATCCACCAAACCTTTATATACTTGACCAGCCGGGTTGGAATTATCACCGGCGGAGTGGTGAGGGCATTTGTTGATATTGTTCAGGCACTATATTAAATCACATTTTCTCCCTGCTTAATTCTAGTTCAGTTTCCCCTAACGAGGGTTCTCTTCACTATCCTATTGTTTCAGATCTTTGAGGATCTATATTCATGAAGTACAGGTAGCACTCTATTCACTTTAATACCTATCACTTTGAAACAATTTCCTTTGCAATAATGCGTAATACTTTCATTTCATGTTCTGTGTCCATACCTTACGAGAAATTCATGGCGCATTTTGATGCGGGTTATATGGTATTCACTACATATTATGTGTGGCACTTCACACATCACCTTTGCTAAGATACCGATGCTGTTTTTATTTGTGCACTTTCGGTCTGTTTAGTGATCGAACTGTCACGTACGGTTTTAATTCTGGTCTAGGGTTTCCACTTTAAAGGTGATTTACATTCACTCTATTTGATGAGAGGTGCAATTCCTCCCAATTTTTACACCATGTAGTATTGTCTGTTTACACACGACTTATTGTATCATTCCCAGCCCTGAAGAAGTCGCAGGATATTTCCCATTGTGACGAAACACGTGTTGGCTGGTTGCTTTTTGATGTTACATGGAATAAAAGACAAAGAACAGATCCACTCGGACTTTAATGACTTTTGGTGCTCATACAATTTGATGAACTTTCATTAAGAAACCTTATACGTGTGCATATGACTTAAGTTCATAACATTGTGCAGGATCCTTTCCTTCACACACTTAGGGGTTATAGGGTGTTTCCCCTACCTTTTTGCACCGTGCTTACTAGATACCCAGTATACCACACGCAGTAGCAGCAGGGCGCCATTACTTCCTAGACCACCAACACCCACCATTTAGAAATATAGCGAGGGACTTATTAAAGTCAAACCCAGAAGAGCAAAAGCTTGAGACTAGATGCCAAGGTAGATGGCAAGCAAGCAATTTGAGGCATTTGGAATATGGGGAGAGAAGTGGCAGTGACCTATCCTGAAAAACAAAAACTGATAGTGGGAGGAATTATATAAAGGAACTAGTAGTGGATGAATTTGGTAACTTATCAGATAATAATGAGCAATTAGAGGCTTAAAAATGCCAAAAACACTATATACAGAATAAGTGTGATAGATCTTCTGGAGCTAAGGGAGTGGCTAAAAGAAAAGAAACTCCTGGTTCTCTCTAATGAGGAATAGCCCATTTTTCTGGAGGAAATTACTGTAGTAGGTATCCTACAGCAAATCAACAAAACTAGAAATGGCAAAGAATCGGGTCGAGGCGGCTAATCCCCATTTGGTAGCATTTGTTTAATTTAATATATATGAGCAAGACAGGGATTCCAGATACATGGTACAATACAAAATAACATTAGTTTAAAGTCCAAAAAGGACCCGAAAATGCTGATTTTTACATACCTTTATCCGTGCTAGTTATCATTATAAGGGTTTTGCAGGTTTTCTCTCTAAAAGTCTTATCATGGTTGCCCAAAACATTATACACTAAAATCAGAAAAGTTTTATTCCAGGTAGGCAGTTGCATGATTTAACTCATCTTCTAATATCCCCTATAAATTTGGCTACTGCCAATTCCAACCCTTTGGCCATAGCCACTATTGATGCTCCTAGGGCATTTGCTAGAGTAAACTGGGCAACTCATGGGAGGTTTAGACAACTTTTGGGCTACCTCCATTATGCATAAATGCAATAAAGAATATTTAGAAGGCACCTTCTGCACAAATCCTGCTTAACAGGAGTCTAAGCAGGAAAATTAACATCTCTAGAGGGACTCATCAGGGACGCCTGCTCTACAGGCTACCTTTTGATCTCTATATTGAACCTCTGGCCAAGGCTTTTAGAAGAGATAATGGGATTATTCCTTTTGTGTCCTAGAGTTTTGAAAATAAAATCACCCTGTATGCAGACTATATGATTTTTAGGGATCCTGGAAAAATGGTAAGTCGGATGGAAGAAATCGCAGGTTAATTTGGGGCTTTCTCAGGATACCAGGTAAACAAATCTAAAACTGAGATAATGGGCTGGAACTTAAAAATCATTGAGCACAGAAGCCAAACTAAAATGAGATATCTAGGCATCATAGTGACACACAAATTAGAGAAGCTACACAAGGTTAACTTTTATCGGGTATCGAAAGAGATCGAAGGGTTACTGAACAAATGGGGATATTTTCTGTTGACAATATATGATTGCATCAATCTAATCAAAATGTCAATTCTGCCTAAACTAACTTACCTATTCAACAATATTTGACTCTCTTTCCACAAAGATAGTGTGGTCAGGTTACAGGGAAGGTTGGGCAGTTTTATCTGGGCTTCTAAAGGTGTCACACTTACTTGGAAGAAATTAAGAAGGAAGCAAGACAAAGGTGGGCTGCCATTTCCAGATGTGCAGATGTACTGCTACTCTTTTTAATCACTGCAAAATGCTCTTCTCCAGCCCTGATAACTCAAGGACAGGGAGGTTATATTCCACTATGGTAGACACCCCAGGGCAAGATAGTTTCTACACAAATTTGGGGTCCCAAGATTCTTCAAAAAGGTGTGACTGAAAGTGTTGAGAGCTTGCCCAAGTTCCATCGTGATAGTGTTGGATAGTAGCGTCAGCAATAGGAGACGTCGTGTTAGTGTTCCATGGCAGTCGCCAGCTACCAGTCAAGTTGAGTTCCTGGGCGGAGTTTCCTCTGAGAGATGGAGAAGTGTCTTAGCTTGGAGAGGGCGCTTATGGAGAGTAGTGTCTCTTTTTTGAGCCACAGTAACCAATACACAGTTTAAATCAGCCCAAGAGAGAAATACATGGTGCGCCAGCGCTTGTGGAGAGATAGTCACACAAGAGATTAGTGTCTCTCGAAGTCAACCGCAACTTAACAAAAATTACTAAAATGTAAAACCTTAAGAACTCAACACTCAGAGCGAAGTTTCCTGAAGAAAGGTACAAAGAATTAAGACAACTTACCTGATAGAGAGAATCCTCGAGTAGCGTGCTTCAGTGGAGTCTCATCAGAAGTTCCTCGAGGGTCACGCAAGTATACTATGAGAGAAAAAAAAATGTATGTATGTAAAATGAATTGTTTAAGAGCATGAGAACTATTGTTAAGCAAACAGATGCAGTCAAGAACATAAAAACAGTAAATAGAGATCGCTATCTATTTGCCAAAAGAACTACTAAGAAGCACAAGAAATATACAAACAGAAGAGAATCAAAATCCTAGTCTAACAAGGTATGTTATGTGCAGCACTAGATATAAACCTATGGAAATTATGTGCTGATAATATTTGACTAGAGTAGTGAGTAATAAGATGTTATGTGAGTTCTTGCAGTTTCCCAAAACTCTCAACAATAGTATATAGCTATATATACATATATACATAAGAAGGAAGAAATGACCAGAAGAGAGAGAGAGAAACCGAAGACAGACCAGGCAGTCTCTTCTTTATTCCCATCGTCTTTCCCCCCTTGGAGCATTCCTGGCTTCCAGTAACCTTGGAAAGCAGGAATGGTTCTGAGAAGGGCATTGGGAACTAAACTTCATTCTGCTCCTGTGCAGGTTATAGGTAAGAGCTAAGAGCCTTGCCAAATGGGTGAAAGGATGGTTGAAATGGTGGACACTGAATGGATAGATATATAGATGGATGGATTGGAAATTTTGGTGAAAGACTGGATGAGAGAAAGTAGAGCTTGAATGGTGGGTAGCAAAGGGTGAATAGAACAATGAAAGATGAATGGATAATTGCTTGGATGAAGAAACAAGGGAGCTCTTCTGGAAAGGGGCATGCTCACCTACTTTGCATGCTTGGTTTTCAAAGCTATTGTTCAAAGTGGGGGAGTGGTTTTATTTTTCTCACTGTATTTGACTCACTGTATTTACACTGCAAGGCAGATATGTATCCCACCCATCATCATTCATCACCTCACGCCCTGCCCATGGCATTTTGCCACCCATGACCTAAGTACAGCATGGTTCAATTCTTCACTGCAGTGTTGGCTGTGCAATGTGCATCTGCTTCAGTTATTGTGGCATTTACAAAGTTTTCAATCCATTGCAAACCGAAAACAAGTTGTGTTTCCCTTCCCTCCAAGTGCCCACATAGTCACCTCCTAGTACTTCACTCCTTTATTCTTTCCTAAATTCTGTCCCAGTCTACCAAAAAATTTACAAATCCATTTGTTTCCCTGTAAACTGCAGTGCATCTTTTTCCCACTGTCTACTTACGAAAGACAGGATATCCGCTTTTTATATGTGACGTAGTATCTTATTTGTTATTTATCTGCCTCTTTTGAGTCAGGGTAGAATTGAAAGACATTTGGAGAAGAGCAGGGTCATTGGAATAAAAGTAAGATAATTATCCATTACAGCTGCTCCAGCTGCAGACTGCAGAGAGTAGCAAAGTATCCGACGCACTGGCTAGCATGCCTCCATTAATTTAGCACTACAACTTGTACTCTATAGTGCATAATACCATACTCATTAATGAGAGGTAATTTATTTGTATTTTTCCACACAAAGTGTCTGTTGAGTTTTTTTTACTAGGCAAGCCTTTAAAAGAAAAATACATCTTTTTTATAATCTGGTGTTATGTTATTCTGCCTTAATTCTTTTCAGCCAGTCAGTGCTTTTTTATGTGAGGCAGTGTGTGGGTAAAAAATGGCCATGTGACTCTCCTAATCACATCAAATTCCAATAGCCCCAGGGGGCCAGCAATGTACTGCTACTATGCCACTATTTAAACAAGTGTTTGCACAGAGCATGGTTTACAATATTTCTTTTAGTTTTTTTCTTGATATAGCTACTCCTGCTGGTCTACCACCTGTGACAACACGACAGGAGATAGCAGCCCAGCTGCGGCAGCAGAGGCTGGAGACAATCCAGCAGGAGTACCATTGGCTGGTGGCCTGGAGGGGGAGGAGGATGAAGGAGCTGCCGCTGCCCGCAGCCTCCAGCCAACAACATCAGCGCCATTGGCAGCTGTCAGGTGCCCGGCTGCCACCACTGCTTCCCTCCCTCCCACTCAGACCACCAATTCAAACACTGCATCCTGCAACGTCTGCTGCGGCTCAAGGAAAGGGTGTCCCAGATGGAGCAGAAACTTGACCTCCACATGACCTGCATAGAGGACGCCCTCTTCCAAAGCCTTTTTTTATTTTTTGTTTTGGTGGGAGGGACTTTTGTTGTGAGTGGAGAGGATCGGAAAGGGAGTTGAGACCGGCGTTTAGACTAGTTTGGACAGTTAATATTCTTTGGACATTGTTTGGGGACTGGGTGATTTGTTGGGGTAGAGGGGTGGGGCTGTTGTGGGTGGAAAGGGTGGGTTTTTATAATTATTAAAAAAATGAAAGGGAAATAATTATTTTACTTTATTAATGCCTCAAATCTTTATTTTGGTGTTTTACTTTGCACTGCTGCCTTTTAGTGTAGCCTGTCTTTTAAATCAGCTAAAAAAGTGCATACCAGTTAGTTATACCCTTGTCCTACTACCCTCTGTAACTTTATTTTTTTTTAAATAATCTTTTTATTGAACATTTTGAGTTAACACAATTTCACAGCAATACATCACTTTAGCCCACTCGGGCACAATCTTACATTACACCCTCCAAGGCAACTTAACAATGACACACTGTACCCCCGCGTAGAGCTGGAGTTAGATCATTCACTCCTCTGTAACTTTATTGACCACTGGGAGGGATTGCTATTCCCTGCCTTGCCTACAACAAACTAGATAAACAGCATCTTCATTGGAAGTTAGTTACTAACTAAACTAGCTCACTTTACTCCATAGTTCTCTTACCTGAATATATGAAGCGAGGGCTGCTACCTCTCTCAGTCATCTTACTGCAGAGTTTCCCAAGGTGCCATCTTATGGTGGTGGTAGTAGTAGCAGGCTAGCACGCTAAGAAGGAAGGAATCACAAGCGAGGTCCCACTCCTACCTAGGTGAACTCCAACTGCAGGATTATTCCGCAGATTATCCATCACAGGCAACTAGATTGAAAGAAAACAGAGTTATTATGTTATATTATTTATATCATAACTTTAGAAAGACTGAGACCATACTTCCACCATGACATAACAAAGAAGACCTGATGTGGTAACAAAAACAAGCAATAGTAACTTCTTCTGAGCAATGGGGTACTAGTATTTAATTAAAACTAAACGTACGAAATCCTCGAGTCAGGAGAAGTGAACTCAGAGTCAGGAGTGGAAAGGCTAAGCGTTTACGCAACACAACACATGGCCTGAATGATGATGTTGACTAATGATGTGTGGGAGTGTAAATGGGGCCGGTGTGGGCTATTGCTCAGGTATTAGAAGATCCCGCAGTGAGTTGGTGTTGCTTTCACTACATCTGCCCCATCAAGTGTGTGATCCATTTATGGTGTAAAATTAAGTCACACCTTAATAAATCACACAGCCCGGGGGAAGAGGGCTAGGGGTTTGATGAATGGATGAGAATGGGGATTTGGGGAAAGGTGTGACGAAGACAAACACTACACAACAACAGTATTGATCAGGGTGATGAGCAGCACATCATCATCAATCTGTTGTGGAAGGAAATCAAGGAATGAGTATGACACAGTTCAGTTAAATGCACTGCAAAAAGTCCTTCAGCCCCAGAGACCCAAGTTATTATTATATATCTTAGTGTTCTGTCATCTAGGTTTGAAAAATACATATTATGGAGGAGTGAAGTGAACCCACGGTTCTAAAAAATGATTGGTAAAAGAAAAATTATACTATATTGCCAAAGTGGGAGGTACATCTGCATTCTTCTTGGATTGTCCATCAATCATGGGTGCCTGGCTGAAGCGATCCGGTTAGGTATGCAGGAGTGTTAAGGACCTTTCACCTTTTCTGTAGAACCAATCACGGGCAAGTGGCTGCATGTACCGGGCTGATCAATCTCACAACTGTCATCAGATTCATAACATATAGCCAAGTGTGTGCATAATGTGAGGATGCAACATCACATGTCTGTCTCTAGTTACTTACAACAACAGGCCCCCCCACCCGACCACAACCACATAATGGTGGAGTTTCACATTTGAGCCAACACATACACTCAGCAGCATTGCATCTCCCAAATTAACGTACCTCTCACCAGTCCACAGAGATGAGTAGGCCTCTTAGAGTCATCATCATGATGGTTTTTCCCTGAAGTCGATACCTTCCTTCTTCTGGCTGTTGTTGAGGTAGTCCCGCCCTGAGTCGTTCCATCATCCTCCTGACTCCGAGTCACGAATCAGTCCAACTCTGTCCCAACCCAAATGAGAGAAATCGACCTGTAGTGCACTTCTGTTGATGAACAAGAAGAGAAACTATGAGTATTTGTGTGTAGATTTGTTTGTTAACTAAACTGACTGGTCTGCTCTTTGAAGATTGAGAACCAAAAAAAAAGGAGTGGACCCAGCAAGCAAACCTCACTAGGGGGCCGATTATGATGGCGGGCGGACTTTGTCCGCCCGCCATCGCCCCGGTAAATGGGACCGCCCGCTATGTGTGCGGCGGTCCCGCACATGTGATTAGGATGCCACCGCCACGGTGGTGGTGGCATCCCCATTTCCAGCATTGTGGCGGGCGGTGCTCACAGCACCGCCCGCCACAGTGCTGGAAATGCATGTTGTGCATCTGCATGCACAACGTGACAGGCACCGCGCGGTGCCTGCACCTTGTGCATGCAGATGCAGGGGGTACCATAGGTACCCCCATGTGCAGCCCCCACCCCCCAACACCCTGGGGGCCCGCAACGGGCCCCCAACAGCAAAGACCGCGAGCCTTTCCATGGCGGCGACACCACCATGGAAAGGCTCATCTCCGCCGGCATCATAATATGGATGGCGGTGTCTTGCAGACACCGCCACCATATTAAACCCTTTCCGCCCGGTCGACTGTTTGGCCGGGCGGAAAACATGCGGACGGTCTTACCGTCTGCCGGGCTCCCCTCCGCCATGGTAATATGGCGGGGGGAATTTGTTGGCGGACGGGCGATTATGGCGATCCGCCCGACATCGTAATCGACCCCTAAGTGACAAAGGGGAAGGGCCAGTCACCTTCAGGAAAAATGATACCCATCAGGCTGCAAACATTGCAAATCATCACAATCAAGCTTAAAATTAGTTGGACACCCCCTCACTGTCTTACCACATGAATCATCAATCATCACTCACAATCACCCAAAAATATATCGCTCATGGGTGCAATAGTTACCTGTTACAATCCAAGCACTGGGGTACACAGTTGTATCTCCTCTTTGATGCAAGCAACACACATTGGGCAGTGTTGTAAATCAAATGTTCTGGGGCAGGCTTGCTAGGGAATGAAAAAAAAGCAGGCATAGAAGGAGGCAGGCATTGTCTCTCCAATGTCCTTGAAGGGAATGGGGGAGGCTTCTTCACTGCACACTGGTCCAACTCTAATCCGACCATACATGTGCATAAAACGGTGGGGCTGAATAAGTCAGTCAGACACAAACAGACAAAATATAATGTTCCCCTAGCTATTCCCATTTTTTTTCAGTAAAGCTGTTCGACGATAAAAGGTTTTATGGTGGCCTACTCAGTCAGGGAAGTAGAGTTTGTCCTCAAACTCAGGTGGTTTGCCCAGAAGTTTGTTAGCTAACACACTCTGAACTGAGTCGGACCAATCACCCTCATCCTCCTCCTGCGATATTTCAGGAACTATGTAATTTGATGGTATAAATTGTTGGTTCAATTTGATCATGGTCAATCTCTCCATGTTTTGTAGCAAGAGACTGGTCCTTCTTACTGTGACAACTGTGCTCAGCAGACACACTGGCTACTGGACTAGCCAGATACTTTATTGCTAGCCTGCTGAGCACTGGCCATTGGAGCATCTTCGCTTACCAATGGGTTTTAATCCACACAGACCTCTTTTGGATCATCCAGTTACTCCTGAAACATTCTCTTAATGGTCTTTGATGCTGCCACTTGCTCTACCTCTTTTGCCTTCGCCTCTGCATTGGGCTTAAGCCCTGCCACTTGATACCAAGTCAATGCAGAGGTTGGGGCTGATTCTTGTGTTCCTGTTGTACTTGTTGTTGCCCTTGTTCTTGTGGCTGGTGTTGGCTGCTGTGAGACAACAGGACTGCCCTCTCTGGAAGTTGAAGGCGGCACCCAGAACTTCTTTCCGGGAGTGGGACTCTCATTTCCAGCAGTTCTTCTTCCAGGACTCTGGCTACTCAACAATCTACATCTTGTATTGTGAAACATCCCCTTCTGAAAAAGGAATGAAAGTGGGCAGTATTTTTTTGTACTGTGGATCAAGTATTGCATAAACAAAAAAGTGTGGCCAGAGCATAATCAAATGCTGTTGTGCGGCTGTGTGCCTATGGCAGGCAGGTGGTGGATGGATGGTGGAAAAATGTAAGTAAAACATAAATTAAAATAAAAAAATAGAAAAACATTTAAATAAAAATAAAATAGAAAAAATAATTAAAAGAAACAATAGAAAATTAAAAGAAATATATAACAAGAAAATGAATTGCTGCTGTACTAGGGGACTATGAGAAACCCATTGGGAGGCAAGGAGGTGCAGGTGAAAAATGCAAAAAATGCATATAATATAAAAAAAACACTGTTAATATACAAATACTGCAATGATCCTCAAGCATAATATTAAACTGATATCAGGGAAAAGTAAAAAATGAACGAATACCAAAAGGCATTGTCCTCTCCTATCAATCTCCCTTTGAAAACTGGAAAAAAGAGTGGCTGCACAAAATGGCCGGCAGCCACATGGTCAAACAACAATAGCAAGCAAGGAAGCATGGCCAAAACAAAGAACACATGCATGCCTATGACAAAAGCACACTGGCTGGCTATACAAAATGGCCAACGACCACATGGTCAAACAACAACAAGCAAGGAGGCATGGAAATCAAAGAACACACGCAGGCCTAGGGACACTGACTACACAAAATGGCCACATGGCATTGAGAACAAAAACAAATGGTGGCCTATGGCAAACACACACACACTGGCCAGACAAAGGAAGCATTGGTAACATTGAAGAAAACACGGCACTAACATTAATTCAGCAATGCCAAAAACGACAATTAACTGAGCTATAAACATTTTACAACACACATCCTCCCAAGGCATCAAATATTACCCCACTTATACACTTTATGCAGACAAAAAGTGAAATACAAAAAGAACACATTTTTTTATTTAATCCAATGCCATTCCAGCCCTAAACGATATTTTAAAACAGCATATACCACAGAAACATTTGTTTCATGCACCCATGACTAATACTGGCCTGGGGCTACTGGCTGGATGGCACATTGGCAGACTAGGCCACATAGTAAAATTAATGAATATTGCAAATTTAAGAAACATGGGGAAAATGTACTGAACTATGCAACATTTTTCCTTTACAAAGGGTGAAGAATTAAATGCAAAAAATAACTAGACCCCTACTCAAACTGCAGGCCACCCATCACAATAAATTTTTAAAATTGAATAAAAGTACAAATAAATACTGGTGAATGCCCTTCAAACAACACCCTTATACAATAGTTTTTTAACTTACTTGTGATATCTCAAAAACCAAGTCCTTAAATCCAATGGTATATATGCAGCAGAAAGAGAGAGGGATCCTTCCAGCTCCAAATCCAAATGAAAAGTGACCAGGAGATGGGTAAAGCCCTGGGAGGAGCCTGCTGGAGTCTCTGGGGCACTTCCTTCTTATTGAAAACAAATAACATTAAAGAAAAGGCTTCTCGCACAAAAAAACATCTTGAACGGTCTGTTGGAGTGGGAAATTAACTTTAAAACGTCTTTTTGACTAGATTTAGCTGCTTCTTGAGTATAGATTCTGCTTGAGGTGCAGCCGCAGTCGCTCGCACTCGCCAACGTCACGAAAAATAGGCTGTCACAGCCGAAAGCAGCACTAGCGGCCGCCAAAATTTTGTGTGTGCTCGTTAGCAGCTGCCAAGTCTCGTAGTGCTCACCAGCGAGTGACAAAAGAAGTCTGGAATGCACCAACAGAAAAAAATACTGCTCTGCGCCAGATGGCGAAATTTAGCAGGAACTCTAGCTTGTACAGTGAGCGTGGAGTTCCTAAATTCCGCAAACTTCGCGATTGGAGTGAATTTTTCTGCCCAGTCGTAGTCTTTACTTCACAAATTATTGAAATCTCAGACTCAAATTTGTCCTCGTTATTAATTAACGGAAGTAAGGAAAAGAATGGAGGTTCCCCACTTAAAATATTAAAGCTCGCAATAAAACAAGAAGAAACAAGCAAAAGTATGTCGGATAAAAAGAAACCTGCAAGGAAAATCTAATTTCGAAATGCATGGAAGGAAGTGGCAAAACATGGAGATTTACTGCCAATGCAAGTCAATTTCAGGCCTTTGTCACACAGTCTTATTAATCCAGATATCTCCTGATAGGAATGTTTAGTCTACCCAAGATTTCTAAGGCAGCATCCAGCGAGTTTAGACGAACTGTGAACAATGCTTCCAACTATAAAAGTGATATTCGACCTCTGAACCCTTCGGTCTCTCCTTGTTTACCTAAGGCTTCTTCAAGGCAGGAGTAATTGGTTATATCGTATGTATTGTATTCTGATTTGAAAGAGCTGGCCGTTCATAAGCTGCAAAGTTCCATAACATTCACAAATCTCTTTACCTCGTATGAAGGTGGTTATTTTTTAAACCGTAATAATATTTTAAATCTTTTGCAGAATGTTTATGAGTTGAGACCGATAGTGTCAAATGACATTGACTTGGTTAGAATTTCCTCTAAAAGGATAAATGGTTAATTGTTTCCAATCTCTATTGTCTTATTTTTTGAAAAGTTCAATCGTGTCTCAAATATTAAAGTTGAGGGAAGGTTATAAGATGGTAATTGACATATTCTTGACACCCTACATAGCAGGGAAACTAGTGGAAGGTTCTGTCCAAAGACCAATGTTTCACCACCCTCTGCCTTTAAAATTGCAGGCAGGAAATTTTATGGTATGTCAGCAAAATTGGGTTAGACAGGTTTTTGAGATACCCCTGGCTCAGTCTGGTGTGGAGTAAGGTGACCGTGCTCCAGGGTTTGGCTTCCCACGGTGATGAACTCAGGCTGAAACACAGGTTGCAGGCAGGTGAAGTAGACATAACGGAAGGTCAGCCAGTAATCGATGGCAAAAGACTCCACTGGCATAGCACCAAAAAGCTGCCACATTCGATCACGGTACAGCTGCAACTGGACCGGGTCTGGCTGCTCAACAGATCGGACATCCATTGCAAAGCAATAGTAGGAGAACCAGTACGCCGCAAACCAACAGGAGCACCAGGGGAAACCCTCCGAAGGCGCTGGAAAAAATAGAATGAATAAAGGCCGGAATTAGTCCAAAAATAGTCTGAAAGGAAGAAACAAGGCCGGATCCCACAAGTTTAAAAAAGTGAGCAAGGCCCTCCGTATCAAACGCATTAAATATTTGGTGTATTAATTCTACAAAATGGAGTGGGAGATTCTTGTTTAGCAGCGAGTGTATCTCGCTTGCGGTTCTTGCCACCTGCAGTTTGAAGGTCTCTCGAGCCGATGTGAGAGCCACTTCTTGTTGAAACAATAGCGATTTGAGTCTGCTTAGTTTATTGAAATCTGTTTTCAAAGTTAGGATGGAAGGCCAAAGCGAACTATCTACAATCCCATGCCAGGGTGGAAATATGACATTGCTGCAACATGTAACACGTTGAGAAACCGTTACTATATACAGGATGCCAGCGCTCAAGCCGCAGCAATCGTGGTTATTCAAAATAAGATAACTACAGTTAGAAAGCAAAGTTAATACGGGAATAATAGCCGGGACAGGGGTACCTTTCAAAAAACAAGCTAGATTAGGGGCCAAAACGTTACAGGCTCCGTGAAGCTTAACTTGTTTACAGACTAGGGAATGTCCTACTGTGGAATCACAGTCCTCCCCTGTAAGGAAAACTTCCTTTTCTGTGCGTTGACATCTGTAAGCGAATGGTAAAGACCACAATTTGTGAATAAAATTATTGCCAAGAGGGTCATACCTCCCAACGGGATGATGTTTCATGCATGCTGTGAACTGAAAAAGTGAGATAGGCAGTGAAATAACCCCATGTATTAACCACACAGCTGAACCAGTTTCGGCTACCGAAAACGGTAACTGTTCTAGTTGTTCAATATGTAACAATGTGTATGTGGCATCCTTCATAAACATTAATTTCTGTTTATCAGTCAAATTAAATGGCAAAAACAGTGAAGAAGCATTCAATTAATCCCATGGCACTTTTCCCATTTTGAGTGTTTGCAACGTCCAAGCAAACTGCATTACAGAACGTAACTGTTTTGACCATGATAAAAAATAGACACATTGGGGCCGATTCTGATGCGGGTTGGAAAAGCTTCCCGACCGAATCGGTTGGGAAATGGTGTCCGACCCACTTGGATCGGGAAAGTCCGACCGGCGGAGTAGGATGCATCCGGATGCTTCCAGATACGATTTGGTTGAACTCCCATTGACTTCAATGGGAACATTTGTTCCTAACCGCATCAGAATTGGGCCATCGGTCGGGAAGACACGTTCCCGATCCGATTTGGAAGGAGCAAATGCCGTTAGGAGGCCTTCCTAACCGCATCAGAATCAGGCCCTCGGTCGGGAAGCTTTTCCAATCCGCATCAGAATCGGGCCCTTTATGTTGAACAATGTCAGTGACAGAAGATACAATATTATCTAAAGTATATATACGGGAAGAGAGTGTATTAATGCTATTATCTACTACTGCAAGGACTTTTTCTAAATTGGCCTGGTCAATTTGGCGTAGTCGTACTGCAGCTTCCATCTGTGAGAGCTTCCAAAATTCATTATATGCGGAATAAATGAATCGTTTTGTTTGAGGGGACTTTGGACCTTATATGAAAATCAGTCAAATTGATGTCACCTGACAAATGAGAGAGGCGTTGTTTCACAGACGACAGTGTGGAATGTTCCAACCATTGTTGACACAATTTACCCACTGAATATGTGGTAACTGTATGCGAATGCGGGGAACGTGGATCAGGTCTACTTTGTGTAAAACCTCTTGTAGTATTCAAAAACCGTAATTGACATGCATTTGAAGTTGTCGGACAAACTAACCATCCCAAGGGGTCAATATTGGAAGAGTTAAGAGTGCCATTCTGAAACAAGACAGCCAAGTCTTCAGTTGTGTAGTTAGTGTACTTTTGCCATGTATCATACGGAGCCAATGATGGAATGGAGGGAATATTTAGATTCTTTGCCGTGGCTAAACCAAAACAAGTTGTCTGTTGCATCGTGTCATTTAAAAATAGGATTTGAGACGGTATCAGTCATGCACAATGCAAAGCTTCTATGCCCTGCACTTGCCAATCTTTAGTTCCCCAGATGGATTTTAAATCAATTTTGTATTTCCAATGTTCATAACCCTTCACTGACAAATCGTTCCTGAAGGACATAGAGTAAACCAGTTTAGTCTGTGTTAACATAAATTTAGTTTGGGGCGGCATCTTTAATTTTTAAAAATAGGACTGTGGGTCATACAGATTGTAACCAGAGAAGTACACAAATTTACTTTGTTGGGTCTTCAAACTTCCCTGTAACAGTGTTGGGCAATGCTCCCATTGTGTATAATTAAAAAAGGGTCTCTGTGTTTTTGTCTTATGTAAGAAATGATGGCCATAATGTTGACAACAAAATGAATCTGTGTTTTTGTTGATCCTGTAACATAGCACAATGATTATCTACGTCAAAGGTTGTGACAGCCGCCACAACATCTAGACCATCAAGGTCTGGCACAAACATTTTAATGACAAAGAACATTTTGTATGGGGTCCGCCCACCCAGAGATCTTCGAGGGAGATTATTGAGTGCACGCTGGACTCCGTACAAATGAGTCAGCCAACCCCTGCCAGTACCTAAGACTCTAGCTGTCAATAATTGCTTTAAGTCACGGTTCATCCGCTCCACAACTGAATTTCCCTCGGGCCGGTATAGAGAGGAATATGAATCTGTGTAATTTGCCGAATTTAAATACAAATCTTCAGTGTCAAATGCAGCATAATATTTTAAATCAGAGAACAACGAATGAACGGCCTGAACATCCCAGTCATCTGAATGTATGTCGGGCGAAACCACATCTCCTAAAGAAACGCGGAAGACGTATGGAATGTTCAAATGTTCAGTCGGGTCATGGATATCGTATCCAACTTTATCCCAGATGATACCATCAACAACAGGGAATGCTGATATATTAACATGGGCTTGGTCTCTTTTCATTATGTGGGACGATGTGTGAGTGGTCAAAGCTCCATCAACAAAGTTCACAGTAGAGCTATCTGGTAAATTGTGGCCATTAATGAGTGGAAAAACACAGTTACAAATCCGATCCACATGAAGAGGAATATCATTGTTAGCACCATCCAGATATATGTCCAGGGAGGGACCTGGAAGTCTTTTTGAACCAGGAGATAAAGACACTGTTACAGGTAGGTGTCTCCTGCACAGAAGATGACAAGGAAGATGTGGCAGAAGAAAAACTATTACGATCCATATAATAACCACTGGACCTAAGTTGAAACAACGGGGGATGTGCTGCGTCAGATGTATCAGGTATGGTACTCGCAGGAATGTCAATTATGACTTCAACAGGAGGAGAAGCATACTCAACATCCGGGGGATGTGGATGTAGATGGAAAAACAGGCAATAAATCAATTGAGGTTTCCATCTCCCCTTCGGTTTGCTGGGGAGTAGTCGAAGAAACAGAAGCCATCGGATTCAGTGAAAGATCTCGACATGGAATGCTAGTAGGCATACTATTCAGTATCGGCCATATGGTGTAGCTTGACATGTTCGATTGAAATATAACGATTCTCCTTACAACCAGGTAAAGGAGGCAGGATCACAGTGCGGGTGCCTTCAAACCAAGCTCTCTGACGGGTGCACGGTAGGATGGACCAGATTCTTTTTTGTTCTCCACCTTTTCACGGACCGTATCGCGGGGTGCAACTCGTGTGTCAGCTGTTTCCACTGTAATGAAACTGTCAGTTGCTTTTGCCTCCAGACACTGGTGGAGTGCCTCCCGCACTATGGTAACTTCCGCCACGCTGTCGAAGAGTGTTACCGCCCATCTCCAATCGAAGAGCAGGGTTCTTAACGTCTGAGGCAGACTTTGCAGTCAGTGCAGCAACTTTTTTCTTCTGAAAAGAGGCCCGGTACTGAGGTGGTCCCTCCTGTTTGGTTTTTACATCAAACTGGCGCTGCGGGTTACGTCATGGCTGCGTGGACTCGCCTTGTCTGCGATCCGGATGCTCTCCCCCACCGAACTGTTGATCCGATGATTCCTGAAAGGAACGAGGAGAACGAGGATCAGGGACCTGGAATCTTTCGGGTGTTTTAATTTTACAGCAGTAATGCAAATCATATCTACGGTCAGAAGCGTCCGGTGTTGGTGAACCAGCACGAGAACTAGGCTTCTGTTGGTGCTGCCGCTGATTTTTATTCCATGTCTTTTTCGGAAAGACTGGACAACCCTCCTTGTCCGGAGGGGGTTTATTTTGTACCTGAGTATAAGGTCTTACTCCCAAACTATTGGGACCCAATAATGTATATACAACCGCAATAATGATCGGTAACTGCCGCTGCCGATCAACGTCCGCCACAGTTGAGAGGCGTTGACGTACTTGCAAGCTAACTGCCTCACCTTTTACATTGGCCAGAATCATATTGGAGATAATAGGGAACATGCCCACTAATCTAATCCCCAATTCCAGGGCTTGACCAGCCCCGTGTTCATCTTGAACCTTCTTCAGAAAGCTCAGTAGAACGCTCATGGAGGGGTGCCAAAGCATAGTGTATACACCGCAGCAAACACCGTCCCCTAGGTGGTGCAATCAGCTAATGTGGGAACGGTACCACTCGATAAACTCATTGTAAGGATCCTGTGTTTCTCAACAGAGGTAGTATGGGGAAAAACAGCCTCGAGTTGCTCAAAGTTTTCAGCAAGCCAGTAAGGGAAATCATCCCTATTCTGAGGACGTTTACCCATCACTGAATTGATCATGATGGGACTTATGACAGGACCACCCCCATGTCAGGTGGTTGAGCAGCGGCTCCAGCCGGAGCCACCTGAATATTACGTGACATAAACTGTATGACAACTCTATGTATATGAATCAACGCTGTATGTAATTGACGTAGCTCTGAGAGTGTAACATTCAAATAATTTGAATGTGGTGTAAAACCAGCCAGAACGGGCAACGTGGCCCCATCGGCAGACAAGGGGCCTAAACGGACCACAGAAACAGGGTGAGGAAGGGCGCCATTAAACCACATAGTATGCTCCAAGGCTGTCAACGGAACTTCAAGTAATCGATAAGGGCGATAATTCCATGGAACCACGGATGCAGTATATTCATGAAACAAATTATCATTCCCATCCACAGCTGGAAATGTAACCCAAGTATAGAAAACCTCGAAGTGGTGAGCTGCATCCGCCTCGACAACAAAGATAATTTCACCCCCCGCATTTGGGACTCCATGTTGAGTCAAATGGGCTGTGACTGCAGCGCGGTTAGGTGCTGCAATAGCAACTGCCATAATAAATGCAGAATAAGATATCAATAGGACGGTAGCGCAAAAGCGGGTCAATAGAGAAAGAAGAACCTTTTAAATTTCAAGCTTGAAAAACCTATAAAACATAAATATAGGAGGCTGCACCCTCACACCACGGACGTATCTGGAAACCGGTGTGAGATGTTTAATGACAAGCACAAGCGCTACTCAGGGATCCCATGAATAAGAACCAGACCAATTATTGGTGGCGCCATGTTGCAGGGATTCTGCACAAATACAGAACTATGCACAGGAAATGGGACCTTGGTGTATAGGGACTGAGTCTTCCTACCACCTTAGTACCCACGAACCCAGGACCGACTAGCTATAGTGCCTCACTTGCTCTCCTACTCACTCACAGAGAAACAAATGATTAGGCACCCCAGAACACAACACTCCCAGATCTCTCAGGAATAGCGGTAACAAGACACACCTTTTCGCTCACTCTCTTGTACTCGTCCACAATAAGATCTGACGGAGACACGAAACAGTTTAAAATATTTATTTTAACTAACGTGCCCTAACATGCAGTATACGTGCCACAACAAGCAAGAAAATGCATAGTACAAGTATTGTCAGCATAGCAGTCAGTCCATAAATCATGAAGGGAGATGTCATCATAGAAAGACAATTGTGATAGGACTATAGTGCCTAACCTCCCTCCCCTTGCTTAGAAGAAGTATTATTATAAAATAGAAGATCTCTGGGTTTTGTCAGCAGACCCTATACCTTAACCTATAGATGATAGATCTACATCATGGGTGCTCTTCTCCCTGGAAAGGTCCCTCTCCAAGTGTGTGTCACCTATTCGTGCACCCCACTAAAAACCCAAGCACGCTGTCCAAACAGCAGCTGCATCGGCATGTTTTGTCTAAGGGCTAAGGACTGGCCAGAACAAAATAAAAAGGGGCATTGTTGTTCGACCTTGCACATAATGTTCAGTCAAAATCCCAGGAACATGCAGAGAGTGAACACAGCGATGAGTTGTCATGTGAAAGCAGTATTTGAAAATATTGCAAAAAATAAAGACGTGTAGTAACGTGTGCAAAGCAGCAGGCAAGCTGCAACGTGCTCATACTAAGTTAGTGAAAAACAACAATGTCCCTATGGGCCACGTGACACTCTCTTGTTAGCAGAAAATATAAGGCATTACCTCCTCCTAAAATTAGTAAAAAGCAGCTGAAAGAAATTAACATTGAAAAATGTTGGTGATTCCTTCAGAGCACCTTAGCGACCAGAAATACAATCAAATTCTGGTGAATCATTGTATTTTGTCTGGGTAAGGTTCGCCTGAAAAAACCCATACCAATCGATGAAGATCATTGGTGGTCCCACCTGGAGGAGCTGTATGCCACTTGCAATATTTAACTTCCTCTGTTAGATGTAATCAACCCTGTATCGAATGTTATGAGCTGGGGTGATATCTGTAGATGAAATTATTAAGGTAATTAAGGAACTAAAAAACTCAAAAGCAGTGGGACCAGAGAAGGTCAGCTTTGATGTTCTAAAATCTAGTACCCATACCTAGACATTGTACCTTAAGCATTTATTCGACCACTGTGTAGAATCCTGATCTATACTTAACTCCTTGAGAGGGAGCAATATTATCCCACTCTACAAAAAGGGAGAGTAGAAAAATCCTAAATTACCGTCTGATTGCCATTTTGGATGTAATTGGTAAAAGTTTCAGTCAAATTATCTCCTTCCTATTGAACAGACTGGGTTTAGGGAGGACTGCTCAGCAATGAACAACATTATTAGCCTTAACGACAATTGCGAGAGTTACGTGAAGAAGAAAATAATAAAATTATACGTTGCATTTGTCAACATTAGCAATGCTTTTGATAAAGTCAACCATCCGCTATTTTGGTTAAAACTAATAAAATAGGGTATCCCTGTTTTTTGTAACAGCCCTTGATTCAATTTACATTCTAAAAATTGGTTAAGAGTGTTATTAGGTGCAAACTCTGACTATTCTTCAGAAATACCGATTCCAGATCGGTTAAAACAGGGATGTATTTTAGCTTTTTGCCATTATCTTTTTTTCTAGCTGACTTTCCAGAGTGGGTCCACGAGGTAAATGCGCAAACCCGCTGAAATAGGGTTCTAAATCAATTTCTTTACTAATGTATCCACATGACCTACTTTTGATGTCCCTCATGCTGATTGGCCTGCAGAGACAGCTTGAGGCTTTAGAAAGTAACTCAGAAAGGAACAATTTAATGCTTAATAAAGGAAAGACGAAAATAATGATTATAAGGGCTTTAGGAGTAAAATCTCTATTTCAGTGGTTCTATAATGGTTCAAAACTTAAAATCATAAAAACATATAGGGCCTTATTACGATGTCGGGGGAAGGCCATCCGACAGCTCATCAGTGGTGGTCTATCCGACATCCGTGGCATCAGTTCGACCGCCGTATTATGATACAGGCGGTCTGACCGATGCCTGCGAGGGGAATCTACTCCTCCTCCGACAAGATTGAGGAGTCCGTCGGGGTGGAGGGCAGATAGTAATCCCCAAAATGGCACCGCCATGGGGATTACGATGCACTTTTCCGACAGCCTTTTCTTCCGCCATAAAAAGGCTAGCGGAAAAGGTCTTTTGCGGCCCCTAGCAGGGCCCCATCCCCCGCGGCCTCCGCCATGAGGCCTGGGGAGCACCTGTAGTGCCCCCCCAAACATCCATGCATCGTGTGGCACGCACCATATGGTGCCTGCCACACGGTGCATGGATGTTTTAAAAGTGTATTTTTACTATTGTGGCTTGTGCTGTGGCCCGCAGCACAAGCCGCAATAGGAAACATACACTTTCCGACCACTGAGAAGGCGATCATATCGTAATTTGGGAAGTGGGACTGCCGACTCCTTGTCGGCGGTCCCATTTCCGACACGTTGCCAGCCGGACGCTCGTCCGATCAGCATTGTAATGAGGCCCCTAGTTATTTAGGGATGCACATCTGGAACAACTTATCCTGGGAGAATCATGTAAAGTGGCAAATTTCCAGAACAACTGCTTCTGGCTTTGTGCTTAAAAATTTTTAATAGTATAGAGGCTAGGGGTATTCGCTCTTTATCCACCTATGGCATTAAATGCTGCAGAGGCTCATTCAGCTGCTGCCTGATGAAATATGCATATATTGAATCTAAATTACGGAAATCATACCTATGCTTGGGGCAGTCATCATACATAGAGATGATTAGATAAGAGCTGGCCTTAATAGGCATTCATTTTAAAAGTGCATGCACAGATTTTACAATATGCCTATGGGTTGTTTTTAAATCCTGAAAATTCCATCAAAAAATGTATATAGAATGCCTTTTCTCATGACGTCTTGAAGGCACTTATGTTTTCCAAAACTATTTTAATACTCCGCAGACCGACTAAATATTAGGCCTGGGCGGTAAATTCCGTTCCGCTTGCGGAATTTGCGGAATTTGGGTAATTTTGCGTTCCGCGGAGAACGCAGAATTACCAAAAGTTCCGCGATCCGCGGCTTCGCCGATTTTTTTGCTTCTTCGCGCTTTCAAAATGCGTGTTCGCGAGATATTTCTCCCCCGAGCACGCAAACAGCGTTCGCGAACAGGAAAAAAGCATCACGAACGGGCGGAACAAGCAATTCCGCGTGTTCGTGGAACTTTTGCGTGCTCGCTGAGATTTTTTACCGTTTTGCGGAGCTTTGCGTAGCGTGACTACGCAAATTCCGCCCACCCCTACTAAATATGTCATGTGATGAAAATTTGCAAGCAGCTCGGTTAAATGTTTAGACTTGAAATTAAAAAACTCTCAAGGTGCTTGCATTTCCAAAGTGATCTGGAACACTGCTCGCAGATTTCAAGACTTCATATGAACTACATATGAACTGTACTTTTTCTAGTTTTGGTGTAATGCAGTTTTAACTTGAAGCGAATCTTGACCTTTTTGTACGAGCGTTTTCATGAAGTTTAAATTAGGTTTACTACCATAGAGGGGCCGATTCCGATCCTGGTCGGAAAACGTTCCGTCCGACACGTTCCCGGAGCGATTTCCGACCGATTCGTGCCCCTTGGCACCAAGCGAGCGAGTACGATGCAGCCGCTTGCTGACGGACTCGGTTCGGTCGGACTCCCATTGAAGTCAATGGGAGCCGGTCGTACGACGCGTACATGGGCTCCCATTGACTGAATGGGTACGTTGCGCAAAGGGTGCCCCCTGTAGTGGGTACGCGTTGGTGCCATCCGCACCATACATGCATGTATAGGGGGACCCTTGGGTCCCCCTGTGTCCGACTCGTAAGGCTACGGGTGAAGGGGGTCCGGCACGGACCCCGAAGTCCGCTTCCCAGAGCGTTTACGTGTCGAAGGCTCCGACTCGATCCGGCTGTCCGGATCGTGCATCGTACTGGCTCGGTCGTAATACGTCTCCATTGCGCGGTACGAATCGAGTGCGAACGAGTCGTACGGAGCGGTTCGGACCCGGAAATGATTCGGTCGGCGATTTCGCGTTCATTCGCATCGTACTTGGGCGTCCGGACCTCTGTACGACTCGGTCAGAAACAAAGCCTCCGACTCGGATCCGGTAAAGCCGAATCCGATTCGGAGGCCTTCCGACCGAGATCGGAATCGACCCCTAGGTGTTAATCCATGGATATAGGTAGTAGGAACACAAGGGCCCCTGAGTTGACAGCTTTGCAATGCTAGGTTTCAGGGTAAGTTCATGTTTTGTTTTTTTGTACTGCATTGAACGATATTAGAAATAAATGCATTGCTCTCATATGGTTTAGGTATTTCTGTACCTCATATGAGGAGACTCTAAACCTCATGATAAATCCTCCTTCTATAAATATTTGTTATAAGTTGAAGAATGCATTCAAGGCATTTGTACAATTACAGTGAGGGTTATGTGAGGGCCTCTCTCATACGTTCTCAGAGACCAATGCCAGTATTTTTTTATTCCACTATTAAAGTTCGTATTTTTTAGGATGCATGTCCTTTTCTGTAATTTTATGGGTGGTTTTTATATGTCTTATGGACATGCATGGTGCTTTTATTCTGTGTTTTAATGTATAACGTTTATAGATTTGTTGTATTACAAAATTGTCAGTGAGTATTATTAGATTTGATCCTGCCGTTTTTGTCTGGGGGATGGCTAGATAATGTTTTTTTTTTCTTCCAGGTGAGCAAATCAATTTATTTTTTACTTCAAAGGAATGTTATTGAAATTTGTTCATGAACCAGACAGAAACCAAACAAAGGATAATACAAAGAAAATACAAACGGAAGCATAAATGCATGAGCCTTCAGGTCAAAACAAGAGTACACAAAGAAAAATATGTAAATCATACATGTGGGTTTACATAATTGGCGGGAGAGAATCAGTGAGGAAGGATTGTAAAGAATTATACACACTGCGAATACCAACATTATGACAACATACAGAAGCAAAGCTCCAATTGTGAAACATACAAACAATGTAATACATTGTAAAGCTATATAATGTTTTTAAGCACTATTGTAATGTTTGATTATTAACTGTCTGTTTTTGGTAAAGTAGTGTATCTGTGGATCCACTACAATGTACTTATAAATGAATAAAATAAATAAATATACTAGATTTGTAATGTATCAAGGTTTTTTGTGAAGAGTTACTGTTTATTATGTATTGAATATATGTGCTTTGTTTTTAATATGTATGTTAATGTTAATGTTAATGTTAACGGGATTTATAAAGCGCACGAATACCCGGAGGTGTCTTGGCGCTGAGAACACAGTAAGCCCGCTCTGGCGTCTAGTTCTGGAACAACCAGGTTTTTAGTCCTTTCCTGAAGGTGGAGAGGGAGCTCGCACTTCTGAGCTCACTCAGAAGAGTGTTCCAGAGTTTAGAGGTGCCATAATGAAAACTGCGGCCACCCCAGTGCGATGTTCGAATTCTGGGCACTGTCAAGAGTTTGGCCCCTGTAGAACGGAGATGTCTGGTTGGTTCATACCAGACAAAAAGGTTTTGCAGGAAGGAAGGACCTGTGTGGTTCAGTGCTTTGTAAACCAGACACAGAGCCTTAAATTTGATGCGTTGTGCTACAGGAAGCCAGTGCAGGCTGCGAATCTCTTTAGATACAGATCCTGAGTGTTGTAAATGATTAGTATGTGTATGTTATGGAAATGTTTTATTTAATGTTGTATGTGGTATGTTGGATGGGTTAGGTTTCTCTTTTTTAATAGGAGGGAAGACAATTTATTTTACAATGCTTTATTTGTGGATGCTGCTTTTTAATTTTGAGGTTTGAGATATGTTGTAATATCTATTTTTTAAACAATGTTTATTATTATTGCTAGGTGTGTTTTTTTAATACATTCTTGGGGATTATTTGCTATTTTGATAACTGCATTATGGTATTATTTTTTATGCAGTTTTTTATAACTGTTTTTTGGATTTATTTTTGTTTTGGGGTACCCTTTTGTGAATTTATTTTGGAGTGATGGGATTATCAAGTCATCCTACTGCTACTGAAATATAACTACTGTTTACAATTATTTTATTTGGTTGGTAGAAATGCTTTACATCTGTATCTGTTTGTTTTTAAATGTTATGTTTAAATGTATTTGATATCTAATGTATTTCAATTAATTAATGTTTGTTATGTGTATGGTGTTAAATTAGTAGTTATTTTGTAGATAAGTGTATTAGAATTTATTTACTGAACTAAAAAAGGATTTTTGAGTGTTTTACATTTTTCAATGTACTGTGTATGCTATTAAGGAAAAGAACTCTATGCATGATAGTTCTATTCAAAGGTTTCCCTTTTTGCAAAGAATTTCATGAATGTGTAAGATTTGCTTGCTTAGATTTGGCTTTTTTGTTTCTGATAGGCGTTGTTGGATTCGTAAGGTTTGATAAATATGTTCTTTTTGGAGAAGTTCAATGAATTGATACATGGCTGGATGATGTCTGCCAATTGAATTGTGCCTTGAAATGAGTTGTGCCACCCTTCTGCTCCATTTATTTCCGATTCTTTCTTAAGGGCGTTTTCAAATACGTTCCACCAGTTAATGTGGAGACCTGGCGTCTTTTTCCAGAGCGGTGGAGGTGACCAATTCAGGTGTCCTCAAAGTAATCTGAAAGTGGAGTTAGTTTATCTTTGTATCCTTTGTAAAATGTAGATTCTATTAACAGGTCGTAATCTTTTATAACTTGTTTGGGGGACACAAATGCTAATGCAAACAGTTTCTTTAATTCAAATTGGAATGCACTGTTTGTGGAGTATGCTTAAAGTCGATTTTTGTAGTGGTACCATATGGCACTGTGATAATGGAAGTAGCATCCCTGTATATGTGTGTTTGGGTAGAGAGGAATATTGTGTGTATCATAGCAAATTCAAATTCTATTATTATTTTATTTGATGCATAGTCTGATCAATTTTTCTCTTATTATATTAAACATTTCAGAGTAGGTGTTTGATTGATCGGTAGTAAGGCAACTATTAATGGCATTTTATTGTCATGTAGTTGTCCATAGATGGTATACAATTGGTAGAAAGGAGATGGTCAGGTTTTAAAAGTGCCATCCATTAATCACGTCATGCATTGTTTTAGTGTTGGTAGGTTTTCTTCTGTTGCAAATATTAAACTGCTTTTTTGATTACTTTCAGGGTCATATAGAGTGAAATTCTGTTTGTGTGGGTGAGGCGCAGATTCTCACAGATATCTATCTCAGTAAACTTTTTGGGGTTTGGGTTTGCAAATTTTATTTTTACTATCTTTTTATTGCAAGGAAAGCAAACATAAGAACAGTGACAGTTAGCATTACACAATGCAGCATGAAGATACACTTTGACAAATTTGAATCCCCTTCAGTCTCTAAAGCCATCTGATCACCCCAAACCTCCCATCAAATCAAAAGGCAGCATTTAGGCCTGAACGCTCCAGATCTACAGGATTAAAACCAGTTTTGTCTATAGGGGCACATATCCCACCTCGGTAATCGTTCCATTTCCCCCATATCTTGGCCCATTTTTGGGGACAGCCTCTGTTTTCGTACACCATTCTCTCCGCCAACATGAACCAGTACATGCCCTGTTTCCACTCACTCAGTTGCGGAGCTAGTTCTGCTCTCCACATACGCGCAATATTGCGCTTGGCCACCATCATCCCCGATGTCATCCAGATCTGATCCATACAAGCAAGGGCAGTCACCTCCCAAACATTCAGGAGACACCATTTTGCAGAGGCCTCCATGTTGCTCCCGCCCACTTGGTTAAGGCATGCAACTGACTCCCAGTAGTGTTGAAATACTGGGCAGCTCCATAACATGTGAAAGAAAGTGCCCTCTAGGCCGCAGTTCCTGTGACACAATGCGGTTGTAGCCCTGTCCATTTTTACCATGGTAGTACAAGCATAATAGCATCTGTGTAGGATTTTCAACTAGACAAGGTGGAACCTAGATCTTATGGCAACCTCATGGTGGGAAGCCAAGGCCCCCGGACACTCATCGTCCTCCAGGCCCCCCAGATCTCACTGTCAGTGCTCCCGCAACCGAATCATAGTGTCAGGTGAGTTATTAATCAGTTTACAGTAAGTAAAGGAGATCACTTTTTTCGGCATGTGCTCATCCAGTAGTCTGTCCTCAAGTGGGGAAGATTCAGAGTGTCCTCCTCATTTGGCAGCACCTTTTGAAGTGCGTGCTGTATTTGCAAATAGTGTAAAGTTTCAGCGGGGGAAAGTTGGTATTCGTCCTGTAATTCTGTGAACAGGATCACTCCTCCCTTTGTCCTTAGGTCTCCCACCCTAGAGAGGCCAATTAGGTCCCATTTATCAAAGCCCTGTTGTGTACCCAGTATCCCCAACTGTGAAGTGTCCCATAGGGTTGTGGCCTGTGTGATTCTATCTTGCCAACCTAATGCATTCAATGTTGTGTGCCAGAGGGTGAGTGTGACTGCAGTCGGAGTAGGGAAGGTCGAGGGACGCACTCCTCCATCGAGGGCCCTGAGATGCCCCCCGGTTGCATGACCAGCCTAGCCAGCCTGTAAGCCGGCTCCTCCCAGGGGAAGTGAATGCACTGGTTAATGGTGACGAACTGCGCCACCCAATAATATTTCTGTATATCGGACAAGGCAATCCCCCCGTCCTACCAGCTCCTAGTCAACTTCTTAATAGCTATACACGCGTGGCCCCCATCACAGAGTAGTGTACGAGTCTCACTCTCAATCGCCTGGAAATAAGATATCGGGATTTAATAGGGCGTACTCTGAAGCACATACAGGAACCGGGGTAGGGCCATCATCTTAAACAGGGCGGCCCTCCCAAGAAGCGAGAGAGGAAGGGCCAGCGTCATTCCATCAGTCTGGAGGCAGGCTCAACCAGGCACATGAATCCACGGATACTTCACGCTCAATCGGTACCTTCTGTGCCCGCAGTGCTGCCCACCTTAAGTCAGCGACGATGTGTCCCACTAGGCCTCACCTCCTCGGAGGCCCCATCTTCAGCACACAGCACTGGACCCTCCAGATGTGGGTGCGGCAAGGCTGCTCAGCGTGGAGCCCCACGTCACGCAAGCAGAGACGATCGTGGGCAGGGGCCACCTCCGGGGCAAAGATGCACACCGCCAGATAGATAGGCACTCGGTACCGGCCCTGAATGGTGTTAAAGCCGGTCCTGCGGGGCCACGGCCGTCAGTAGGAAGCCGCACCCACTTTGCCATCTCTCTCACCACCGCCTCCATCCTCCGGCCACCTCAGAGCAGTAAGGGGGCCTAGGCATGGCGCTCGGTCGATCGTGCAGCCCCCTGGGCCCCGGGAACAGCCCTCCTACAATCACATCACCTCCTTGTGAGCACAGCCGCCACTGTTCCCACACAGCCACGCAAGGCCGCGGCCACACCCTGCCTCACAGTCCTTACCGTGTATGTCGGCAAATATCAGTTTCGAGCCACAGCAAAGAGCAAGCCGGCCTCGCTGCAATGAGATGACATAGAGTAGGCACCTTTCACTTGTGGCAAACGGATGACTGTATGGATGGCTGTGGAAGTTGCCAGTGAGTGCCTGGAGCCTCTTCAAGAAGCGTCCATCTTACTGGGCGGTTAGAGACACCCTCTGGGTTTGCAACTTTGTCAGCATGCCTCCTTCTAGATATGTTTTTTTTTCAAGCTATGCACAGTTGGTAGTTGTGTTATGTGGTGGATTAGTATTTTATGGGCATATTCCTTAAGTACTGCTCCACTCTGAGCATTAGAGCTTATGGAAGCTTCTTTGAGTTCTTGCACTATGTGTCTGACCTCTGTTTCAGCCATTTTTGTTGAATGATTATGCTCAGTGGTGTTTTCTCCTTCATCATGAACAGCAATTCCCTTCCCAAAGCAACAATTACAATAGTATTTTGTGGATTTCCAATAGTCACATTCTTTGCTGCCACGTTCTTTGTTGAAGTTGTACCCTACGTATGATAGGAGCTGCTTTCCATTCTGGGAGTCAGTATATGTTGCTTCTTTGGACATGGTTGTTGTGTCGGGCACTAGTACCTCAGCCCATGTCCGTGCCTTCAATATCCGGTCAGTGTTCACCGATGCGACAATGGTGTAGTCTGTATTAGATTAAAAAAATAAAAACAGTGTTAATTATTGTATTTTGTGTATGATTTTATTAATTTACACTTTTTATTTACAGCTGATTGTGTGTATTTAATAATTAAATGAAGCACCAGTTTTCTTTTTTCTTGTTGGTTGCGATGCTTTTGTGCTTTTCTTCTTTGGTTATGTTTGCCTTGTCTTATGCTTAGATCTTGCTGTCAGGTTTGTACTGTTTTTAAAAGAAGAGAAATGTGTATATATTGTTACATTTTTAAATTGTCGTAAGGGGTTTGGAAAAGGGATATGGGAGTTGAGAAGTGTGTAGGTTATTTTTTAATATTTTTAATTCCTTACTTTGTTGTGTAGTGTGTTTTTTTAGTAGCGTGGCTTTCTTCTTTCTTTTTCTTTGGGTACTGGCACAAATCTACTGAGAAAATTTCCTTCTTTTATAGTGATTAGTCAATTGTTTGTGTAATGTGGTTGGTTGAATTCGTTTTTCAGTGTGCTCATTGTTTTTTTAATTTTTTTAGTTTTTACCTCACTTAGTTGTGGATAATTAGTTTGTGTTTGTTTGTATATTCTATATGCATTTAATGTAGGTTCAAAATTGTATTTGTATTGTATTAGTGTGGGTTTTTATGTTGATATTGTGGGACATCATGATTTATGTGGCATATAATTATAAAAGTACAGGATTGTCGAATTTGTGCTCTACAATATTTGTATTATCGATATTTTAAGTTATTGATATTGTTGTTTACTATATTCAGCATTTTGAGATTTTGCCATTTTACATATACTTTATGTATTTTCAATATTTTGGGTCTTGATATTGTGATGTTGATATTTGTGCGTGCCGATATTTGTGTTCTTTAATATTCCGTAGTACAATCAACAACCACAGACACGAAAAAGGAGATATCAGTCTGATACTGGGAACTAACAAGTTCAGGTGATGAATCCTGAAGACTCCACAACATCCATTGGAAGGATACTTACCATCTTTGGACCAACTGAACTTATGGCAAGTATCTTTGAGCCTTCTTCATTCCACTGTGAAATCGGCTACCTTAAAGAAAAATCATTTTTAGACCCTTCACAGAATGTATCTGACATTCTTATTAAGAAGGAAATACCCTGTTGCAAATAGTGCAGAGAGATAAGTGCCAACTATGAACTTATGTCCGCTACCTTCCTCGCCCTGGAGAAATTCTGGGAAGAAGTAAGTCACATATTGTCAGAAATTCTCTCCTTGGGGATAAAGGTAAACTTCTATTTGATATTTTTTATAACTGACATCCAGTTTATTGTGCGTAGATGAACAGCTCAAAAGAGTCTTCTCTTTTACTTGAAGCTTCTTGCTGGAAGGGAGATCTGTATCAAATGGGTACCCTAATCCTCCTGCAGTCAACAACTGGCCGAAAAAGGTAAATAAGGTATGCAATTTAGACATGGAGTCAAATAACAGGAAACAGAGCAAAAGGTTTATGGATACATTATTCATTATGGCGAACAAACAATGAAATCTGGAAAGGTCCTGTGATTATGCCAAAACCAGTTGATGTAATCTGTCATGTGCAATGCCTCCCCCCTCCCCCCCACCACCACCTCTGCAGACCATTCAGCAAAAACACACATTCACATGGGGTAGGGCAGCCTCCTTAGTAATCATCTGATGTTGAATGAGGACCACAAGACAGAAGAAATGCAGGAACTAGGTACTACTGCGTTCTGACTGAATTATTCCTATTATGATAATATGTCAACAACTTGAAGAAGTTTGAGGAGGTTACCTTACGCTGGCATTCATCACAGGATACTTTGCGCTTTGCAGGGGTCGGGAATGTTCTGGAATACAGGTCAGGAATGGTGGAGGCCCAGCTTTCGGGAGCTCTCACGAGCTTCTCCGCTGCTCAGGAATAGTTACCAGGACATCTACGAGGCAGGATAGGACATTGAGCCCTGTTGTGAGGAAGTTATGTCATCACGTCCTGCGCAGCTCAGTTACAGCACCTAACGGGCCTGGAAGACAGGCTGCTGGACAGGGTCACACACGCTGCCCTTTTGCCTCTAATGATTCTTTTCGGGGTGCTTCTTGCTTGCAGTTCAGGAGTGGTGCGACCTGTGGTGCCGCTACATCGGGCAGCACAGGAGGACGTCGGCTATGGGGGGGACAGGGTGGCTCAGGGTGGAGATCCTGCTATAGATAATGTTAAGTAAACTAAAAGTAAATGTAGCCTTTTAAATGTGTGCGTGTGTGTACATATATATATATATATCTCTCTCTCTCTCAAAAGAAACACAGATGATGGACGGAATGCAGAGCAAATCAAACATTCCCCCCCCCCAGTCAATAGACCTGGGTTGAATCCATCATCGTTCTTTTGCCCACTGTGCCACCCCAGTTTGGACCCTATGCCTCAAAGATCGTGGCACATGCGGGGAGGAAGAGGAGGAAACAGAGCAAAATCAGACAACAACAACAAATCAGACAGCCCAGTGGGAGTTCTAACAAGGGGCCGAAAAGCATATTGAACTTAGACCTTCTTGATTATATTTAAAATGCACTTTACAGAAATAGAACGGTCATGTTCCTTTTAATATGTTTTTAATATGTACTTAATGGTGTTCTTACATGTCTTTGTACTTCCATTTGATGAATTTCCCCGCCCATCATAGTACTTCCCCGCCACACCCCCTGCTCACCCCTCCATTACCTCCTTTCCCGATGCAGTTGGTTTTTATCAGGTTTTCTTGGTTAGAAATTCTTTTTAGGCCAAGGTACTTTACCAGTAATGTTGAAATTTGAAAGAGAGAAAAAATGGCAACAGTTAAAAGCCAATGTGAATACTTACAAATGTGGGTTAACAGTCTAGTCTATTTTTAACAGAAATAAACAAGGGATTCATGCACTGTCACTTTAAATAGACAGTTTAGACGGTAGGACTCTATGGTCCAGTTGAAGGCATTCGCCGAAACGCGTTGACCGTCCTTTTCACGTTTGCACTAATGGTGTTGAAAAGAAAAAAATAAAGTACCTCTAAGAAATTTGATCGTGGACTCCCTCTGTGCCGTGGAGACTCTGGTTCATCTGATTGGGACCGCGTTGGGTTTTGCTGTTAATATATATATATATATATATATATATATATATATATATATATATATATATATATATATATATATATATCTCAAAAGAAACACAGATGATGGACGGAATGCAGAGCAAATCAAACATTCCCCCAGTCAATAGACCTGGTTTGAATCCATCATCGTTCTTTTGCCCACTGTGCCACCCCAGTTTGGACCCAGCCATATGCAAATCAGTGTTGACCCTATGCCTCAAAGATCATGGCACATGCGCGGAGGAAGAGGAGGAAACAGAGCAAAATCAGACAACAACAACAAATCAGACAGCCCAGTGGGAGTTCTAACAAGGGGCCGAAAAGCAAGAAAATGAATGACACCATGACTGTGGTAAGTCTTTCGAATCGTGTGTTGACTATGAACCAACTAGAGGTATTGTCATTAGGGTTGTCCTTTTGTCCATCTTCTAAATTTAACTATACAGAGACACGCATAGATCTCTTCAATTTCACACATAAACTGAAATTGAAGAAATGGTATGCGGTAAAAAATCCGCAAAGAAGTGAGAAGATACAGGCACACCCGACAGGCCTCACAATTAATGATATTGAGATTTTACACACGATGCATGAATTGGAAAATGATCTTAATTTTATTGATGATCCCTTTTTAAATTTGATCAACACTGATATTGATGTTGGGATGGAATGTGCAAGCGGTTTCAAACCAAAATCGGTGTTTGTCACCCAGATTAGCAATGATGCCATCGAATGTTTTGAAAGAGGTATGATCAATGAACTTCAGAAAATTGAGAGACATACACCACATGTCATTTACAATTTGAAAAAAGCTCATAGAGAAGCCCTTAGAGAGTTAGAGTGCTACACTGATATTGTTATCAAAAAATCAGATAAGGGTGGCAATGTGGTCATTTGGGCATTAGAAATGTATTTGAATGAAGGCTTTAAACAACTAGCAGACAGAGATAAATTTGCAGTAGCATCTAAACAGCAATATGAGGAAGCCAACAATGAATATTTGAACAAATTAGTGGATTGGCGAGACAAGGGCATCCTGGATTGGGATGAATACTTGTTCTTAGTATGTAAATACCCCAAAATTCCGGCATTATATCTTCTGCCCAAGTTACATAAAAATCTGTCAAATCCCCCGGGGAGACCGATTGTGTCCTCCAGGGGAAGTCTGGTAGAGAGCACATCCAAGTACGTAGATTATTTTTTGCAACCTTTTGTGCAAGCACTGCCATCCTATGTAAAAGATACAGGAGACTTTTTAAGAATTATCAATGAGATCACTTGGAATGAGAATTACTTACTTATGAGTCTTGATGTAAGTAGTCTTTATACTTGTATTCCCCAGGATCTGGGGATTGACGCATGCAGGTACTTCCTTAAAGGAAGATCCCTCTCTTTCCTTTTACACACTGAAATGCTTTTAGAAATGATCCAAATTTGCCTCAAGAATAATTTTTTCATCTTTAACAAACAGCTGTATAGGCAAACCCAGGGGACGGCGGTGGGAACTTGCTTCGCCCCCAGTTTTGCGAGGCTATATTTGGGCTGGTGGGAGAAGCAAGTCATGAGTACCATCAAGCAGTTTAATGACCACGTCGTCCTGTGGGTCAGGTACATTGATGACATCTTCTGTATCTGGAATGGAACAGAGTCCCAAGCACAAGAATTTATCATTTTACTTAATGATAATTCAATTAACCTACACTTCACAAGCCACGTTAGTGATACCACCATTGAGTTTCTTGATTTGAAACTAGAGATGAAGGAGAACAAAATAACTAGTCAGTTATCTCGTAAAACAACAGCAGGAAATAGTCTGCTACGCGCAGACAGTTGTCAACCTAGTAACCTAATTCACAGCATTCCTTTTGGCAAATTAGTGCGTGCCAAAAGAAACTGTAGCACAGAGGAAGGGTTTCTCAAAGAAAAAGACATTATGACCCAAAGGTTTTTAGACAGAGGTTATAGTAGAGCTATAATTAAACAAGCAATAAAAAAAGTAGAAAAACTTAAACGAAATGATTTATTGATACCAAAAATCAAAACTGACCAAGAGAAAGAACAGATCAGATTTATTACTACCTACCATAGCCAAGCGTGGGAAATAAAAAGATGTCTGAAGAAATTTTGGGAAATTCTGAAAACAGATAATGATTTGAACGAACACATAGGAGTGAATCCATCTGTAACATTTCGTGAGACCAAATCATTGAAAGACTCTCTGAGTACGTGTTTAGTTAAAGAGATCAAAAAGAAATATGAAATTCAAGGTTTCTACACTTGCAATCAGTGCAAAGCTTGCAAATATAGTGAAGGCTGTAAAACTCTCAAAATTTCAGCTGAAAAACCTCCCCACAGAATCACCAAACATGTGACTTGTAATACAGAATATGTAATATATGCTTTGAAATGCCCGTGTAACAAATTTTACATAGGGAGTACTATCCATAAGGCTAAGAAAAGAGTGTTGGAACATTTACGAGCTATTGAAAATAATGACAGACAATACCCGATTGCCCGTCATTTCAAGGTCACTCATAACCAGAATGCCAATTTACTGATGTTCTATGTCCTAGACAATATACCTGTAAGAGACAGAGGGGGAACAGGATGTCTGAACTAAGGAAACTTGAATCTAAAATGATTATTAAGTACAACACTTTGCACCCCAGCGGTTTAAATTTAGACGAAGAATTATCCGTAAATTTAGGACAATAAATGGTAATTTAGCTGTCTCTCTCCAGTACACTGGTTTTAAAAAGTTTTATTTGTTTATAGTATTTATGTTGCACTGTTTTTCACATTTTAACAGAGGTGTTCCTATTTGTGTTTGTTGTTTCAGATATGAAGAATGCAAGGCAGAAGAGCATTATATCTTACTACTGCTGCGCAGTAGATTACTCCTGTTGAAACGATTATGCTTGGCTGAGTACACTATCAGTATTTTGTTATGCCCACTAGGGCTGGATTTTGAGCAATGGAAAAATGTCATGACAGTTGTGTGTAATTGAGAGGAGAAGGTGGGAACTTCTCTGGTTAACAATATGTTAAAATTGACCTTGCATCCACGTAGCCCAATATGACAAAATAATGGGGGTTACGATGACAGTGTAAGTTGGAATGCAATTGATAAAAGCCAGAAATGTTTCGAAGCCCACTGGGGCAAAATTGACTTAAATGGGCAGTATCAAGACGGTCATATTACAATTCTATTGTGTTAATACGAACACCTATTGACTGTCATGAAACCCACTAGGGAGAAATGGTTCAATTGAATAAAGACGTCAGTACCGTTTCCGTTTTAATGATAGGAAACAGAATATACATTCAATTTGCCACTGAGGTTTAATTGGGATTTTGCACTTTGCCATGAATTAAATTTAAATCATAAAGTGTATAGAAAGGTAAAGCTGACGCAGTAATTTTGCATCAACAATATGATGGAAAGGGTTTCCAAGCTAGCATGCCCGGCAAATTAACTTTATTGAAATGCGATTACAACAGACATTTTGAACACTGTTTTCTATGTCTATGATTGTGTGCACGTCACTGGTATGCTTGTACCTTTAAAATTGAAACTGACAATGTCCAACCCTTGCTCGTGAGAAAGGAGTGCAGTTAACTCCGAAACGCGTCGGGGTTTGTGTTGCCAATAAACACGTTGACTGAAATAGTGGCCGCGGCACTGGTGTTTTTTTTTCGTTTGATGGTAACGACTTGGTCACCGGAGGAGTGTGGATAATAGGGGTTTGCTACCCCGCCGTGTGCCCGCCGTAAGAAGTGACTTGGGCTCTAGCAAAACTAAGGAGTGGAGATATATATATATATATACATATATATATCCATATGAACTGCCCAACACTTGAGGTGCCACACACAACGTGTTGTATCCTTCTTTGTTGGCAAGTTGCAGGGAGACAAACATCACCTTGGGCAGCCAAAGCGTTCTCCAAACATGTTTCTGGCTACCAAGCCCTTGATCACTGGAGTCCATGAGTGACAGGCTGCATCTCAGTTCTCGCCGTACTCACAGCGTTCAATTATAGTCCCGCCTAGTGGGCGTGCCTTCCGGCTGCATTCTGGTAATCGTAGTGTGGCAAAGTTTCTCCATAGTGGAATGTAGCCCAGTCTTCCCGTTTTCTTACAATCCTTTAGTGGGTTGCTGCTCAAAGAGACACTCGGGTCCCTGCTTGTATCTCCTGCCAAAATGGACACGTTGTTCCAATTCACGCTACCGTTTTCACAAAGCGCTGGAGCCGCTTTTCAGTGGCGGGGCACCTCGCGACCCTGAGCGGGGCCGCTATATATATCCATATGAACTGCCCAACACTTGAGGTGCCACACACAACGTGTTGTATCCTTCTTTATTGGCAAGTTGCAGGGAGACAAACATCACCTTGGGCAGCCAAAGCGTTCTCCAAACATGTTTCTGGCTACCAAGCCCTTGATCACTGGAGTCCATAAGTGACAGGCTGCATCTCAGTTCTCGCCATACTCACAGCGTTCAATTATAGTCCCGCCTAGTGGGCGTGCCTTCCGGCTGCATTCTGGTAATCGTAGTGTGGCAAAGTTTCTCCATAGTGGAATGTAGCCCAGCCTTCCCGTTTTCTTACAATCCTTTAGTGGGTTGCTGCTCAAAGAGACACTCGGGTCCCTGCTTGTATCACCTGCCAAAACGGACACGTTGTTCCAATTCACGCTACCGTTTTCACAAAGCGCTGGAGCCGCTTTTCAGTGGCGGGGCACCTCGCGACCCTGAGCGGGGCCAGTGTATATATATCCATATGAACTGCCCAACACTTGAGGTGCCACACACAACGTGTTGTATCCTTCTTTATTGGCAAGTTGCAGGGAGACAAACATCACCTGGGCAGCCAAAGCGTTCTCCAAACATGTTTCTGGCTACCAAGCCCTTGATCACTGGAGTCCATGGGTGACAGGCTGCATCTCAGTTCTCGCCGTACTCACAGCGTTCAATTATAGTCCCGCCTAGCGGGCGTGCCTTCCGGCTGCATTCTGGTAATCGTAGTGTGGCAAAGTTTCTCCATAGTGGAATGTAGCCCAGTCTTCCCGTTTTCTTACAATCCTTTAGTGGGTTGCTGCTCAAAGAGACACTCGGGTCCCTGCTTGTATCTCCTGCCAAAACGGACATGTTGTTCCAATTCACGCTACCGTTTTCACAAAGCGCTGGAGCCGCTTTTCAGTGGCTGGGCACCTCGCGACCCTGAGCGGGGCCGCTATATATATCCATATGAACTGCCCAACACTTGAGGTGCCACACACAACGTGTTGTATCCTTCTTTATTGGCAAGTTGCAGGGAGACAAACATCACCTTGGGCAGCCAAAGCGTTCTCCAAACATGTTTCTGGCTACCAAGCCCTTGATCACTGGAGTCCATGGGTGACAGGCTACATCTCAGTTCTCGCCGTACTCACAGCGTTCAATTATCGTCCCGCCCAGTGGGCGTGCCTTCCGGATGCATTCTGGTAATCGTAGTGTGGCAAAGTTTCTCCATAGTGGAATGTAGCCCAGTCTTCCCGTTTTCTTACAATCCTTTAGTGGGTTGCTGCTCAAAGAGACACTTGGGTCCCTGCTTGTATCTCCTGCCAAAACGGACACGTTGTTCCAATTCACGCTACCGTTTTCACAAAGCGCTGGAGCCGCTTTTCAGTGGCGGGGCACCTCGCGACCCTGAGTGGGGCCGCTATATATATATATCAAAAGAAACACAGATGATGGACGGAATGCTGAGCAAATCCAACATTCCCCCCCCCCCCAGTTTATAGGCCTGGGTTGAATCCATCATCGTTCTTTTGCCCACTGTGCCACCCCAGTTTGGACCCAGCCATATGCAAATCAGTGTTGACCCTATGCCTCAAAGATCGTGGCACATGGGCCACCAGCGCTAAAGCCAGCCCTGGAACTTTGCACCTGCAGTGATTGTCGACTTGAACGTGCCACTCATTTGGGTCCCCTTCTTCCGGTCTGGCTGGGTGCAGTGCAGGCAATCCGGTCTTGGCCTGGCTTAGCCACTAAGTGCGTCACGGCAAAACAGGATAACAGTGGGTATCAGGCTGTGATGGAAAGGGTGGCTGAGTAGAGGCTGTCAGAAAGGGAGAAGTAACAACTTAGAGGACGGGAGGAAAAGGGGTTACATGGAGCGGAGTTGTGTCAGAGGAAAAGAGGAAAAAGTGTCAAAATAGAGGCTCAAAGAAATGGAACCAAAGTAGAGAAAAAGTGTCAGAAAGGGATGAGAGAGAAAGAAAGTTGAAAGGGGGCGTAGCGAGGAGGGCAAGTGATGGAATTAATTGAAGAGGGGGACAGAGAGGAGGGTGAGCGGTGACAGCGGAAGAGGAGAACATGAGTCAGAAGGGGAAGTGAGAGAATGGCCGGAAATATCAGGGAAGCCACATTTACCTTAAAGGTGAAAGGACAGCAGAGAAACTGGAGAGAGAGGTCAGAGGGAGTCTGGGCTTGGGCTCAGCGAAGGAGCAGGTACTCTCAGAAGTGGAGGGCTCGATAAGATAAAGAGTAGGAGAGAAGAGTCAGAAAGAAAGGGGGCTAGACGACATGAGTAGAGAAACAGATACATAGATCAGAAGGAGAGAAGAAGTGGAAATGGGAGTGGAAGAAGGGTTAGGGGCTGTCAGAAGGAGGCGGTGAGAGGTTGTCGAAGAGAGCTGAGAAGAGGAGAGAAGGGTGGAGGTGGAAGAAGAAGAGAGAAGGAGGGTGGAGGTGGAAGAAGAAGAGAGAAGGTGAAGGTGGAAGAAGAGAGAAGGAGGGTGGAGGTGGAAGAAGAGAGAATGGTGGAGGTGGAAGAAGAGAAGGTGGAGGTGGAAGAAGAGACAAGGTGGAGGTGGAAGAAGAGAGAGAAGGTGGAGGTGGAAGAAGAGAGAAGGGTTTGAGGTGGAAGAAGAGAAAAGGGTGGAGGCGGAAGAAGAGAGAAGGTGGGGGTGGAAGAAGAGAAAAGGAGGGTGGAGGTGGAAGAAGAGAGAATGGTGGAGGTGGAAGGAGAGAGAAGGTGGAGGTGGAAGAAGAGACAAGGTGGAGGTGGAAGAAGAGAGAGAAGGTGGAGGTGAAAGAAGAGAGAAGGGTTTGAGGTGGAAGAAGAGAAAAGGGTGGAGGCGGAAGAAGAGAGAAGGTGGGGGTGGAAGAAGAGAAAAGGGTGGAGGTGGAAGAAGAGAGAATGGTGGAGGTGGAAGAAGAGAGAGTGTGGAGGTGGAAGAAGAGAGAAGGGTGGAGGTGGAAGAAGACAGAAGGAGGGTGGAGATGGAAGAAGAGGGAAGGGTGGAGGTGGAAGAAGAGGGAAGGTTGGAGGTAGAAGAAGAGAGAAGAGTGGAGGTGGAAGAAGAGAGAAGGGTGGAGGTGGAAGAAGAGAGAAGGGTTTGAGGTGGAAGAAGAGAAAAGGGTGGAGGTGGAAGAAGAGAGAAGGTGGGGGTGGAAGAAGAGAAAAGGGTGGAGGTGGAAGGAGGTGGAAGAAGAGAGAATGGTGGAGGTGGAAGAAGAGAGAAGGGTGGAGGTGGAAGAAGACAGAAGGAGGGTGGAGGTGGAAGAAGAGAGAAGGGTGGAGGTGGAAGAAGAGGGAAGGGTGGAGGTAGAAGAAGAGAGAAGGGTGGAGGTGGAAGAAGAGAGAAGGGTGGAGGTGGAAGAAGAGGGAAGGGTGGAGGTAGAAGAAGAGAGAAGGGTGGAGGTAGAAGAAGAGAGAAGGGTGGAGGTGGAAGAAGAGGGAAGGGTGGAGGTAGAAGAAGAGAGAAGGGTGGAGGTGGAAGACGAGAGAAGGGTGGAGGTGGAAGAAGAGAGAAGGGTGGAGGTGGAAGAAGAGAGAAGGGTGGAGGTGGAAGAAGACAGAAGGGTGGAGGTGGAAGAAGAGAGAAGGGTGGAGGTGGAAGAAGAAATACAAAGGGCAAGTGGTCGGAGAGCGATCGGCGGAAGAGGAGAGAGCCACCAGAGGGAGAGCGCAGAGAGATCAGGGGAGAGCGAGATCAGTAGCAGAGGATCAGAGCGGGAGAGGAGGATGAAAGGACAGCCAGACAGTTGATGGTTTTGGCTGTAAATAGACCGGGGGCTGCAGAATGTGTCGGAGATGAAAGGAGCGGCCGACAGCTCGCAGGAAAAAAGGTGGGTGCTGCTGGGGGGAGAGGTGCGTGCCGCGGAGGGGAGTGCTCTGGGGCTGCAGGGAGTGGCCGCGCCAGCAGAGCGCTCGGCAACTTCAGAGGGAAGAGGAGAGCAGGCTGAGGCTCTGGGGGGAGGGAGCAGCCTGCCAGTACCGGCCGGGAGGAAGGGGCTGCACCGGGAAGAGGCAGAGGAGAGCAGCGCGTGGAGCAGCCCGTGGAGTACTGGAGCAGAGGAAGGGAGCCTGCGCAGCAGAGGGGCACGCGTTTCAGGACCGGTGCAGCAACCCTTCCTGCAGCGCTCATGCGTAGGAAGGTAGGAACCTGCCTTCTGCACCAACCAGATCTTCCTCCTCCTGGACCTCGCAGCTTAGGGCAGCAGCATCCAGGACACAGCAGCCCAGAGCACCAAGATCAAGGACAGGGCGGCATAGGACACCTGCCTTCAGGACAAGAGCGGGTCACCTTTTTCAGGACCCAACTACCATCAACAGCCCACCTCTTTTAGGGCATTGACCTTCAGTATCCACCAGTGCTGGGTAGGGGCCCCCAGGACCTGCCCAAGGCACTTGTCTCCGGGATATACCACCGCGGGGCACGCACTTCCACTTCAGAACCCACCAGTCTCGAGCCACGGGGGCGAGGCACCTGCCTGCAGCGCCCACTGCACAGGCCATCAGGGGCGGACCCCGCCAATGCCCGGCATCCTGCGGGCGGCATGGGCCAGGCGAGGAGCGAACCAATAACCAGAGCCGTGCGCGCGGGGCCGAGCGCGAGCCGCCGAGACAGGTGAGCGGCAGCCGCGGCCGGGATGATGGGGACGGGGCGCGGAACATGAGGGGAAGACAAGAGTTTGGAGAGAAAGTGTAGAGACATGCGTTGGGAAGCAGGCACAAGACACCTGAGAGATTGCTGTTGAAGGGACGGGGAGTGAAAGGTAAGTAACACAAGGCTGAGCGCGTGTGCAGCAGAAGCCGCGCACCGAGCGGTCCCTGGGGTGAGAGCCGGAGAGGAGACGGAGAGCACACGGAGGGGCGAGAGTCGGGGCCGGGGGGCGCACAGGCGGAGAAAGGAAAGTTACTGAGACCGGCCCTGAAGCAGGAGCGAGGAAGGCAGAGGCTGAGACACCGAAAGAGGGTTGAGAGAGTCAGGATTGGGAGTCAGGTGTAGAGAGAGGGCTGGGGAACGAGCGGGCAGGAGGAGAGAGAAGGGCACACAGATATAAAGGGAGGAGACATACTGAAGAGAGAGGGGCACAGACAGACAGGGGATGAGCTGAGATGCAACAACTACTACAAAAACCGAAGGGGCGCAGCATGAAAAGAAAGCGAGACGAGGGAAGTCAAACTGATCAGGACAGGGACCAACCAAAGCGATAGAAATCAGACAGAAATACGACGGGACAAGGCAGACAGAGTGAAAAGAAACATGAGCGAGGGAGCGAGATTTAGATTGCGACAAGGTCAGGCAGACAGGGAAAACACGATGATAGAAATGGGAGACGGGAGAGACAGGCTTGGGATTTAGACGGAAGATTACCAAAAACAAAGAGAGAAACAGGAGGATGGAGGCGGAATGGCAGTCGGATGGAAGGGAGAGGCAGAGCAAGAGAAAAGGAGGGAGATGTGCAGAGAGAGAAGGAGCTGCACTAATAAAGAGAGCAGAGAGACCGCATCACCCAGGCAGACGGCCAGGGCAGTGGATTCGATGTAGGAAGGAAGGAGTTCGTAGGTGGTAGGGAGAGAGGAGCAGCCGTGAGCGAGGGAGGGCTCGTTAAATGCTGGCGTGCGAGTGCTCGAGACTCAGAGGTGCACTTCGGAGAGATACTGTACTGTAATTGGAAAGAATAATGAGGTGGGGGGGGGCAGAGGATGTGTTATAAGCACACATAGATGGAGTGACAGAGAACGGGGACAGACGAGGGGCGGAGAAAGGGAATATGGCAAAAGAGCTGAAGGAGATTTATTGGGTGCCGGAATGTGTGAGAGAAAAAGTATGCGGCAGAGGGTGAGGACATGTGGCAAAGAAACCGAGCATCCATGGGAACGAAAATGATTGCTAAGTGTATATGTTCACCAGTACACCTACGCTCTACGATCAGAAACTAAGTTCAGGGGAATAGGAACTCCAAAGGCTTGACTCGTTCGTGGAAGGTCTAATTGTCTACCTTAAAGCACCAGGATGCCAAGATCCCCAAGCACCTTTAAGGGCTCGGAAGAAGCCTGCTGACACACGAGGCTGGTGACAGTTAAAGGCGTTTGCCATGGATTGCACTCATGTCACGAGTGAGGGATTTCTACCTCCTCCAAGTCTTGTAGTCGATTAAAAACAATTGAACTTCGTGTGTGCAATTGGGCCTCTTGGTGTTAACAGAGGGGGCGAGGCTTGAAGTAAATAAAATCTCTGTTGCACTTCTCAGAAAGCAAAGTCAAGGATCTTGGACCACCCTGCAGTGTATTTTTTTCTGGCTGCAGGCCTCTAGGAGACTTGTGGCAGGATCCGTTCCAGGGTTCACCCACCTCTGGTCTGGCAAGTCATCTTTCTCTAATTTGGTTGAGGCTGAATCCCTGTTTGTGTTTTCCTCCTCACATTGAGAAGTGTCATGGATGAACACTACAGACAAGTCTGCATTCACTCTCTGTTGTCCCAAGTGAAAAGATTAATGACTGGAATTCAGCATCATTCTAGAAATCTAGCAGCTCGCTTTCAGGGTAAAATATTAAAGTACCCCCGTTTTGGTATAAAGTGCGAGGGTCTTTATTTTTAAGTGTTTCTCAGACTCGGCGGCCACATGAATGACTGTTTGAATTTCATTTGTCATTACACTAAAATTCTCACTGTCAACGTACAGATTCTGCTGTGTACTTTGTGCAGCGCTTAGAGGCAAGAGCTTTCATTTACTTTTAATTCTTTTGCTGGTCCCATCAAGAGACCCTCTGGGTTGAGCAATTGATTTCTTAGTTCCCCTATACTTTAGATGAGCATGGACTCATGGCCAATAAACTCTTCTTCCTAAGGTCTTCTTTGCAATTGATCTCAAAACAAAGTGACCGTATGTCTCCAGTGAAGGCAGACTATCCCAATGTTCCTGGGGTCCGGTACTGGGAGAGCATGCAAGCACGACTGGCCTTAACCTTTACGGGGCCATGACTATCTCAAAATGGATACAGGTAGTTTCTCATTCACAGGGAAAACCCAAACTCTTAATTGATAGGGATTTCAAGTTTTAAAACTATTCAACAGGGGTTTATCATACCATGGCACCCTCGAACCTTTTGAAACAACACGCCGTAAGAATCTCTGATGGTTCTGAAATCTCATACTGTTCAATCTGTGTTTACCAACATAGTTCTGAGATCAGACTTCCTATGAAATGCTGCTGGACCCATTTGTAAATCTGGGTGATGTCCTTGAAAGTCCTGTCACCTTTGAGTTTCCGATCTAGGGGTTGCTCTGTGACTGTGTTGGTGGCAATGCTTGTTGTTCTATCCCAGAGGACAAAATAGCCACACCACGCCCACCGTGATTTAACTATGGGTCAACCATTGTAAAAGGTCGTGCATTTAGATTAAATCTTTTTAGCCACTAATCAACACACCCTCAGAATACGTCTAACCCGCGTTAATTTGTATGTTTAGAAGAACTTGACAAGATTTTTTTAATTAAGCAGGATTGACTTTATAAAGAGGTCTTTCAATTCAGGAAGCATGAACTTAAGACAAACTATCAATGCGAAGATAGTGAAATGTGCGCTTCCTTTAAGAGTGAAGATTTTCATTGTAGCAGTCAAGCCTCATGCGGGGAATTTGTTGTTTTCTCACAATCCAGAGGGACATTTTAAAGGTTACTGCTGGTTTCAAGGCGCACTTGACTGGACCGTAACTCATGATGTCACTGTAGCTGTACTGTATAGGAATGAGTTCATGTAAGTGATGCAGACAGGTATTGAACAAGCATATGCAGGTTTATGTATTCAGCGGAAGTTCAAATATAGGGTGCAGAAAGACCACAATTTCTGTCAGTTTAGCAAGGCACACATCTTCTTTAGATGGATTCATGGACTGGAGCCCCATGTGAAGAATCCACAGTCAGGCTTAGACAGAGGAGCACAATGTCTGGCTCCTAGCGACTGGGCTCGGAAACACTAGGTCAAACTGCTTCACTTGAAAAAAGGCACATTCCCTGCAGAAGACATCATGCCGTGGCTTTGGATCTTGCCATGATTTTCACCACATAAAGTTTGCCAGACTTTTGAAGTTTTCTTCCAATGACCTACATTTTCCACAAATGTAGCTCACACACACACCAGTGCTTGCAAAGACTTTTTCCAAAGGTAATCTCCTTTACCAGGTCCCTTCCTTAATCCAGATTCATTAGCCCCAGCAGGGACAGGGAGACAGTCTTCCACGAAGAGGTGGGCTCCGTACCCCGAAGATAGATAACTCTTGTAGTCCCTGATTGGAGGCTAAGAGCTCCTCCTGCTTGGTTCACTAAACTCTCCTTCTCAGGACCAAAACTTGAATCTGCCACCAGTTGCCTCAGCTGGTCTCCAAGGTACTGGCACAGCTGGCAAGTTGGCTTCCAGTTTTGGATTTCAATGCCAGTGCTTTGCTGACCTCCCCTCTTCCATTGTGGTCGTGAAGGAGTGCACCACCTGTGCCCTCTGGACGCCTGGCTTGCATTTACCACCAGTAGTTAAGTGGGTCACCCAGCTCAGCTTTGGAGCAAGGCCATTAAATGCACGTATCCATGAGACACTATTACAAGCTGGTGATGCGTTAGGCTTAATTTTAAATAACACATTTGTGTGTGAAGGTAATCCTTAGGGTTAGGGGAATCTTTAGGGTCAGCTCCGCAGGATAAAGTCCTACCTCTAAGGGGTTCCTCCCATATAAGAGTAAAGTTGGAGTCGCTATACGGTTTTACCTCTGCTCCAATACCAGGTTTTTCCTCCTCAGGTGTCCTGACACAGAGAGGTAGAGTGGGGACTAGCTTCACCCAAACTGAGGATCTAGTCGTCCCATGGCATGTCCATATCCAGAGCATCCTTTTACAGGGCACCCTTAGCGGCTTCCATAGTGAGGTGCTATCTTTGGACATTGTGCTCCCTTTATGTCATAGGCCTCAAAGCATTTACTCTACGAGTCACAGCAAAATGATACCTCCTTATCTGAACCCTTCACAAACACTCATGGGGACAGCGAAGACACATTGGATAATCAGTTTAGTTAAAGCGGGGGACCACCATCGACCTCTTTCGGACTTTATTAATATGACAAAAGTCAGCTGCTTAGTAGGCCTTGGCGAAATGTAAATTACACTGGTGTAAATTTGCAGAATTTCCGAAACTTCGTGTTTTGCGCAAAATTCCTGAAATTACACCATTATGCCACTTTGCGTAATTAAGTTCAGAAAAAAATGTTTACAGTGATTTTCATGCTCACAAAGGGACAAAAAACTAGATTTTGAATTAGAGTGAAATTCCATGAAAAAGATTTATGACAAAAGCATATTATGTGAATTTTGCACACTCTTACCGGTTAGCCATTGTTACTGATAGAGTTAACCAGTTCATTGGTTTCTTTTATTTTAGTTTTGGTTTTGTGGTGTTGGAAGCCAGGTTTACCTTTATTAGCAAGAGGATGCATGGAAAGTGTGCCTCAATGTTGTCAGCTTTTTCCATTAAATGGTCTTCTAGAGAGTTATAGAGATTCTGAGAGTGGTTGGTGCAGATTCTGGAGCAGTCTGCTTTTTGGAATTCAGAGATGATTTTGAGGAGTTCTTTGGTCACGCATGTAGCATGTGAGATACATTGCATATAATGGGATCTCTTAGCTTTTTTGACGACTGCTTTATAGATTCAGTACTGTTGTTAGCGTCCGTTTTCCACATTCTGGTTCTTTAGTTTCCTCCAATGTCTTTCTAGGCTTCTAATTCCTTTTTCTGTAATTTTACATCGACGTGAAACTAACCAGAGATCTGGCTGTTTTGCAGGTGTCATATTGGGTGTAGATCTTCTATTATTAACTCCAATTGGGCGATATTTTTTCAAATTATATTTAGGACAAAATATTTTGTGTGAGATGATATTCATACTTTGATATTCTGGTACCATCCGAGCAGCCGCGGTCCGTGCAGGTAATAGCGGTGGGGCCACGTGGGGGGGGGATTTCGAGGGACGATGCAGAGGGAAAATTAAATAAATAATTAATTTTCCCTCGGCATCGTTTCTCGAAATCCTCCCCCAACGCGGCCCCACCTCTGTTACCTGCACGGACCACGGCTGCATGCCAGGACAGCCTCTGACAAAATCTCACTGTGTGGGGGTGATAGGAAGAGGAGAAATTCAAGAGGGGTGAGCAGGGACAAATATAGACAGATGCTCCCGTGTTGAGTAATCTTTGATGCAAAATGTCAGTAATGAGTTTTTATACACCACTAGTCTCCTGCCACACTTCCTATTTATTTGTTGTTTTTAACAGTGTTAGATAACCCTTGGGGACGGCCTCCTGCAGTGAATGTGATGTGCCTTATTCTGTCTAAAGTGCTCTATTAACAAGCATTTGCAATGCAATAGGTCTCGCATTTGCGAGAGTTTAAGCTATAGGCATTGTAAATGACAATGCCTTTTATTTATCTGTTTTGCTAATTAACACATAAATAAAAGGCAGTGACATTTACAATGCCAATAGCTCAAACTTGTAAATGCGAGACCTATTCAAAGAAGCGGCCGCTGTTGTCCCGGGCTGCTCAGAAAGTGAATGTTGCAGGAAAGCCTGTCGTGCCTGCAGAAGGAGAAACTCATTAAAGAAAATAGTGCTTACAGACTAAATAAGACATACCGTGTAACAACTGAAGTAAAAGGGCCAGTCCTCATGGGAGGTTACAAATGAAGACAAGGCGGTTCTAAGGAGGGACTAACAAGCCTATTAACGAATCAGTAGCCAGCATTTACGAAGGACATTGACACAAGCCAATGACAAATATGGGTGGAGAGTGGGCGGGGCTTCTATTCCATACTCCAATACAGCATGCCGCAGAGCAGCACATGCGCTGCCCAGGCTCGACCTAAAAAGGAGTTGTGGGTTAGAGTTCGATATTAGATTGCAGATGAGAATTCTGGTCTTGCTTAAGGATTTTATAGTTATTAGGATGCAATAGAGCTGAATGTGGGGGTGACCATAAGGTTAGGAATTCTTTGGTAGGCTAGATGAGATTGGTGTTCACTCTTTCTGGAGAGCAATAGAGTGTGCAAACATGCAACTGGAAGTTAAATAAATACCAGTTCCAGAAAGCTAAAAAGGTGCAAGCGCACGACTGTCTCAACAACTGCTTAGAAGTCACGCTACATTTTAGAAAAAGCCAGAAAGCCCTGAGGAAACGCAACCCCAAAACCTCTTTCTGTAAATTCAAAATGCGTTATCTCTTTTAGGGCGTCTGTAGTGGGCATGCACAGTCTTCTGTTTCTGTGAAGGTCTTCAAGATTAACAAGGCCTTCTTTGTATCTCTGAAGTTGTCTGGCAGCGTGTCAGTGCCTTCTGCATCTGTGACAGTCTTTAAGTAAACAGGTTCCTCTTTATACCTCTAATGTGTTTTCTGAGTTTGTGAAGCATTCTTTTTGTGAAGAATTCCACATTCATGAAGAAGTTGTGTTTCTGGTGGTCTTCGTAACTTATGTGAGGCCTTCTACATTTGTGTTGGTTTCTGAGTTCACAACATGCTCTTTGTATCTCAGTCTCTATTAGTGTGTGAGACATTCTCTATCTGTGAATATATCGAAATTTGTGGGACTTTCTTTGTTACCCTTAGGTCTCAGAATCTGTGAGGTCTTCTATACCCGGGAAGGTCTCTGAGTTGAAAATGCCCTATCTGTTTCTCTCATTTGTGAGTGAGTGAGGCCTTCTGAGTCTGTGAATGATCTCACGGGCCCCTGTTGGCATCCCTTTGAGTCTCTCTGAGTGTTTCATGCCTTCTTTATCAGTAATAATTGTTAAGCACACTAAGCCTTGTTTATGTCTCTGTGAGTATATGTAAAGGTCTGAGTTCACAAGCCCCCCTTTTCACTTCTGAGCGTCTCTATGAATGTGTGCACTGTCTTTATCTGTAAAGGACGCTCAGTTTATAAGACCGTCTTTGTAACTCTCAGGATCTCTGAGTTTGTGAGGACTTCTATCTCTGTGAAGGCCTCAGAAGTCACAAGGCCCTCTTTATATTTCTAAGGGTTCTACGAGTGTGTGAGTCCTTGTGTATGCGTGCATATCTCCATGTGGGTGAAGCTCTCTTTGGGTCTCTATGAGTACTCGTGAGGGTCTCTAGGTTCACAAGGCCACCGTTCTTCTGAGAGTCTCTGACTGTCTGATGCCTTCTGCATCTGTAGAGGCCTTTGCATCTGTGAGGGTCTCTATGAGTGTGTGAGTCTCTGAGGGTCTCTGAGTTTGTACCTTTGCATCTGTGAGGGTCTCTATGAGTGTGTGTGTCTGAGGGTCTCTGGGTTTGTGAGACCACTCTTGCATCTGTGAGGGTCTCTATGAGTGTGTGAGTCTCTGAAGGTCTCTGAGTTTGTACCTTTGCATCTGTGAGGGTCTCTATGAGTGTGTGTGTCTGAGGGTCTCTGAGTTTGTGAGACCACTCTTGCATCTATGAGGGTCTCTTATGAGTGTGTGAGTGTCTGAGGGTCTCTGAGTTTGTGAGACCACCTTTGCATCTGTGAGGTTCTCTATGAGTGTGTGAGTCTCTGAGTTTGTACCTTTGCATCTGTGAGGGTCTCTATGAGTGTGTGAGTCTCTGAGGGTCTCTGAGTTTGTGAGACCACCTTGGCATCTGTGAGGTTCTCTATGAGTCTCTGAAGTGAAGGAAGTGTCCCGATTAGGGCCACCCGGGTCACTTACGACCACCTCTTAGCCTTCCAAACAAGTGAAGAGTCGGTCAGACAGTAGAGAATACAAACAATCGTTTATTGGTAAATTACACTGCAGTGGAGCCCAATCTGATCAGCACCCGAAGATGTCTGTCGAGGGGACTGATTCCCCAACGCTTGGTAGCGCATATTCACTCTTCTGACAGCCCCCAACCACGCCCCAAATGGAAAGTTACTGGCCTGAGCCGTACATGAACAAAGAAGGCCCAGGAGGATGGGCCACCACCTGCATGGCGGGTACACGTTATCACCATCTCAAGGTTGCCTTGCGGAGCCTGGCTCTTCCTAACGTGGGAGCAGGGCTACGAAGGAGGATAGGCATTCTGTCACGAGTCAGTAGCTTAGAACCAAGAAGGCCACTAACCTCTAAGATCGGCCAGCAGGGACGATGGTGTGAAGTGGGTCCCCTTCCTTCCCTAGGAACAACCCCACACAGAAGACCATAAAAACCTCTGCGTACGGAAGCCCCCCGGGGATTAAGGGAAGTGAAAACAAAACAATATGCTCTGGGGTCTCTGGTATAGCGCTTGGACTGCGCCAGGTAGGAAGGGCGGTCCAGCTTCTGCTCAAGGATAATCAGGGGATAACTGCAAGTGACTGAAAACAACAGAGAAAGAAGTGTGAGGTAGAGGGATGCCCTTCAATAACAGTCATACAATCCTCCCCACGTCTGGCTCCCCACTGCTCCCTTACTCACTTGAATGTTTCAAAGAGGCTCCGGAGAAACTTAAACAAAGACCAAGAGTGCAAGCAGGGCACTCTCTCCAGCAGGATGGAAACTATAAGTCCCCGTGAATCTCCGTGGAAGTTTAAGAAGCTGTTTTCCACACAGCTCTTCTCTGGGTTAGCGTCCCCAAAATGCTGTTAACATCACAGCGGTAGACGTACAATGTTAGTGATAGCAAGAGCCTACCCCTTTAAGGCTCCGTGAACGGTTCTTTCCCAAAAGAAACAGAAAACGAGTGGAGAATTCTTCTTCTTCTCCCACCTTCCAAAACCTAAATACCTGTAAGGGCTTCCGCGCCCTGTGGGAGTGTTTTGGCGCGCTGAATTTATCGGCCGATTGCCGATAGCACACAACCCCCGCTAAGGGCCGTGTCTCAGGGGATTCCAAGTAGCAAGAAAACGGGTGCTCTGCAAGCAATGTCCAACGCTCGACCTGCAGCGGGGAATACCTTCCGCTAGCGTTGATGAAAACCGGACTGAACTGTTGGATTGTCAAGCCCCGTTTTCTGGAAGGGGCGGGGCTTATATAGCCAGCGAATAGCGAGGCGGCTCCTGCCGTGTTGCTCATGACGACGTCCTGTGGCGTTCTGGGTAATGTAGTTTTTGTGCCTCACATAGGTAGGTAGCGCCCTGTTCCCCTTTATCTTCCACATGCACACCTTACAAGAGGAGGAGGGAGCTAACGGACCCGGGTTCTCTCCCTGGCTCAAGATCGTGACAGAACCCCCTCTCGAGGACTGCCGTCCCGGCAGTCAACCTGGTTTGCCCGGATACCTAGTATGAAATTGCTGTAATAGCTCTGGGCAGTGCAGATTGTCTAAGGGTTCCCAGGTTCTATCCTCCACACCATATCCCTTCCAGCCTACTAGATACTGCACTCTACCCCTTACGAGTCTAGAATCCAATAATTCTCTAACCTCGTATTCCTCCTGCCCATCGATCTCTACTGGCACTGGTGTCGAAGGCAACCTCACACTGAGTGGACAGGGCCTGAGCAGGGATACGTGGAACACAGGGTGGATGTTCCATGAATGGGGCAAGGATAACCTCATGGCAACAGGATTCATGATTTGTTCAATACCATAAGGTCCTACATACTTGGGAGCTAGTTTACCCACTCCTTTTAGCTTCAAGTTCTTTGTTGCCAACCACACCTTATCACCCACTTGATAAGCGGGTTCCGGGCTTCTCTTTTTATCTGCGTTCTGTTTTTGTGTGGTCTGTGATGCCTCTAGTTGGCGTTTGGCTTCAATGAGCACTGCTCTAAGATGTGTGTGGTGCTCTTGTATGGTGGGATGGTTGGTTATCACAGGCCATTCGAAAGGGAGCATGTTCGGATGGAACCCATACAAACAGAAGAAGGGGGAACACCCTAGTGTGGAATGTTCCGCATTGTTGTATGCGAACTCTGCTGTCCAAATCAGAGGGTACCATGCTATGGCATTTTGAAGGGTAAAACATCGTAGATATTGTTCGAGCGTTTGTTTGAGCCGCTCTGTCTTCCCGTCCGTCTGGGGGTGTTAGCTGGTGGACAGGCGTGCCTCCACTCCCATGGTATCGCATAATACCCTCCAGAATCGAGAGGTGAACTGGGTCCCTCGGTCTGTGATGAGTACCCTGGGAAGTCCATGAGCCCTAACCACATGTTGGAGGAAAACCACAGCCAGTTCGGCGGAAGTAGGCAGTCGCTTCAGTGGGATGAAATGTCCCATTTTGGTCAAGTGATCGACTACTACTAGGATGGTTGTGTATCCCTCACAGGGTGGCATCTCGACAACGAAGTCCATCGACACGGTATGCCAAGGGAGTGGAGGTATGGGAATCGGGCGTAATAGTCCCATGGGTCTGGAATGGCTGGTTTTGCTTTGTGCACAAATGGCACAATTTCTTAAGTAGTTCTTGGTGTCGGTTCTTAGGGAGGGCCACCAAAAGGACCTCTCAATACAGGCGATGGTCTTATGTTCCCCTAGGTGTCCCCCTAGCGTCGAGTCGTGAGCCCAGGCCAATACCTGCAGTTGTTGAGTCATGTGGGGAACATACAAGGCATGGTGGTGGTACAAGAGGTTGTCGTTCTTGGTCCTGTGGTCAGGGTCTTCTTGTATCCAAACACGATCCTCCACCTGGTCCAATGATGTTCGTAGTTCACTCAGGAAGTCTTTTGTCGTGATCAGTGCCACTCTTCCTTGCGGGAAGGCATCCTCAGGGAGTATGGGAGGGGGTTTAAGGGGTTCCCTCTGTTCATGGTCCGTAGGTTCGTCCCTTCTTGACAGTGCATCGGCCTTACCATTCTGGGATCAGGGTCTGTATTTTATGACAAAGTCGAAATTGGAGAAAAACAAAGACCACCGCAACTGTCTCGGTGTGAGGGCTCTAGCGGATTTCAGGAACAATAGGTTCCGGTGGTCGGTATAAATCTCAACCGTATGATTGGCTCCCAGGAGGTAATGTCTCCATTCCTCACAAGCTCGCTTGATTGCCAATAGCTCTTTGTATGTTATGGAATAATTTACCTCGCTTGGGGTGAGCTTCTTGGAGTAGTACGCCACCGGATGAAGTTGACCGGTGTCAGGGTGCCTTTGTGACAATACGCCTCCGATTGCGAATTGAGACGCATCCGTTTCCACCACGAACGGCAGGCTCGGGTTGGGGTGTCGTAGTATAGGGGCATGGGTAAACCGGTTTTTAATTCGTTGAAAGAACGGTCTGCTTCCTGGTCCCATGTAAATAGGGTGTTCTTTCTCAGTAGACGTGAAATAGGGTGAATGATCCTCGAGAAATCCTTGATGAACCGTCTGTAGTAGTTTGCAAAACCAAGGAAGCCTTGTACTGCTTTGACGTGCTGTGGTGCCTTCCAATGTGTGATTGCTTCCACTTTACCCATGTCCATCTGGAAGCCATGTGCATTGATTACATACCCCAGAAAAGCGACCTCCGTAGCGTGGAATATGCATTTTTCTAGTTTAGCATACAGCGAATGTTGTTGGAGTCTGTCCAGCACGGTCTTTACATGGATGACATGTTCTTGGGGGGTAGAGGAATAAATGAGGATGTCATCGATGTATACTATACAAAAGGTGTCCAACAACCCTCGCAGTACCTCGTCCATAAAGAACTGGAACGCTGCTGGGGCGTTACAGAGTCCGAAGGGCATCACTTGGTATTCAAATAGCCCGAATTTGGTCCTGAAGGCGGTCTTCCATTCATCACCCGGTTTGACTCTTACCAAGTGATATGCCCCTCGGAGATCCAGCTTCGTGAAGATTCGGGCTCCCTTTAACTGATCCAGCAGTACTGGGATTAAGGGCAGGGGGTATCTATTCTTTATAGTCACCTTGTTGATTGCTCTATAGTCAATACACGTCCTTAATTCGTCGCAATCCTTCTTTGATATGAAGAAGAGGGGAGACGAAGCAGGTGATGAAGAATGCCGTATGAATCCAGAGGCCAAGTTCTCCTCTAGGTAGGTTTTTAAGTAACGGGTTTCCGGCTCTGTCAGGGCATACACCCTGCTGCAAGGGATATTAGCTCCCGGCAAGAGGTCAATACGACAGTCGTATGTCCGATGAGGTGGTAATTGCGTCGCCTCCTGCTTATCAAAGACTGATCGGTACGTCTGGTATACCTCTGGTAGAGAGGTGGAACAGCAGTAGCAGGCCTCAAAACATCCTTCTGCTAGGAGCCCAGCTTGCGTAGCAGTGATAATGTCAGAGTGTGTATGTAGCTTGACACACTGGTTCTTGCAATAGTCGGATGTCAGGGATACAGTGCGGTCCGCCCATCAGATGACAGGGTCATGGAGACTCAACCATGGCATGCCCAGGATTAGACGGAAGTGAGGTGCATCGATGAGGTCGAACCGGATAGTCTCGTAATGGTTCTCCCCTACTCGCATCGTAAGGGGGCAGGTATGGTTCCTCACTGGTCCAGAGGTCAGTGCCTTTCCGTCCACTGCTTTCACTATCTCGGGTGTGCTCTTACTTTCGTACGGTACCCCTATATTCCAAGCATATTGTTGATCAATGAAATTTCCAGTGGCTCCGGAATCCAACAGGGCCGCCACTTCTATGGAGCTCTTCTCGGACACCCACAGGGTGACACACACGTTCATGTGAGCCACGGAGGGCTGAATGGTATTGGCCAGGGACAAAGAGATCGTTTTGTTTCCTGAACCCAAGACAGAGACCCCTTCCTGGCTTGGGTTTTTTAGTTTTCCGTCGTTTGGAGAGAAGCGACAGCTTGTGTCCTGGAGATGGTTGGCCTTTCGGATATCTTTGCTCTTGACCGACACTCCCTGATAAAGTGCCCACTTTTCCCACAATATAAACACAGCTTTTGCTGTCGTCTTCTCTCTCTTTCTTCCGTAGTGAGCGGCCCTGGAGTCCTCCGATTTGCATGGGTTCGGGCCCTTCAGGCTGTTTCATGTGTTCTTCGGAAGCTGGTTTAGAACGGGGGAGGAATAAACGGGTGTCGCTTCTGCTCCTGTCTCCCTTTCTTTCTTGTAGACGGTGATCCAATTGGACTGTAAGGTTGATTAACTCCTCACAGGTGGCAGGTAGCTGAACAACCTGCAACAGCACGTCTTTCAAGTCTCCTCGCAATCCCTGATAGAACAATGTAATCCGTTTCTCTGGGGGCCAGTCTGTTTCCACCAGGAGGCGATTAAAGGTGGTGATATAGGTCAACAAATCTTGTGACCCCAGCCGAAGCGTAATGAGTTCCCGGTCCAGCGACATCATATGTGTCTTCCGGTCAAATAGCTTTCTCATCTCCAAGCAAAAGTCCTGCACGTTATGCAATACAGGATCATTCCGTTCCATTAACGGGATGGTCCAACTGGCGGCGTTACCCCCCATATACGACATCATGAAGGAGGTTTTTGCCGCATCCTCCTGGAACACAGTGGGTTTGCAGAGGAAGTGTAGCCTACATTGATTGAGGAATCTCGAATTTCTTGGGTTCCCCATAAAAGCGCTCTGGTGGTGCCAGGGGTATGCCATGAGTCTGTATCACGTGGACTGTAGGAGTGGACCCATCAGGAGAGGAAGTCGTTGCTGGCACTGTGAAGAACCAAGTGCCCTGTGCTCCTCCCCCAGGGACTGAGGCGGTGGTAGAGACAGGAGGGGGTAGTGTTCATTCCCTAATGTATGACCCTTTCCCTGTACCCTTTCTAGCAAGACCAGCTACCTCCCTCCGTAATGTACCCATCTCTTTCCTTAACTCCTGGTTCTCCTGCCTAGAGGTATGTACCTCCTGCTGCAGAGCCGCAAAGCTCTCCAGCAACGAGGTTAAGACCGTGTTGGTGTCCATCGTCCGGGCTAGGGGGCTAACTTAGGCTTGACAATCTGTCACGAGTCAGTAGCTTAGAACCAAGAAGGCCACTAACCTCTAAGATCGGCCAGCAGGGACGATGGTGTGAAGTGAGTCCCCTTCCTTTCCTAGGAACAACCCCACACAGAAGACCATAAAAACCTCTGCGTACGGAAGCCCCCCGGGGATTAAGGGAAGTGAAAACAAAACAATATGCTCTGGGGTCTCTGGTATAGCGCTTGGACTGCGCCAGGTAGGAAGGGCGGTCCAGCTTCTGCTCAAGGATAATCAGGGGATAACTGCAAGTGAATGAAAACAACAGAGAAAGAAGTGTGAGGTAGAGGGATGCCCTTCAATAACAGTCATACAATCCTCCCCACGTCTGGCTCCCCACTGCTCCCTTACTCACTTGAATGTTTCAAAGAGGCTCCGGAGAAACTTAAACAAAGACCAAGAGTGCAAGCAGGGCACTCTCTCCAGCAGGATGGAAACTATAAGTCCCCGTGAATCTCCGTGGAAGTTTAAGAAGCTGTTTTCCACACAGCTCTTCTCTGGGTTAGCGTCCCCAAAATGCTGTTAACATCACAGCGGTAGACGCACAATGTTAGTGATAGCAAGAGCCTACCCCTTTAAGGCTCCGTGAACGGTTCTTTCCCAAAAGAAACAGAAAACGAGTGGAGAATTCTTCTTCTCCCACCTTCCAAAACCTAAATACCTGTAAGGGCTTCCGCGCCCTGTGGGAGTGTTTTGGCGCGCTGAATTTATCGGCCGATTGCCGATAGCACACAACCCCCGCTAAGGGCCGTGTCTCAGGGGATTCCAAGTAGCAAGAAAACGGGTGCTCTGCAAGCAATGTCTAACGCTCGACCTCCAGCGGGGAATACCTTCCGCTAGCGTTGATGAAAACCGGACTGAACTGTTAGATTGTCAAGCCCCGTTTTCTGGATGGGGCGGGGCTTATATAGCCAGCGAATAGTGAGGCGGCTCCTGCCGTGTTGCTCATGACGACGTCCTGTGGCGTTCTGGGTAATGTAGTTTTTGTGCCTCGCATAGGTAGGTAGCGCCCTGTTCCCCTTTAACTTCCACATGCACACCTTACAAGAGGAGGAGGGAGCTAACGGACCCGGGTTCTCTCCCTGGCTCAAGATCGCGACACATGCAGAGGCAGAATAGTCTATTCATTAGTGAGTCGAAGGACAACCTTGAACACAAAATAGAAAAAATAGCTGAACACAGTCTTTTGTCGAGGCGAGAAATACAGAAATAAGGAGCTTGAATCAGCTACCACCTAACATGGCCTACAAAATAAATACAAAATGGCGCCGCAAATGCTAACCTAAGCTTGCATCATGAACATAACTCCATGGGGCACGTTTCAGGCCTAGCGGTTACTGCTAATCATAGCCTTCTAAATGCTAACATATCATAACGAGAAATCGGTCCACATAAGTACATAAATTGCCAAATTCTAACAGACCCTCCTTTTAGCATTAGAAGGCTAACTTTATTAGAGCCATCAGGTAGGGTCTTTACAATTCTAAGCAGGAAAGCAGAATTATAATCTGCATTCTATTCATTCACTAGTAACATTAGGTAAGCATGTAAGTACAAAACATATTCAATATTCAAAAATGCCCTCATCTATATTCATCAAATCTTGATCATCATACCCATGACTTTAGCATCATTTCTTTCTATTTTGGGTGTAGGCGTTAGCTTACCCACACAGTAAGAACAACAGGCTGGGAGGAAATTAACACACAGGCAGCATGTGAAGATGATACCTGCAATGAGCACCAGGGTAAGAAGTAGCTTCCAACCCCAAGTAGTTAGCAAATCCCAGAACCACCCAGATAAAGACCAGGTCCCATTTTCTTGGTGAATATCAGACGCAAGCTTGTGCAATTTCTGTATGGCTGCATATACATTCGGGACTTGGTCTGGTATGTAAACACAACAACTACTGCCGATGACGCGGCAGGGTCCACCCCTATCGGCAAGTATGACGTCTAACACCATCCTGTTTTGAAGAGCAACAAGCCTGGTAGCCTGAAGCTCGGCTATAATATTGGTCAGGATCCCTGCAGTAGTATTAATAGCCCCTTCCACTACTCTAGTGAGGCGTCGAATACTACGACTGTTGTACATGGGACCCCAGAAAGGCAGGATTCCATTCATTGCGTCAGTAAATTGCTGCAAGGTAGTATCTGTTTGGTCTATATCTTCAGTATCGATAACTCTTTTGATCCGGGGCAGTTGTACATTCCTGCACTGTAGCCTATGATCTTTGTGATAATTGGATGGCGCAATATATACAGGAGGCAATAGGAAAGAGACATAACATATACCAGACCAGCCCCTCGGGAGCCATATATGTGCTTGAGACCCACAGACAAAATATACATTATGGGGCAGGAGTAGAGGTGAGCTACTGGTTGTGTTCAAACGGTATGTATAATTGCAATTACTTTTTCCCACTGGGACATTTCCAAACCCCTTGACACAGAAACTGGCCATAACATTTACTACCGGCACTGGCATTGCTCTGTCTTGGGTAATATTGCGTGAATGGAAAGATCTAAAGTACTCGGTGACATTGAATCCCTGAAAAACCAACATCTCATTCAGGAGCCACGTGGCATTTTTATTACGTTCGTAAACATTCATACAAGCATCAGGGTGTAAAGTATCCTGCTCCCCTCCTTCTCCCGGAGTAAATCCTTGATGTTCTACTATGTATTCCAACACTGTTTCATAGTCGTATTGGGTAATATTCATAGCATCGGCATGATAATGGATATACACCATCGAAAGCAACTGAAACCATGACTCACAGCTACTCAAATATGACATGGGTAAAGACACCAATAAATCGTTTTTGTGCATGACAGAAGGGAGTAATCCACACACCCAGCAATCGGTAACATTAGACGTCTGATGTACTTGATGGAGCATTTGAAGGAAAACATTATCCACATACGTCTGTCTGTGTCTCTCCTTTTGCGGGGCCAAAGTAACAAAAATATGTTCAGGGGGGACGGGAGTTGTTCCCAGCAGGGTGTGCACAGGGTGTTTCTCTTCCAAATACCACCCCACCCCAAATACTGTTATTAATACTACAAAAATGAATACTACTGCTACTATCCTACTCTTAGTGGACCAACTAGACCAGCCAGGACTGCTCGGCTCTACCAGAGGGGCTGCTAATGGCTGTTCTTCTTCTATAATGGGCCGACCAAAGGGATACATTTTTAATAATTCGCAACTGCCAGAGGAAATCCGTATACTGGAGCCAACAATAATATCACAAATCACCCAGCGTCTTTCAGAGCCTCGCTGGCAGACTCCTATTGTTCATCTCCCATGTGCATTCGTCGGTGGAGCTGCGCGATCGCAGCCCTTGCTGAAAAATGCATCCACTTCTTTCAGGATAGGGCACCCTCCCTCCTGGGAGAACACCCTCAACTGATCCTGTCCAGTGTCTAGGGCAGTGCACTACTGTTCTTCTGACCCTATTGCTATCACCGGTACCTTAGACAGGGTACCTGCACCCTATTCTTCATCCATGAAGTCCATCCCTATTCTTCTGACTTTCCCTTCGGTGCACTGTCCTTCCGTCGGGGACGCAAATTGTATCGAGCTACTCCAGGTACAGTGTAATCACAGAAAAGAATCTGAAACTCTGGGGCAGAAGGAGACTGAGACTCAACTGTCGATTTCCTCTTCCGTCTGCGCCCAGCTCACTCGGGCATCAGAAAAGGGGGTGAAACGGGGCACACGCTCAGTTTCGTGGTCTGCGATGCCCTCGCTCACCCAGCGGTCGTAGGGAAGCGGGAATGGAATCCTGCGGGTATGTGATGCATGGATCCAGTGCTTCCTTCCATCTACTCTCACTGCCGTACGAGTGGCGAGAAGGACCAGAAAGGGTCCTTTCCAACGAGGCTCCAGGCAGTTCTTCCTCTGGAAGTTACGGATCAGGACTAGGGGGCCGATTCCGATCTCGGCCGGTAGGGCTCCGAATCGGATTCGGCTTAACCGGATCCGATTCGGAGCCCTATTTCCCGACCGATTCGTACGCGCGTCCGGGCGAGCGAGTACGATGCGAATTCGCCGACCGACTCGTCCGGGCATCCCGACCGCTCCGACCGACTCGTTCCCGGGTCTAACCGCACCGACCGACTCGCTCGGACTCGACTCGCACCGCGCAATGGAGACGTTCCCCGGCCGGGTAAGTACGATGCGCGCCGCGAGCAGTCCGACCGAGCCGCGCACTCCGGCTCAAAAGAGCAGTCGGAGCCGTACTTTGGGGGTCCGTGTCGGACCCCCCTGTACGCGTAGCCGCGCGAGTCGCACACAGGGGGACCCATGGGTCCCCCTACCTGTGCGTGTACGGCGCGAGTCGCTTCGCCGCGTACACGCTGTAGGGGCGCCCTTGTCCGCCTCGCACCCATTGAGTCAATGGGAGCCCGCGTACGCGTTGTACGACTGGCTCCCATTGACTTCAATGGGAGTCCGACCGACTCGAGTCCGATGGCATACGTGCGCATCGTACTCGTTCGGTCGGGCTGCCAGAGTCCGATTCGGTCGGAAATCTCTCCGAGTCCGGCTCGGTCGGAGCGATTTCCGGCCCGAATCGGAATCGGCCCCATAGTCTCCAGGCTGCAGCTGATGCCCAGGCCCCTCTGGTACCGGCCGTAGTGTCTCCTGGACCTGTTGATGAACAGAGCGTAAATCTTTAGTCAATTCATAAAGGTAGTCCACAAGCAAGGGGTACTCTATCTCGGAAAAGCGTTTGGGGCGTGGAACGCCCTATACATTCGCTGGGCGGCCAAAAACCACCTCGTGTGGGGACAACCCTGTCTTAGAATGTGCTGTCGCCCTAACAGATAACAAAGCTAGGGGTAGAGCATCTGGCCACTGCAATCCTGTGCTTTCCTTTATTTTGGCTAACTTCAGTTTGAGAGTACCGTTGTACTTCTCAAAAAAACCTGCTGATTGGGGGTGATTCGCTGCATGAAATTTCTGTTTAATGTGTAGCCTGTCACACACCGGTTGTATGACCCTTGAATTGAAGTGACTTCCGTTGTCACTCCAGATCAAGAGCGGCAAACCAAACCGCGGGAAGAACTGCTTTAGGAGTGCCTTCTCCGTCGCCAGTGCTGTATTCTCTTTGGTGGGGGTAGGCCTCGATCCATTTACTGAACGCACAAATCACCACCAATACATACTTCAAATTGTTCACTCGTTCCATTTCGATATAATCCATCTGGAGGACCTCGAAAGGGAAGGAAGGCGGTGCAAAATTACCAGTGGGTGTAGGGGTGCCCTTCCCAGGATTGTGCAGCATGCAGATCATACAATTTTTCACCAAATGAGCAGCTACTTTGGGGATACTGTCATTCTGCCATACAGGGTCTAGCACCTTACATATTCCATTTGCGCTAATGTGAGCTGGGCCATGTGCCATAGTGACAACAGGGAGCACATATGCATTGGGCAACATCCATCTTTGTTTCCCTGAGAGATCTGTCCAACACCCATCCTCATCTAGACGCCCCGTACTCTCCTGCCATATTGCCAACTCATCCACAGTCGCCTCACTCTGTATCTCCTTAACATTGTCTAGTGTGTCCTCAAACATCCTGTTTTCAGGCACCCACCTAGCTGGGCCTGCCACAAACATCTTTTTCATCTTTGATCTAGCTGTCTCCTTCGCCGTCTGATCTGCAAACGCATTCCCTCTCCCTACATCATCAGTAATCGCCTTATGTGCACTATACTTCACTATTGCTACTCTTTGTGGAAGTGTCAGGGCGGATAAAAGTCTATGTAACGGGGCCATTCTGTATTCGTGAACCATGCGATGTTAAGAAACCTCTCTCCGCCCACAGGCGCCCAAAGTTATGAGCAACCCCAAAGGCGTACTGGCTGTCAGTATAAATATTGACAACCAGTCCTTCACTTAACTCACAAGTCCGGAGAAGGGCAATAAGCTCTGCATCCTGGGCCGACTGATATGGGACACAGGATGTTTCAACAACTGTATGCAGCGTTGTTATCGCATACGCTGTAGTAGTGGTGCCATCTGGTAACTTAAAACAAGAGCCATCGACATATAGTTCTCCTTGTGGGGAACATCAGTCAAGTCTACTCGTCCCTTCATTTCTTCCTCCGTACGATATACACAATTGTGCACATCGGCATCTCCATCCGGCGAAGGGAGGGGTAGTAACGTGGCTGGGTTCAGAGTGGCACATCGTTTGATGGTAATGTGTGGTGCAAATAAAGTTAATTCATAGCCAGTCAAACGTGCACTAGTAAGGTGCTGGGTCTTTGTTTTGTTTAAAAGCGTATCCACAGCATGAGGTACCATAACCGTGAGGTCAGTATCAAGAACGAGCCCCGCCGATTGTCTGATAGAGACTGCCACAGCCGCAGCAGCGCTCAGACAGCTCGGGAGAGCTCTGGCGACGTTATCCAGGATAGCAGAAAAGTAAGCGCAAGGCCTTTGCTTACCACCAAAGGTCTGTGTTAAGACAGAGAGCGCACAGCCAGCCGTCTCATGTACATAGAGCACAAGCGGCTTCCGATAGTCAGGCGTACCCAGCACAGGAGCAGAGCAAAGCGCAACCTTTAACTGTTCAAAAGCTTGCTGGCATGCGGGTGTCCAAGGTAAGGGTTCATGCACATCTTTAGTGGTTAATCGGAGCAGGGGTTTTGTTAGTAGGGAGTAATTAGGGATCCAGTGACGGCAGTACGAAGTAATGCCAATAAACGCACGCACATCACGTTGGGTTGTAGGGACAGGCATGTTAGTCTACGACCCTCCTTCGACAGTAGGTGTCCGAGGTAGGTGACCTCCTGTCGACAATATTGGAATTTAGAAAGGGACACTTTATGTCCGTGCTGTGCCAAATGCAACAATAATGTAACAGTTGCGTCTTTGCAGCCGTCCTCAGTGTCAGAAGCCACTAAGAGGTCATCGACGTACTGCAATAAGACATTACCAGAGGGGAGTGTCAATGAATCCAATCGCCCCTTCAAAGCTTGAATATAAATACTGGGGCTCTCCGTATAGCCTTGAGGAGCACGACAGAATTGGAAGCTCTTACCAGCTATGGAAAATCCAAACAGATATCTACTATCTGGATGGATTGGAATGCTAAAGAAAGCATTTTTTAAATCGATCACAGAGAAATTTTTTTTTGCTGTGGGAGGAATCATCGTTAACAATGTAGTGATGTCAGAAACCACAGGATATTGAGGGATCACAATCTTATTAATCGCATGCAGATCAATAACAAAGCGGTAAACATCAGGGTGAGCATCAGGGGCATCAGAGGGAGCCTTCTTAAGAATAGGAAGAATAGGGCTATTGCAAACATTCGCCACTGTCTCCTCAACCACCCCCGTCCTTATCAAATCCTGAATTATTTGCAAGAGGGCTTTCTCCCCTGCCTGCGGTATCTTATACTGGGGAACACGCGGCAGTACAGCATTATCCTCGATCTTGATAGAGACAGGTGGTATCCTCAATAACCCCACGTCCGTATCCCCTGTAGCCCATAAGTTACGCGGCACAGCTTTGAACTCGGAAGGGAGGGGGGCATCTTTAGTAAAACATTGTTTCGCACTAACCACCTTTGGGCCAATTGTCATATAAACCCCATCTGGCGAACAGAATATAGTCGCAAGTAGCTTCTTCAATAAATCTAATCCCATCAAATTTTCTCCACAATTTGTTGTCAGTAAAAAGCGGGGAGTCAACCGTAAAAGGGTCAATAGTCAGGGCAAGGGGCTTGGAAATGGGGCTCACAACCGGCACGCCAGAAAAACATACCGAAACATTATGTTGGCCAGACAGAGCTGCCCCTGGGACCAGGGAACGAGAAACAGAGCTATTCATTGCACCTGTATCAATTAGGAATGTCTTGTTCGTGCCATGTATGTCCGCGCTGAAATAAGGGCCACGCTGATCTACAGGCACTGAAACTGGTCAATCACCCTGTCCCTGGCAATCCTAGCTGTAAGACATTCCTGTCACCTCATCCATATCATAATCATCATGGTAATATTGCCCTCCTCGAGCATCATCAAAATAGTTCTTATTCTGATGACCCACCGACAAATCCGCCCCATGCGAGTCATCACGGCCGCCTCCACCACGTCCACGTCCTCCATAACCCCGACCTCGCGGGGCCGCCACCTTATGCAACAATTCCGGACACTCACTTCTCCAATGCCCCTCCTTTTTGCAATACGCACATTGGTTCGGTCCAACAGGTGCGCCCAAAGTACTATTTCTATTTGCCCGAGGCAACTGCTGGGCCGATCCCAAACCACCTCTTCCCCTGCCATTGCCTCTTGTCACTTGCTGCATTAACACTTTCGTCTTCAGGTCCTTAGACTTTTTCTCCACCTTCTCTTTCTCCCCATTCTCTCGGTGTTCATAAAACTGCGCCATACTCAATATTACCGATGGGGAGGAAGTAGTCCAAGTACTCTCCGAAGCCTGCAGCCGAGCCGCTATCTTGGGGAGCAAATTCGTAACAAATCTATTAACAAACAATCGGACACCACCCTCCACCGACAAGTCTTGGCCACTGAAGTCCAAGAACACCCCTTCAAACCTAGTAAAGAAATCAGACACACTTTCATCCTTCTTCTGACGGCACGCTGCTAACTTGTCACAATCAACTCGTGTAGGCGGAATAAGGGAATGCATATAAGTGATGATACGACCCGGCAAAGCTAATATTTCAGCCCTCGGCTTCTCGCCAGGCTTCCTGTCTTTATCCCATGCCCTAATCTCCTTCCACGTCCCCCCTAGTTCTACGGCATGATCCTGCGTATGCACCTGTCTCCATATAGCCACCGGTACCAAGAGCCCGAAAAACAGCTCAATATCAGCTAGCGTCATTATCGTAGAGGAAGCCGCTACCGTCAACTCCTTATAGTAGGCTGTTGGATTCTTCCTAGGATCTGGCAACTGACCTCACTCCTCTTCCAAGGAGTATAAACCCACTGTTCCTGGAAATGACCCTCTACCTGTTGCTGAGTTTCAATGTTCGCTGCACTACGCTGCTCTGGGATCTCGGGATGGTAAATAGGGTGTACCTCCCTCATTGGGAACTGCGCACCCAAAGTTGGCGTTTTCTGGTGCAATCTACTACGATAACCAATCAGGGTCGCAACATTGCTAAAGACATAATTGGGGGCCAAATCCGTAACGTACACCTGATCCCGAATGTCATATATGATCTGTGGTGCTACACCATTGAAACACTGTTCCCACAATCCTATTAGTGTTGCCGACATATGTTTAAGAGCATGCTGCTGCACAAATGGCTCATAGTCTTTCATCACACTCCAGACATCTTCCACACTGTAAATCGGATTCCGGGCCCACTGCGCAGCCTGGTCAGCCTCCATTCTTTTCTCCTCATTCCCAACATCGGATCTCATCAATGCCTGCCCCATCCGTTCTCGTGCTGCTGCCCAATTTCCCTCAACCTCTCCACGCACAGGTGTCCCAACATTTAGCAGCATCGGAGTTGACACACTGGGGGAGGACAGAACAGATGAAGAAGCAGGTAGCAGCGTTAACGATGGCTGCGAAGAAGGGGTGAGAGAAGGGGAAACAACAGGTGGAGGAGCAGCATACAGAATAGGGGAGCCAGCGGCCCCCACACCGGCAGCTGACAGACAAAGAGGAAGCAGGCGGGGCCGAGGCCGAAGCCGCCGACCCAGAGACAGGAAAACCAGCAGCAAGCGCAGGGTCTGGGGGTTGGGATGCTGGAACAACAGGGTACACCCTCTGCGGGGCATAAGGAGGTGGGGGTCGGGTATCTAATAGTTCTTCCACAAAGGCATCACCTTCGTCTCGAGCTACATAACACTTATCACTCTGCAAACGAAACTTCCTATCAGCACATTCTATACCCTTCTCTATTTTCTCTCTGTCATAAGCCATGGCTTTCTGCGTCACCGTCTGCACCTTACCCCTCCGGGCCTCTTTCTCCGCCCTCATACGTCGCTGCTTCGCCTCTTTCTGCCACACCTGAAGATTGTCAAACATCGACTGTCTACTCCTTTTAGCAAATAATTTGTCCTGCAGGAAATTCAATTTTTGTTCATCAAACGTACCTGTAAGTGGCCACTGCAAGTCGGCATAGCCCCTCGTATATTTATGCCACAGCGTGCTAAACATAATAGGGCCAATACCATACTTGACGTATATGTCGAAATTTGGGGTGCCTTCTGGAGGCGCAGGCTGTCTCTCTTCTAATCGGGCGTCGGTAGAACAACACCGACATTCAAAACACCCCAATTTACTCAGACAAGGCATCTTAATATAAGACACGGTCACCGTCCACACTGAACAAACCGCATAGCAAACAACACAACTCAAGACGGTCCGAAAACCGTACCAGGCAGTCCGCAGACTGCACCAGACTGTCCAGAGACTGTACCAAGTCAAGAGGACAGGCTCTCGCCCCAGGCCTTTTCAAGAGTATACCGAATTTCCAAGTGGCCTGGCAGAGCGTTCACAAACACTCCGTACCTCAAGGGTCCGCAGACCCACCAAGTTCAAACAAACTAGAATTCAAAATGGCGCCATATTTAGCACAAGACAAAACAAACTCACCTGGTGCACACAGGTCAAGCAAAGGTATTCTCCACTGCCGACTCTTCAGACCAAATGGTCAAATCCCAGGGTTCCGCCTTCTCAGGACCCCAGCCCGGGTGACCGCTAGACGAGGAGCCTCCCGATCAGACAGGCGGGCAGCTGCGAGTGCAAAACGCTATTGTGTAGGGTACCCTGATCCGCCCATCCGACCAGACGTAACCCCGTCCTCCTTACACCCGATTACGGGTGAGGATGGAACACCCGACGGAGGGGCCCCACGTTGGGTACCAACTGAAGGAAGTGACCCGATTAGGGCCACCCGGGTCACTTACGACCACCTCTTAGCCTTCCAAACAAGTGAAGAGTCGGTCAGACAGTAGAGAATACAAACAATCGTTTATTGGTAAATTACACTGCAGTGGAGCCCAATCTGATCAGCACCCGAAGATGTCTGTAGAGGGGACTGATTCCCCAGCGCTTGGTAGCTCATAGTCATTCTTCTGACAACCCCCAACGACGCCCCCAATGGAAAGTTACTGGCCTGAGCCGTACATGAACAAAGAAGGCACAGGAGGATGGGCCACCACCTGCATGGCGGGTACACGGTATCACCATCTCAAGGTTGCCTTGCGGAGCCTGGCTCTTCCTAACTTGGGAGCAGGGCTACGAAGGAGGTAAGGCATGCAGAGGCAGAATAGTCTATTCATTAGTGAGTCAAAGGACAACCTTGAACACAAAATAGAAAAAATAGCTGAACACAGTCTTTTGTCGAGGCGAGAAATACAGAAATAAGGAGCTTGAATCAGCTACCACCTAACATGGCCTACAAAATACAAAATGGCGCCGCAAATGCTAACCTAAGCTTGCATCATGAACATAACTCCATGGGGCACGTTTCAGGCCTAGCGGTTACTGCTAATCATAGCCTTCTAAATGCTAACATATCATAACGAGAAATCGGTCCACATAAGTACATAAATTGCCAAATTCTAACAGAAGGTCTCTGGGTTTGTGAGACCACTTTTGCATCTGTGAGGGTCTCTATGAGCGTGTGAGTCCCTGAAGGTCTCCAGGTTTGTGAGACCACCTTGGCATCTGTGAGGGTCTCTATGAGCGTGTTAGTCCCTGAAGGTCGCTGAGTTTGTGAGACCACCTTTGCATCTGTGAGGGTCTCTATGAGCGTTTGAGTCCCTGAAGGTCTCTGAGTTTGTGAGACCACCTTTGCATCTGTGAGGGTCTCTATGAGCGTGTGAGTCCCTGAAGGTCTCTGAGTTTGTGAGACCACCTTGGCATCTGTGAGGGTCTCTATGAGCGTGTGAGTCCCTGAAGGTCTCTGAGTTTGTGAGACCACTCTTGTATCTGTGAGGGTCTCTATGAGCGCGTGAGTCCCTGAAGGTCTCTGAGTTTGTGAGACCACCTTTGCATCTGTGAGGGTCTCTATGAGTGTGTGAGTCCCTGAAGGTCTCTGAGTTTGTGAGACCACCTTGGCATCTGTGAGGGTCTCTATGAGTGTGTGAGTCCCTGAAGGTCTCTGAGTTTGTGAGACCACCTCTGCATCTGTGAGGGTCTCTGAAGTTGTGAGGTCTTCTCTCTTTATGAAGGTTTTTGTAAGAAGGTGATGTTATCCGCTTTAAGTGAGAGTCTGTGATTGTTGAGGCGCCCCATGTGTATCCACGAGGCCAACAGCCCTCAGCGCATTGTAATATTTGACAATCACAGAGTAAGGCTCTTCCCTCGATTCTGTCCCTTTGCCGGCTCTAGCCGTTCATATTGTTCGCTGTGTGGCTTTGCTGCTTTGCCTGTTAACCCTATGATTACTCCTCTTGCAGCGACCTGGCAACCTGGGGGTGTGAGGGAAGAAGCCCCCCCAGGGCCAGGAGATGAAGACTCGGTTCTACCCTAGGGTGCTTCCACAGCAGACTAGGCCCAGGCGGAGAGTGCGGCCGAAACATGGCCCCCGGCAGCCCGTCCGACACCTGCCCTTGGATCCTCACCCTTTCCCTCTGGCTCTGCAGTCGGTAAGTGACGTAATTAGACTCAGGTGTCATGAGAGAATGCCAAAACCTTTTCCCTTTTTAAGACACTTTTTTCTCAAAATCTGTCCTGTTTTCCCTTTTTGTCAGTTCTGTGTTTTTTATTCTACATTTAGTGGGTTTTAAGAAGTGTTACAGCACCAGGCTAATTTTTTCCCAGCCTTATGTCTCGCCCACAGCTATCAGCTTCCTTTTCAATGACTTTCCTTCTTCTTGTGTTTGTCCCTCCCATGGACCAATAGCTACTTTACCATCATGTTAATTAAATGACTTGTATCCTTTCACTGCTTATATTCATAGAAACATTTTTTCTTTCCGCACTCCATGGGTATGTGTGCGTATTCTTGCTCTTTCCCTTAGGTGCTGCTTCTCCCCTCAATTCCCCATTCCACCCTTTGCATTCTCAGTGTTGCTTCCCTTCCTTTCCGAAACTCATCTGTCATTTGCCCGAACCTTCATTCCTGCTTTTTAAAACAAATTTCACCCCCTACTGCTTTTACAGTGCTTCCCTGCGCCTGCTCCTGGTCCTGCCACTTAGCAGCGTTGACTTGTTTCTGCCACCACCCACACACTCCTCCCTTGTTTTCCACACTCTTCCCTTCGTATTCGTTTCTAAAAAAGAAAACATTTTATCTTTTTTGGAGGGTCAACAGCTTCAATTTGCTATTGAAATGTTCCTTTCTCTTTGATGCGCTTTTGGTCATATTATTTTTAATTTACCACTCCAAAATTGGCGTTCGCCATCTTGGAACAGTAAATTAAACGTTTTAAAAAACGGTGTCATGACACATACTTGCGCATACATGATAACGCATGCACACGTATATATCATCACGCCTTCCTGTTTTTGTTTTTGTCGATGCTGTTCCACATTGTCAAAATGCATTGGCAAAGCCAAAAGGGCAGCTAACGCCTTTAATAGATGACATCTTTTGGCTTTGCCAATGAGTGTTTCCTCAAGTAACTATTCTGGCAATTCTATCAAGATTCTAGAAGCTTCCATCTTCTTTTCATTTTCTGTCCTGTGGCTCAGGTCTTTATTTACTTGTTTCAATATTGTGATAATAGAACAGGATAACACTCTTTAATGACTGCTATCGGGCCGATTACGATGCCACTTGGATGCGCGTCCGACCGGCATCGTAGCGGAAGCGGGACCGCCCAACAAGGAGTCAGCGGTCCCGCTTCCCAGATTACGATCTGACCACACGCTGGCGTTGGATCCTGTTTTTTTTACAATGCGGCTTGTGCTGCCGCTCACAGCACAAGTCACAATGGAAAAAATGCAGAGTTTAAACATCCCTACACCGTGTGGCAGGCACCATGCGATGCCTGCCACATGGTACATGGATGTTTAGGGGGGCACCACATTTGCCCCCAGGTCCCATAGCGGAGGGCCAGGGAGGAAGGGGGCCCTGCTAGGGGCCCCCAAAGTCACTATCCCCTACCTTTTCATGGCGGGCGAACCACCATGAAAGGGCAGGCGGAAAGCGAAATTGTAATCCCGACGGCGGAGCCAATGCCGGCTCCACTGCCATTTGTGGATTACATTTCCGACCGCCACCCTGATGGGCTCCGTGATCCCGTCGGATGCAGAGCGGTATTCCCCCATGGGTTTCCCTCTGACCACCAGTATCATAATACAGCAGTCTAATGGAAATCTCTGATTTCGGGCAGAAAGCCTCCGACGAGCTGTCAGATGGCTTTCCGCCCGACATAATGAGGCCCATATGTCTTTCCTAAAAGTCACTACATGGCTGAATGCAATGACTGGAGTGTGATTCACTATAGGAATCTTGAAGCAAGATTGCTCCAACTCATTCTTGGCATGTAGATAAGTATTTCAAGAAAAAGATTTTCTAGAGACAGGACTTCTCACAGCTTCCCAGCTGAGACCCTCCAGGATTTCGCGATTTGCAAAATTGCGAAATCAGCAGTTGTTAGAAATGGGATTTCTGGTTGGCTAGGGCAAGCGCCTAAGCCAGGCAGAAACCACCACTCTAGTCAGGGCAAGGGAGCTACACACCGAAGATAACCCCTGCTCACCCCCTTGGTAGCTTGGCACGAGCAGTCAGGCTTATCCCAGAGGCAAAGTGTAAAGCGTTTGCGCAACACACTCACACAGCAGCGACACACTAGGCACACCACAAAAGAAACTCCACACAAGGTTATATAAAAAAATAGCCTTTGTATTACTCATAAAACACATTAGAATGCAATCACATATATACACTGTGCCACCTGGCACTAGGTATTACTTTACAGGGGATTATATACATTACAGGGCCAATCGGGCCACTGTCATAACCAACATATCTCACAGTTAGAGGAAACAACCAGTAACTACTGGTAACATTGCACTTAGCATAGAATCTCATACAGGACATCGTTTACAGTGCACCATAGTAAACACTTATCAGAGTGCACCTATCAGTACAATCACCATAGTGATGCGCAGGGTACCAAACTTAGTATTGTAACCCCAAAACCTAATCACATTCGGGCATAACATAAGTCATAAATCCCTAGGCCAATTGGGCCATTGTCATCACAGCACCCGTAATAAAACCCAACCAGTAACTACTGGACAAGGTGCTCTGAGTACCACACATTTAGGCATAAACATATTAGGCCAAAGCATCAGCAACAGTGCACCACAGCATTAGGCCTAACTCACACCCACCGTGCCCTATCCTGAACACTTGCAGAGGGTACACATTAGGCAAGAACTTAGTACAGCATGGCATGAACACCAACAGCAGTGCACGTACCAAACATCATTAGTGGGCACATATCGTAATCACTCGTGGGTGCCCATAGTACAATGACACCTTCACTGTACCCTTTTCTGAGCTGCTGCTCAATATCCTGCTTCCTTCCTGGTAGATTTCTAGGCCTTCTGCCCACCTTCACCCAGGACCGCAGTAATGCCCGTGGACTACTTGGCCCTCACTCGCCTACCCCCGGTAAGTCCACACTCAGTGTGCGAGGCACCCGCACAACCCATAAACGGTGGGAGCCCCCTCACTGCCAAAGTCGGGGCAGTGCACTCACACGTCGGCGGGAGGACTCCCTTGTGGCTCCCGCCTGCAACTTCACTCGGGAAGTGGCCCTCCAGCCCGCGATGCCGTTGTTGCTCCCAGTTTACCTGTGTGCAGCAGAGCTCCTCCTGCTCGCCCACACACCCGGCGGACCACAGACTAATACCGGGAACAGGCAGCCTCCGCCAGTTCCCACACCACCTGTGTAACTCTGCTCACTTCCCCACAGCCTCGGGAGTCCAGGCGCACCTCCGGACTCCTCAGCGACTCCCCTCTTTGCTGGAGTCGGTTCCTGCCGTGCACGCTGCGGCCCCCCTGGACTTCTCCTCCGGCGCTGCCCCCGCCTTTCTCTTCCTCAGAGGGCGTCGCTCCTCTTCACCGGGACTTCTCTGCTTTCCCCGGTATCCTCCAATGTGGCCATACGCGGGGCTCTCCCTTTTGGCATCAGCCCCCAGCCAGTCAGGGTTTCAAGGGCAGCCTGCTACACACGGAGCAAGGTCTCCGCGGCTTTCCCTTTGTCTGCCCCGCCCTCCACCAGGCTTCGCCTGCCTGGCTTCCTCTCCCGGGGGTGGGACGCTCTGCCTACAGTCAGGCACCCGCTCCCTGGCTTCCTGGTGGTTCCTCCTGAATCTCGCCCTCGGGACGTTGCTAGGCAACGCTGGTGGTTCCAGGCTTCCCAGTGGGCGGGGCCAGACAACGGGACGGTGAAGGAAGCTTCCTCAGGCTGCCGTGGTACCGGCGGCTTGTAGTCATGATCATTTGCAGCCCGGGCCATGTAGCGGAGCCCCGGCTGCAGGTCACTGCCAGAGCATGCGCTGGCTGCCAGGGAGAGGGAGAGCACTTCGCCTGCCTCAGCTCTCCCCTCCCATCCCTCAGCAGCAAAGGGCGGCACGGCCACACTACGAAAGCGCTCACACGCGCTGAACAGCACAAGAAGCGCTTCACCCGCGCTTTTGGTCTTGAGGCTGCCAAGATGACGAGGGAAGCACCCTCAAGCACTCCACACGGTCTCCTGGGAGATCAAAGAAAGGAGGACAGCTCGCCACCGCTAGACCCAGCAAGGGTCCCTCCCCCTACAAATCTTTTGAATCCCTGAGATTCTCAACAGGAGGCCAGCACACCCAAGGCACAGTCAAGGCACACTGCAGTCCACACAGTGTTTCAGTTCCCAAGTAAGCTCACAAGGCAGAGCTGGGCCCATGCAGGCCAGCTCACAGGGCCCTCCAGCAGAGGGGGAGTCCTTCGTGGCGGTTCCTCCTGGTGCCCAGCAGTCTTCAAGTAAGCACCAACAGCACACTTTCATGGGGTCACAGCCCCAATACTTATACCCCAAATGTCTTTGTTCTCCCCCTGGCCCAGGGCTCTGCGCCCGGTCCAAACCAGTTCTGGGGGCACTCACACCTTTCTCTAAAGGGGCACCACCACCTCTTTTGTCAGTGTAGGCTCTGGCCCCAGACACACCACAGGGGGGCGGAGCCAGCATTGTGGAAGGCAGGCACAGTCCCATTCAGTCCCAGGTGCTACTTCTCCCACCACTCCAAATGCAGTTTGGCCTATTCAGCCTAGTGCCTGACTCACCCAGCCCAGCCCCTGTCACTCCAGAGCCAGACATGCAATACACATCAGGCAGGCACAAAGACACATAGCACACAGAAATGCCCACTTCTAAAAGTGGCATTTCTAAAATAGTGATAATAAATCGGCGAACACCATTGCGCAGCATTTATTACCACTATTCCAAACATACCAAACTTGACCACTCTACTCCTCTCAGATCAGGAATTACCACTGAAGCACATATCAGGGAATCCCCAATGCATTCCTATGAGAGGGCGGCCTCACAGTAGTGAGAAACCAAAATGGCTGTTTGTCACTACCAGGGCATGCCACACAGTTAAGGCACATGTCCTACCTTTTACCTACAATGCACCCTGCCCATAGGGCTAGCTAGGGCCTACCTTAGGGGTGACTGATATGTAGTAAAAGGGGAGTCACAGACGTGGCACCCACTTTATGTGCCACGTCACGGCGGCAGTAAACTGCGCGCGCAGGCCCTGCAATGGCAGAGGCCTGAGACAGGTTTGAAAGGCTACTTTGGTGGGTGGCGCAATCAGCGCTGCAAGCCCACCATTAGCATTTCATTTACTGGCCCCGGGTATATGGGATACCACATTACTGGGGACCTATAGGTAAATTAATTTAGCCAAACAGGTGTAGACCAATCTTACCACGTTTTACCATAGTGAGCACATGCACCTTACAGTGGACAGCAGTGATAAAGTGCCCAGAGTCCTAAAACCACCAACACCATGTCAGAAAATAAATACCAGGAGGAAGGCAAAAAGTGCAGGGATGACCCTGCAAAAAGGGCCAAGTCCAACAGCAGTTTTGTAAAAAGGCTGCGCCTTTTACAAAAGTGCATGCAAAATTCCTTTTATTGGCACAGTGTTGACTACTGAGCCAAATAAAAGGACGGGATCAGCGAGCAGGTGAGGTGTTTGTTTACTCACCTGCTGCATCACATCCCCCTGCCTGGAGAGCACTGCTGCTGCTCGGACCGGGACACCAAATAGCAAGTAAGTTTTGACCCCCATTGGCAGGATATGCATTTTCTCTGCTTCTCTTCCCCTGCCCTCAGCACTCCCACCATCCACAGGCTGAAGGTGGATGGTGTGATTGCAGGGGCACTATAAAAAAAAATTAAAAAGAATTCGGGCCCACCGCCTGTGGGCATGCAGCTGGACCCGCTGGGGCACTATTTAAAAAAAAAAAAAGAACATTTGGGCACGCCGCCCATGGGCATGCAGCGTGACGTGCTGGGGCACTTTTTTTTTAAAGTAAGAATTCGGGCCTGCCACCTGTGGGCTTGCAGCGGGGCCCGCTTGGGGTCTGTTTTTTAAAAAAAACAGATTTCGGGCCCGCTGCCCGTTGGCATGCAGCGGGAACTTGTGACAGGACCCGCTTTGGCACCGTTGGCCAGCGGCGGTACCCACTGCGGCACTATTTTGGAAAGAGAAAGAAAGAAAATTTGGGCCCGCCTCCTGTGAGTGGGACCCTCTTGAGCACTATGTCTGTTGCCCGTAGGCATGCGGCGGAACCCGCTAGGAGCAATTTAAAAAAAAAAAAATAAGAAAGAACTAGGGCCAGCCGCCTGTGGGCATGCAGGAGGAACCGCTGGGGTCAATTTTTTTAGTTTTTAAAAAGAAACTAAAATAACGCCGCTAAAATGCAGCAAAATGTCACATTTGCTAAATTACCATTTTTGGGCTGCTAAATTTGCTAGTTTATGCCGCAATATCCTGGGGGGGGTCTGATTAAAGGACCCTACAGGGTTCTGCCCTCTTCATTCAGATTCGACTGATATTCCTTTTATGCCCCCCGGGTTGGCTGAGATATTGTTCTTAATCAGCCTCTCTTGTTGACTTGGTTGGGCACATATTCAGCCCTTGCCCAGGTTCACACTTTTCTTTTGAATTACTGCTCATAGGACCTCATCTGGCCAAAGGCCTGGGGTCAGTACTATCGAAATCCTGAAGGCGTTTCTCATTATTAGCTGTCTCTCTCAGTAGAGCCGTTACATCTTTTCCTTTTCATTCACCAATGTTTCAGCAGGGACATGAGATAGGATCCAAACAGCTTACTGTGGGCATCCCTTCTTAGAGCTTGGGGTATATCAGCTTTCACATGCAAAATTATGTCGCTTTTGACAGCTCATTTGTTAAAGGTTACATCTCCTGCAGCACACCTCTCATGCCTTTCTCACAATAATCTAAGGGGCCTCACAAGTTTCTAGAGCTCTTACCCTGTTAGCATTTTTTAACAGCTCCTGCTCGATGATTCCCACTCTTTTGGCCGGGCCCTCCATTTTCTCCTGCAAGCCTCCGCCGCGGTAAACATCGTTTACCCCGAATCCGGAACACCGCATGCAATTACAACGCAGTTGTTACAACGACCGCGTTGTAACAACGCATGCCATTACTTCGCAAGTAGGAACAACGACTTGTGGAGGGGTCAGAAGGTGTTGGATTTAAAATCCAACACCTTTCCTACTGTTGCACAGACTGGAGTCGGAATAGTAAATTATACTATTCCAACATCCAGCGCCCCCCCCTAGAGCAAGTCGTTGTTCCGACTTGCGGAGTAATGGCATGCGTTGTTACAACGCGGTCGTTGTAACGACCGCATTGTAATTGCATGCAAAAAAAAAATATGCGTGGTAAGGTGGCATATTCCTCCGCCGCACACTCGGTCTTTTCAATTTTGATCCTCAAATCTGTGAGGAGTGCATTAATGTTAGAGAGCAACATTCTTTTGGCTCTGATCAGTTCAATGTCTTATGAGGTTTCTCCGATCATTTGCCTCTGGTCCTTCTTATGCGTTGAGTGGTGAAGTTTATATAATTGTTCCCAGATCTTTCACTTGTTTTCTGCTGGTTCTGTATGCAGTGCGCCACTGGCCGACTCATTGAGATCCCAGGAACCAAGAGTGAGATCACGTTTAAGGAACACGTCTCTCTAGTGCAGAGCTCTTCAAACTGGGTGATGGACCGTCAGGGGGGGGGGGGTTCATTGATCCCAGGAGAGGTCCCCAGCTCTGGCCAAGAGAAGCATCATGCTGATAACAGTGCTTTGTTTTAAGTGTAAAAATGAGGGGCAGTAAGCCACTCTGTAATGGGCCATCACTAACATCTTTTGTCATTTATTTCTTGGCTGGAAGTAGGTGTATTTGATTGCATTTTTAAGGGGACAACAAAACTTAACTGCAATGGTTAAATATGTTTAGACATATTTAAACATTGCCAATTTAAGAGATTAATTGTGGAAAATTCTGGGGTGGGGGCTGTGATTGTTTTTTTTTTACACGGGGCGTGGAATAAAAAAGTTTGGAGTCCACTGCTCTAGGGAATATGATGAAGAAAGGGCCGGCATCTGGGGGTGGGGTCCTTCCTCAAGATGCAGAATATGGCTCTTCAGGGCCCCTGTGGTAAGGGGACAAGCACGCACCAGGCATGACTGAGCTCATTTCTGAAACTATCTCATTTCCTCAAACGATGTCTCATTTTCTCTATGCTTGGAAAGAAGTCACCACAGATGTATGGATTGACAAAACAGTATCCCGGGGTTAAAGCCTTTAGATTTTCACCTTAAATCTCTCCGGCAATGCTTCCCTTCTTGTTTCTTAACTCATTCCCCTGATGTGCGATGCTGCCATCCTCTTGCCATCCTCCTTGACAAAGATGCCTTGCAAAGAGTACCCAGGCACCAGCAAAATTAAGGCTTGTACTCCAAGTATTATCTTGTACAAACAAAAGATCCATCTGTCAGCCTGAGGCAAATTTTAGATTTGTGTTTTGCCTCATATTTATCAAAAATAAACTTTTTTTGAATGAGGATCCTAGTGTGGGCCTCTTTAATTCTCTCTAGATCAGACCGTACAGTTCCTAACAGCCAGAAGATGAGAAGCCCTTGTTAGAACTCTTTTGCACCTAGTATTCCAATATGGCCTTCTCACTCGAACTATCTAGGATTGGCTATAACTTGATTGCCGTGGTTCATGTTGTCATTTCACACTTTAGCATTCAAGACTCCCGTCACAATCTTCAGGTCTTGGTTTGTCACCACTTCAAGTTCAACTTGCATCTGTTGAAAGACTGTGTCGTTGATTGTTTCCTATGCATAATTTGTTAGAGCATAGCACTGAATAATGGTGGTGTTGATGTGTCTGCCTTTTAACCTCGCTGGCATGAGTCTGCTGTTAACTGGCTTCCACTCAATTAGGCACTTCTTTTCTGGGGGGGGGGGGGAGTTTTATATAGCGCGAACTTGACCCTAAGGTATCAGAGCCCTTTACATGAGTACCAGTTGCGTTACAGACAGACACATTCATTTTGTTTGGCACGGGGAGATTAGGTATTTTGCCCAGAATCACAGGATGTTGAGCGTCCCTGCCGAGACTCGAACCTGGTTTCCCAGCTTCAGGGTCGACCGCTCTAGCCATTAGGCCACATCCTCTCCCTCCCCTTCCTCAGGATGATGAATACTCCTTTGAGATGTTGGTCATCGCCCCTTCCAGAGTACAGTACTGTCTCTCTTGTGGTGGTTTTCATTCTGCCAGATCCGGTCCACCTACTTTTGCTGACCGCCAGGATGTGGTGGCTGTAGTGCCTCATCTCAGAGAATAGTTGAGTCGGCTTCCCTGTGTCATATATAGTATTACGTTCTAAAATACGATTCTGGTCTTGCACTTGGCACTTCGAACTTCCGTCATCCTGTCAGTAGTTTCCTTGCCGTTTTGACTACTCTTAATCATGCATGTCTTATGGAGAAACTCTGGAAGTCCCTCTTGCACAGATGATTTAGTGGTTCATGCTGCTGTTTCCGTAACAAATTATTTTTATGGGACAAGGTTGCTAGTCTTGTGTCCAACCCCCAACCTGGAGGACCAGTGAATCGCGCTTCATCTGGTCTCAACCTTTTGACCTGTCGGGCTTGGGTGACCCTGCCAGGACACTAAGCTCCCACCAGCATACCCATCCAGGTCAGTGATACATGCAAGCCCCTCAACCATTTCAAGGTGACGATCTTCTGAGGACCCTACTCTTTTGTCTCAATTTGGCATCAAAGTCACGTCAGCGAGAGTAGGCCATTTGTTGAAACACATCTGTAATTTCACCTTGAAGTCTGACTGGAAAGTTCATTGACTATCACATCTATGAGGCATTTCAACCGCATCTTGAAAACATTTTCTGCAGTGGACCTATATGACCTTAACTTAAAAGCTGCTCTAATTCAATACAAAGTATTTGCAACTCTGGAACAGATTACAGCCATCAAACCTTGGTTGTGCTTATGTCAAAAATAAATATGAGACAACATTAATGCATCTAACCTCTTTCAGGGGAGACAAATATGCCACCAGTTGGCCTCGATTCTGATCCTGTTAAGCTTCAAGCAGGAGATGAATGGCAGACCCTGAAGGGGAACATTTTCAAAGAGATGCCACTCAAAAATTCTAGATCGTGGCATGTCCTTATCATCAAAGTCATAGGAGTTCAACTGGGGAGCAATTGTCAATTTATTTACCTGTTCCTTTAAACCGAGTGTGACGGTATTCTTTTCTTTGGTGCAATGCATCCAGTAATGCATATCTAATATGTATAGGTGGTTACAGGACCACATCCACTCAGTTATTTTAGTAACACATTTAGGTTGTCAAGAAGCAGTGTCAGGAACTTCGGCAGTTAGTTCTGTTGGTCAAAAGACCGCACCCTCTGTGGCATCTCAATGGAACTTTGAAGACACCAGTTCCAAACCCTGTGAGCATAACTTTATGATGGATATTTGGATGCTTATTACTCAGAAAATAGGTTTATTTTTGTTGGCGCAAACATAAGCCAGAAAGGTAGTGAGCTTCAGACTTGGTTGCCTCACGAACCATGCACACAATCTTTCTGAAAACCAAGGTGGTTTTAGGTACCCCTCCTACTTTCTTGCTGAAATTTGTCTCTGGGTTTCACTTAAAGCAAGACATTTGTTTTCTAACCTTTATTCCTACACCAGCTTCAGAGGCAGATAGACCCCTGCTCCACCTGAATGTATAGCGTTTTACACTTTAGACTGGACAAGACCAACTATTTAAGGCAATGCTGTCTTGGAGTATGCTAGTCAACGTGCAACCTAGATTGCACAGTCAAGAATATGGAGCAGATTTGACATCGCACATGTCTACTTGAGGTCTGTGGATGTTCGCTGGGTACAAAAGCAGAGCAATCAAGATAAAGGTCCTAGTATTCACTTCTTGGTGTTCATGTGATTTCCTGAAAGAGTAAGTGGACAGAAAAGTGCATCACAATGCTTCCATATTTATTTTTGAAGCCTTCATGTTTTTTGCCTTTTCACTTCTTATGTCTGGCCTTTTAGACAGCTTTAGCTCTCTCACTGGATTGCTGTTCCCCAAAAATGTCATACATAATATAAATATATGGATGGGTCTTTGTTCATCAGCTTGCTTCTGTGTCCCGGAATTCCGTTTTGCTGTCTCTCGCTTCTGTGCTTTGGTCCCCATACCTGCACTTGTGTTGCTATCTCTCGCCTGCATGCTTCTCTCCCCCACACGCTCTCCATTGCACTCTCTCGCCTGAGTGCTTCTCTCCCCATCTGCATATTTGTTCTTTCTCGCCTGTGTGCTTCTCTGCCCCGCTCTTTGTGTTGCTCTCTCGCCTGTGCCCATCTCCCTTTGCCCCCGTGTTGCTCTCCATAGTGTGCTTCACCTAACATCCCTCTGCGTTGCTTCACCCCTTACCTGACCTGCTCTTCTGATGAAAGGTTAAAAAGACTTTGCTTTTTTTATATGCATATCCATCTCGGATCAGTAAATAAAAACAAGCATTGACAAAGCCAATAGGTCTCACCTATGCAGGAGCTATTGGCTTTGCCAATGTGTTTTAGGCATGTTGTACACAAGCATAGCTGTTGTTCAGCATAGGTAAAAGTTATTAGCGTTGAGGAGAGTGGCGCAGAGTGTGATAGAGTGAAATGACACAGAGTGGAGTAGAGTGCCGTTGAGTGGAGTAGCATAGAGTTTAGTGCATTGAGTAGCATAGAGTGGAGTTGTGTACAGTGGCGTACAGTGGAGTGGGTAGAGTAGAGTGGACTGATGTAGAGCACATTGATGTCGAGTCTTGCATAGTATAGTGGCATAGAGTGTAGCAGCATAGAATTCAGCCGCGTAGAATGCAATGGCGTAGATTAGAGTGTTGCATAGTAGAGTGCAGTGGCGTAGAGTGGTGCAGAGTAGAGTGTTGTAGAGTACAGTGGTGTACAGTGCATAGGTGCAGAGTAGAGTGCCATAGAGTTGTGCAGAGTAGATTGGAACAGAGTGTGACAGAGTATAGTGCAGTGGTGTAGGGTTGAGTGCTCCAGAGTGCAGTAGCATTGAGTAGAGTGAGGCAGAGTAGAGTGCAGTGGTGTAGAGTAGATTGGTGAGGAGTAGAGTGCAGTGGCATACAGTGGCCTGTAGTGGCATAGAGTAGAGTGGGTTGGTGTAGAGTGCATAGGCATTGATTGTTGAAGAGTAAAGTTTCGTAGAGTGCAGCGGCATAGAATTCAGCGGCGTGCAATGCAGCACCGTAGAATGTAGTGGCGTAGATTCAAGTGGTGCATAGTAGAGTACAGTGACGTAGAGTGCAGTGGTGGAGAGTAGAGTGGCATAGAGTGCAGTAGTGTAGAGTGAAGTGCTGCAGAGTGCAGTGACATAGAGTGCAGTGATGCAGATTAGAGTGGCGTAGAGTGCATTGGCATAGAGTGCAGAGTTGAGTGGCATAAATTTCAGTGACGAGAGTGCAGCGATGCAGAGTAGAGTGTCATAGAATGCAGTGGTGTAGAGTGGCATAGAGTGCACTGGTGTAGAGTGCAGTGGCATAGAGTAGAGTGGCATAGAGAGCAGTGGTGTAGAGTAGAGCGCAGTGACATAGAGTGCATAAGCATAGAAAGCAGTGGCGTAGAGTTCAGTGGTTTAAAGTAGAGTAGCATAGAGTGCAGTGGCATAGAGTGGAGTGGCATAGATAGGAGTAGAGTGGCGTAGAGTGCAGTGGCATAGAGTGGAGTGGCACAGATAGGAGTAGAGTGGCGTAGAGTGCAGCGGTGTAAAGTAGATTGTTTCAGAGTAGAGTGGAGTGGAGCAGGGTAGAGTGCATTGGCAAAAATAGAGTGGTATAGAGTGTAATGGTGTAAAGTGGTGTTGAGTGCAGTGGCATAGAGTGCAGTGGTGCAGAGTAGATTAGAGTGGCATACAGTGGATTGGTGTAGAGTGGAGTGGTACAGAGCAGAGTGCATTGGTGTAGAGTGTATTGGCATAGAGTGCAGTATTGCAGAGTGGCGTAGAGTGGAGTTGTGCAGAGTAAAGTGGCCTAGGCTGGATTGATTGGAGTGGTGTAGAGTGCAGTGGTGAAGAGTGCAGTGATGAAGAGTGCAGTGGTGTAGAGTAGAGTGGCATAGAGTACATTGGCGTAGAGTAGAGTGTTGCAGAGTAGAGAGCCATAGAGAGAAGTGGCGTAATGTGCAGTGGCATAGAGTGGAGTGGTGCAGAGTGGAGTAGAGTACAGTGGTGTGGAGTGGTGTAAAGTGGAGTGGTGCAGAGTAGAGTGCAGTGGTGTGGAGTGGTATAAAGTGAAGTGGTGTAGAGAAGAGTGGAGTGGCGTAGAGTGGACTATGCATGGTGTAGTAGCACACTGCCATTACAGACAAAACATTTTCAATTGAAATGACCATTACATTTCCAGAGACATACAGTTTTACTAATAAAACTTTACAGCGTACAAGTGATAATGTGTTGAAATGGCATCACCTAGTGTATTGACTTATTTTGAACATATTAAAGTAATTGTTTCCAACACACTTCAGAATTAATAAAAATGTGCTTCATTTGTGCATTCCTAATTCTGATGTATTCTGAAATATTTGCAAAGTTCATTTAAATGTTGTTGTGTGGAATAGAAAAAAAACGTGTCCTAACCCAGTTTTGAGCAAGATTGTCACATAAATCCTCTCACTTTGAAGTCAGAGAAAGAAAAGTAAACACCAAGTTCCCTCAGAAGGCAGAGCCTGACATTTGACCTCTGTTGTTAAATGCACAGCAAATGTGACAAGATAAGAACACGATTTACAGGCCTGTTTAAAGAAAGAAGCACTCGTGGAAGAATACATGGAGAGGTAGTGTGAAAAGCAGGGCCGGACTGGCCGTAGCGGGCACCGGCCATTTCCCCGGTTGGCCCCTAGGATGGGGGCCGATTTTGGGCCCCTGGGGGGCTGTTTTTGTTACCGGGGGTCGGCAATATCGGCCCCCTGTAACAAAATCGGCCGAAACCGGCGCTTGCAAACTGCTCGGCTGCACCCCCTCATCCCAGGGGGCCGGCCGAGCAGTTTGCCAGGGCCGGTTTCGGTTGCCAGTCCGGCCCTGGTGAAAAGGCTTTTCTCCTTGGGAGGGACAACTCAAGCTGGACAGCCTAAAACAAATAAAGTCAGCTAATAGAAAGCCAGAAAATGTGAGTTACAAACCACAAAGCCAATGGTAAGCAACTGCCGAAATGCATTCCCAGGGAAGCATTCTGAATTTCCCCAAGGTGTCATTAGCAAACCAGACAGCTGTGCTGTCTGATAGGCTCCGGCCTAAAAAGGCACCTGTGTTATTTTGTAAACAGTCATGTGCTCACCTAAAAGATGACACTGCAGCGTCAATGCGCCTTTTTCGTTTTTTTTCTTATTTGTGCTGTATAATTGGCAATGCTATATGGTTTTGTCAAAAACCATTGGCAAAGTCAGTAGGTCACAAAGTCATGCGTTATTGGCTTTACCACTGCTTATTAAAGTTGCTATGACATTGAGTGCTACGTTGAGTGATGATTTCTTCCTGCTTTCATAAAAGGTTATAGTAGAATGCATTGCACAATTGAAAGGCTTGTTTTTGTTTTTTTGTTTTTAAAAAAACATCCCTAATAAAACAGCCGCATCAGTGAAGGATTTTAATTTTTTATTTAATTGTAAGCATATGGTGGCCATATTTATGTGGTGGTCTTTTTTTTTTTTTCATCATGTTTGTAATAAAAAAAGTTTACAAAAAAAAAGTAACAATTACTCTATTACGCCAAGGCCCGATCTTTTGGCGTTGCCAGTGCTTGTTCCGTTTACTTTGCTGTTAGCGCAGCTCCTGAGCCATGGCGATTTTTTACTCTGTTTTTGCCTTCACCAAGAAAGCTGCTGAGGGTTTTTTATAGCTTAGTTCTTTGACTGCTTGTTTTCCTCTATGTGGTTATATTACTTTGCTACCATTTTCTGCTTTTCTTTTCTTCTGATTGTGACTTTTGGGGAGACAGCATTTCCTCGGGTAAGGCAGAGCTTATTCATATCATATACCATAAGAATAAAACTGCTGTTTGACTAGGCATGGACCAATGCCATTGGCGATGATGTCCTGTATAGGTCTTTTAAAAAGTACATTCAACAAACATCAAACGGTGTTCAAAGTAAACAACGGACTTGGCAGTGCCTCCTTTTTAGGTCTCGCCTGGCGTTGCAGCGCGCATGCGCTGCTTGCTCTGCGAGGGCTTCTTGGAATTAATACGGTTTCAGAAGCTTTCAGAAGCGGACTTGAAGCCCCGCCCATCTTTTTCATTCGCTGGCGTCATCCTCCATGCTAAACGCTGGCTCACGATTGAAAAGGAGGCTTCTTAGTTCCTCCTTGTTACCGCCCTGTCCACTTTTGGCCCTGCCCACCTGGACTGGATCGTGTACTCGCGGAGTTACACGCTCTCCTTTATAAGTCTGGAAGCACTCTTTCTTTGTCATTTTGAGCGTGGGCCACCTCGGCCGCGCTTGTTTTAATGTGCCTTGCTTTTTTTTTTTTCGAGTGCTTGTTTACTTTATTTCGGAGCGCCACGGGCCGCCTCGGCCACGCTTGTTTTAATGTGCCTTGCTTTTTTACTTTTCGAGTGCTTGTTTACTTTATTTCGGAACGCGGCGCCCGCTTTAGGGACACCGCGCTCCGTTTATTTATTTATTTTTACTTTGATTCGGAGCGCGGTGCCCGGTTCAGGGACACTGCGCTCTTTCTTTTGTACAATGCGACACCTAGAGCAGTGTCTCTTTTATTCTAGGAGGCTAGAAGGGGCAAAGCCCTACTTGAAACAGCAGAATGTATTTATTACCTCATGCTGTCAATTTTTATTTAAAATAGCACCTGGGCCTAGAATGAAAAGTGCGCCTAAATGGTAGACTCTGCCGCCCGCTGCCCGAATTACATTTCAGGGAGGAATCATCAGTGTCAGACAGCCTGACGTCATGGCTGGGGAGTGCCCAATAGGTACTACTGAGACAGCCGGGGCGGTCAGGTTGTGGGACACAAGGTGTCCATGGCACCAGGGTGGGGGGGAATCACGTGACATCCTGTTGCCACAAGGCAGGGAGGAAGGCTGGCCGCAATCCTGGCGCTGCGGCCTCAGCGCTGCTGCTCGCACTAGCCAAGCCGCCCGTGCTGTGTGGGCTAATATGTATAATGCTGCCCGCCAACGAATAATTAATTTCTGAGCTGCTGCCCGGCCGAGGGAGAGCCCGTGCAGAAGACGGGTCATCACATAGTCATGAGTAACTGACCGTCACTGTTGCAGCGGCCGCCAGAACTAAAAGTAAAGCTGTGATATACCTCTTGACAGTCAGCATTTGTGCTGTTTATTACACATGATATTTGGTGGTTATCTTCCTTGTTATTGCATCTAAGAGGCATTAAATAAAGCGGATCCTTCTGTGTGCCTGTTTTCTACTGGGAGCGGGGAAGAGGGAGTGAAAGTTTCCACTTAAAAAAGCAAGATTCTTCACTGGTTTTGTGTTCTGGGGACAAGCCTTATCTGTCCTCCCATTTCCTTACTGAGCTGAAGCAGGAAGCGAGGAATTCGTAATGATAAGCGGGCAGTGCGGTCTGCCCTGACGCTTGAAAAAACAGGCTGGGGCTGCCACACACAGGCACACTTAACCGCGAGGGTCCGTCATGTAGCTAACACGAGAACTCACCACACACAGGCACACTTAACCGCGAGGGTCCGTCATGTAGCTAACACGAGAACTCACCACACACAGGCACACTTAACCGCGAGGGTCCGTCATGTAGCTAACACGAGAACTCACCACACACAGGCACACTTAACCGCGAGGGTCCCTCATGTAGCTAACACGAGAACTCACCACACACAGGCAGTCTTAAACACTAGGATTTCTCATGCATCTAGCAAAAGAACTCACCATTCACAGTCACACTTAATCGCGAGGGTCTTTCATGTATCTAACAAAAGAAAGAACTCACCACACACAGGCACACTTAACGAGTAAGATAACAGAAGGCAATTTATTCAAGCCCTGGCCCCCGCCCGCCGCTCCCCAGATTAGGCGATATATTGATTTTCCCACATTTTATAAACTAGGACAAATACTTAGTAATTTATGAGACGCTTTAAAACATCGCATGCTCATGAAGCCAGAGCTCCCAGGCTGCAAGTTTATATCACCCTGTCATAAAAGGATGCCAGCAAATCATGTAACAATTAATGTCATCACGTAAATATGACGAAGTCAAGGTGAATTCCGTAGACTGTTAGCACACTGGCTTTACTTTCAGTTTGAATACAGGTAGTTCGTCGTGGGTCCTGCAGCTCCCCCAGGTTCATTCCCTTCTCTTGAGGTCTTCCCAGGGGTCTCTTTGACGCTCTCATCACGTGTTACGTTAGTGCAAACAATATAGAGTCATGTGATGAAACGTTACTCTCCCAGTCCACCCAGCACCTTGATTTCACTGACCCGATTGGTGTTTTTAATAAACACCATATTATATCTGTCACATGTCAGGCTGGGCGCGGAGTAATTCTTCCACTCAAGCTCACTTGCACTAATGAAAGGTCCAGCGCCGCTGGTCAACCAGACATACTGTCCCAGGTGAGGAAGGGAGAACTGTGACTGATCGTCTGCACCTTATGACACTCTTGAAGTGCCTGCTGCAGCAGTGTCACCATCCTACCTAGCCTGGCCGCATTATGGTGCGTTTAATGTAATCAATGATGTCAGTGGTCTAGTTCCTGTGTATATTTCACATTTTCTTAAACTTGCCATCTAATAATTATGTTTGCCTCGTCTTCATTTCTTGATTTTGCTTGCGAAAAAGTGTCACTCATAGTCGTTGAATGTCACTCATAATTTCACTGACATTACGAGACTGTCACACATAAGCAATCTGAAACCTTGGCAGCTATGGGAATGAGGGGCACCCCAGCTACCACAACCTGAGGACGGAACAAGTGGCGGTGCTGTGGGGACTCACAGACTCGACTGCTGGACTCTGTCTCACTGGCCGACTGCCCCCTACCGAGCACCACCTAAAGATGCAACACGTCACATGCCACACAAACCCAGTGTCCACCATTGCCTCAGACGACTGCGGTCCGAATGATAACAGTGTGAGTGACTGAAGGTCCGCCCAACAAAGGATTCTAAATCGGACCCCCGAACACCGGGGCCTTGTCTGCACATCACATGCTCAAGTCGCCGATGACAGGGTGAATACACACCCTCTAGCAACGAGCTTCAACCGGCTGTCACCAAACACAGCAGACCGGGCTGGCTTTAGGGCCACTCCTGGCTCTGGGCTCCATGAGGGTGGAGACACTGTGTTTACAAATAGCTTACGGGTTTAAATGTACCTGCTGCTGCTGAGTTCCTTGTGTGTCCAGCAGCTTTCAGGCAACAATAACAAGCATTTGCAATGCAATAGGACTCGCATTTGCGAGATTTTGAGGTATTGGCATTGTGAATGGCAATTGCCTTTTATTTATTTTAAAAAAACCTGCAATAATAAAAGGCATTGTCATATACAATACCAATAGGTCAAAGTTTTGAAAATGCGAGACCTATTGCATTGCAAATGCTTGTTCTTTCAGCTTCTAATACTGCCCAGCTGACACCATGGCTGTCACTGGGACGAGAACCTAAACTGGTGTTCGAGCGCCCATGGGATTAGGGACAACACAAACACACCAAGGAAAAAGATGGCAGGATGGACCAGATGAAAATACCGCTGCAGCTGTCAAACCTTTTAAAACGAATACACGTGATACTTAATAGAAATAATTTCAGGGTTCACGTTTAGAGAAATATATTATGCAAATTCAGTGTTAACCACTTGACTTAGCATCCTCTGTTCCTGTATATCGAGTCTTAATTTCTGACGCAGCAGATCTGCCCAGAGGCAAAGAACTCCCTATGGGAAGGCGAATAAACACCATGGTTAAACTACTGCCCCTTGACTCTAAAGCTGTCTGTTCCCTAAGAACAAAATACTCATTTATCAAAACGAAGCAAACAAGGGGGATACTCCCATCCCCTGAATACCTTTCGTTGCGCCCCCTTCCCGCACTCCCCTCACCCAGCGCCCTCTCGCTGCTCTCTCACCTCGAGGGAAATAAATTAATTGATAAATAACTGGCATGGAAGGATTTAATCAGTAATTATTTCGGCGCATTTTTGTTGCGATTTTGGATGTTTCAATGAAGCGGTACGATCATGGCGCCCCCTTAAAATGGGCATCTGTGGGTTCATCCATTGTAGGAGAGCGCGCGCTGAGCGCACGTGCTGCACCTCCTGTGATAGGATGTCTGCATTCGTTCGCAACTTTTTATTTCCTGTTTCGAATTATGTCACCTTGTTAGTGGGGTAATATAAAGCTGAATCCTATCCTCCCGTAACATCGACGTGTTGTGATCTGCAAGCGCCTCTCGCTCGTTGATAGGTCGGGCGCAGGGGTTGTTCTCCCGGCCCTGCCCTGCGATGCTATGAAAACACGGAGCCAGAGACCTCAGGTAGCAGCAGCGGGGGGGCCCACACCCTGCTCGGAATGTCCCCTGCGGCCTGCAAGCGCGCGTGCTGCCAATCTGGGCTGCAGAGACCGGGATCTCCTACGGGCGGGCTCAATCAGACAGCCCCTCACTAGTCTGGGCTTTTCAGAGCTTCCTGGTCGGCACTATGTGACTTTCAGGGCTCTTTCCCACACCAAGGCGGTGCCGCACTTGTGGCTTTCATAGTACCATCTCCACTGAGAGACATTCAGAATATCTCCCGTGTAAAGGGCACAAGTCCTAAAAAAAACCAAGCACTGGCAAAGCCAATAGGTCTTGCCTCTGCAAGAGCTAGTGGCTTTGCCAATGTGTTGAGCGTAGAGGAGAGTGGCATGGAGTGGAGTGACATAGAGTGTTGTGGAGTGGCGTGGCGTAGCGTGGAGTGCCGTAGAGTGGCATAGAGTGTCATGGAGTATTGTAGAGTGGAGTGTCATAGAGTGTTGTGAGTGTCGTGAAATGTAGTAGAATGAAGTGGTGTGTAGAGTGGAATGATGTAGAGTTTCGTGAAGTGGCATATAGTGGAGTGGAGTTGAGTGGCATAGAATGGAGTAGAGTGTTGTAGAGTGGAGTGGTGTAGGGTGGAGTGGCGTTGAGTGGCATGGCATAGAGTGTCGTAGAATAATGTGTTGTGGAGTAAAGTGTCATAGAGTGAAGGGTCGTAGAGCAGAGCGGCGTTCAGTGGAGTAGAGTTGCATAGAGTGCAGTGAAGTAGAGTGGAGTGGCGTAGAGGTGCGGTGTAGAGTGGAGTGTCATAGAGTAAAGTATATTAGAGTGGAGTGCCATGGAGGGTCTAGAGTAGAGTGGAGTAGAGTGTCATAGAGTGGAATACAGTGGCGTAGATGGGAGTGGTGCTGAGTAGAGTGTTGTAGAGTGGCGTGGCAAAGAGTTCAGTAGAGTGGATTAGATTAGAGAGGAGTGTAGAGGCGTAGGGTGGAGTGTGTCGTAGAGTGGAGTGCTGTAGAGTGGAGTACAGAGTCACAGAGTGTCATATAGTGGAGTTGAGTTTCATAGAGTGGAGGGGCATAGAGCAGAGTGGCATAGCGTAGAGTGGAGTAAAATGTTGTAGAGTAGAGTGGAGTGCTGTAGAGTGCAGTGGTGTAGCGTAAAGTGGAGTAAAGTGTCATAGAGTGAAGTGGCATAGCATGGAGCAGCATGGCGTGGTGTGGAATGGAGTACAGTGGCGTAGTGTGGAGTGTTGTAGAGTGGAGTGTCGTAGAATGAAGTAGAGTGACCTAGAGTGAAGTAGAGTGAAGTGGCATAGAGTGGAGTAGAATGTCATAGAGTGAAGTGGGATATAATGGGGTGGAGTGGCATAGAGTGGACAGGCGTAGAGTGGAGTGGCGTAAACTGGTGTACAGTGGAGTAGAGTAGAGTGGAGTAGAGTGTCGTAGAGTGAAGTAAAGTGGTGTGGAGTGGAGTGGCGTAAAGTAGAGGGAAATAGAGTGTTGTGGACTAGAGGGTGTGGTAGCGCACTGACATTACATACAACAGATTTTTTATTAAAATGGCCATTACATTTGCACTGGCATACAGATTTACTCATATACCTATACAGCGCACAAACAATAATGTATGGAAATGGTATTGCCTAGTGTATCGATTTGTTTTGATCGTATTAAAATATTTGTTTCCACCATATTCTGGAATTACAAAAAATATGCATCATTAGTGCTTTCCTAATTCTGATATATTCTGAAATATTTGCGCAGTTAATCTACAGACATTAAAATTGTATTGTGTGCTAGTAAAAAATAATATCCTACAGCCTTCCTCCGCAATGCCCCCAATATCCATCATGATTGTCACATAAATCCTCTCACTTTGAAGTCAGGGAAAGAAAAGTAAACACCAAGTACCCTCTGAAGACAAAGCCTGGCATTTGACCTCTGTCTTTGAATGCACAGCAAATGTGAAAAGAACAAAATTTAAAGGCCTGCTTACAGACAACGAGCACTCATGGAAGAATACAGTAAACAGGCTATGCTCCATGGGAGGGCCAAAGACATACTGGACAGCCTAAAACAAATTCAGCCAACAAATAGAAAGCAAGCAATTGTGAGTTACAAGACACAAAGCGAATGGTAAGGAATGGGCAGAATGCATTCCCAGTGAAGCTTTCTGGATGTCCCTAAGAAGTCTTTGCTAAGCAGACAGCTACACTATCTGGTAGACTTCGGCCTAAATAGTGGGGGACAAATTAGCACATCACATGCAGTGATGTCACAGGAAAAAATGTCACAAGAAGTAATGCAACAGCCCATTAAATATCCCTTAATCCCTTATGGAAAAGAAATGAGGCAACTTTACAGCCAAAGCTGAAATACTGTACGTATAAGAATGTAAATATATGTATACAATGTGTATAGTCAGATCTAACCCAAAGACATACATTAATTTGATGTCTGAACGCAAAGCTGTGAATGTTTTAAGCAATAAGTGAGTCTATACTTAAATCCTAATCGATGCATTTCTAAAAAATTAATCATATGCTTAGTATGAAATAATGTGCTACTGTAACTGCTTGACCTACAAATAAAAATAATGATCATAGGTACTGATTAAGAAATTATGCACTCTTATAGTTTTCATGAATATTTCGAGTTAATGAAGCTGGCACCAGTTGTGATGCGACATTAAAGTTGTCCTTAATTTATGGCTGTGGTTGCCGGTACTTTATTTTTGGAGGCCATGACTCCTGCAGGCAGTTCCCACGGGAAGTCCGGATCATGAGCGGACACGTGTCCTGGGTGCACGCGCTGCCTATAGTTGTCCCGTTGTAGGTGCGCCCAGGCGTCGGAATTTGGCAGGGTTTGTGGACAACCAGTCACATGGAATGAAGCTCCTCAGAACATGGGCCAGACACGGTAAAAGGAGAGGAGAGAAGGCGGAGTGATTTACAGTCACTCCCTGTTTGACTTGTGGACGGCGTGTAGAGGTTACTATGTACGGGTTCAGAATGCGCAGAGTACAGAATACAGTGCTTGAAACTGCACAGTGAGTTGTGCACCGTGCAGGTTGTTCATGCTCTACATGAAGCACGTACTGGACAGAGACGTTTTAAGACATGGGCAAAGTGGGCCCTGCCCATGGCCCCAGCCTTTCAGGGGGCCCCTGATAGAATCACCTCTGTTCTTGCCCTGGTGACCTTGAATAATGCTTAACAGGTTTTTGTACATACCATTTTCCTTTAATTTATTTTTAATGTGGGTGATGTATTGGAGTCCAGTACAGACATTTGGCAGAGAAATGTCTGTTTTTCAACACCATGCAACATCCATAAAAACCGTTTATTTTAGATCAAAACAGGGACTCACATATGAGAAATGGCAGGGGATCACAAAGATTATTTGCAATAATATTAGTGAGAAGCTGCTGTATGATGATAATGAAATCACACATCACTATCCCTGAATATTAGATGTAAATACATTTAAAATTTGGACAAGGGCGCCTGTGCACTCTCAGTGACCTGGCCAAAGAGGGCATGAAAGAGCTGAAATTGGATCATAAATTCAAAGCTGTTACGAACAGGGGCCCCCAAAATACGTTTGGCCCACCGCCCCGACATTTTTACGATGTCCCTGGTACTGGACAGTGGCCCTGTGCAGTACACGGGGCATATACAGTACAGATACTTCTACAGAAGAGGTGCGGCCACACTGTGTAGTGTATACTGTACAGAGAGCTTTGCATAGTGTCGGCATTCATATCACAGGACCCGCCTTCTAGAAAATGGATCATACTATACAGCGCATTAAGCTTTGCGTTAGTTTCATACACAGGGACTCAATCTGCATGTGGGCTCGAGCACAGCTTTTCAGCTCCCTGCGGCCCTTTACCTCCCACTCCTTCACGAGACCCCCCCTTCTACTGCTCGTCTGTACTCCCCTCTTCATATCCTACCCTGCAGTACTTTTAACTGTTATTTCTCAATGCCACCAACAGCAGCCCCCCTCACTAGATTGTGTGTGTGGGGGTTGTACTGTACTTGAAGGTAAACTGTAAATGTTAGCAGCCATCAAACATCAGAAATGTGCAGTCCCTAAGCCTCCATGTCGAAGAGTGTTACCAAGAAAACACTGATTTAATAGGGTGCCGAATTACTTCCCATGCATTACACTAAAAAGGGGTGACCTCAGATCCTGGGTAAAGTAATGGTATGCATAGTATGGTGCTGTTGCAATTATGGTATAGAAATTATATTGCACATTTTTTGTGAGTCTGGGGAGTGCGGTGCTCCCTCCACGGACTCACATAGAATATGCAATGTAATTCCTATAACATAAATCTGACAGAGCCATATTGTGTATACCGTCCAGAAAAAATACTTTGCAGGCAAGCCTGGGACAGGTACATAGGACAGGGCCGGACTGGGAACCGAAACCGGCCCTGGCAAACTGCTCGGCCGGCCCCCTGTGGGGCAGAGGGGGGGGGGGCGGCTGAGCTGTTTGCTAGGGCTGGTTTCGGCTGATTTTGTTACCAGGGGCCGATATTGCCGCCCCGGTAACAGAAACGGCCCCCCAGGGGCCCAAAAACGGCCCCCACCCTGGTGGCCCACCGGGGAAACGCCCGGTGCCCGCTCCGGCCAGTCCGGCCATAGGAGGCTGGGACTGAGGGAGATGAGAGAGAGAGGGGATGAGCAAAGGATCAGTGCGAGCAGGCAGGTCAGAGAGGAAAAGAGAATGAGAGACTTGGAAAAATGAGAGGTCAGAGGGAGAAGAACATAAGGACGGGGAGAAGAGAGCGAGAAGGAGACGCTGACATGGACAAATACAGGGAGGAGGAGATAGGGCTCGAGAAAAGGCAAGAAGAAAAAGATAGGGATCGAGGGGAATAGAGAGAAGAAAAGAGGGGATCCAGTGGGGAAAGAGACTGACACATTTTTAGAGACAGACGTGAAAAGCGAAGGAATATGATGGAGACAGGGTTAAAATATAGGGAATAATGTAGGGTCAAGGAGGGCAAAAGAGAAGCAGATAGTCGAGAAACTAGAAGGGAGAACAAGGTAGGGACCAGGGGGAAATTCGAGAGAAAGAGGAGGGGCAGAAGAGGAAAGAGAGGGAGAAAGAGATAGGATCAGAGGAGGCAAGGGAGAGGGACAGAGAAAACAAGTTCAGAGGAGAAAAGCAAAATGGATAGGGACAGGGGAGGAGAAAGTGAATGCTGTGAAAGCTAGTGATATAAGGATCTGGAACACGAGTCTAATGTGTGGGTGTTTGTGTGGAGCATGGACCCATGTACAATGGAAGGTGAGATGCCATGGTGTAAGAACAGCATATCTGAAAGACTATGGGCCCAGTTCACAAACTGCATTTTATATTATGTAAAGTAGTACAACAGTAGTACTACTGACTACAAAATTCACAACCCTCCAAGTTGAAATCTCCTTTCCTTTCTTTTCTGTGGCGATATTAACACACATGTACATTTACTATTTACTAGTAGATCTGGGAAAGACCAGGAGGAGCTGTAGGAAAATGGGGAATTTCTACTACAAAATGGGAGGAGTTTAGGGAAAAGTAAGAAGGGGTTTAAGGTGGGGCAGGCTACTGCAAACACCCATTCACAAAAGAATGAGTACATTGCTTTCCACCAACTAAAGTTCTAAAGTTACTACAGCTTTAACGGTGGCACCACAGTGGTAAATGTACTCCAGTCCATCCTTGGAGCAAGTTAAGCACCACATATGGTCACTCACAGGTACTGCAACAAACTACCAAACAAAATGATGGAGGTAGGGACTTTAAATAACACCCAATAGTAAATAATGGTAAATAAATAAAATGTATTCAACTTTTACAAATATACATATAATTATATATTTTGTAACACTAGAATATATGGTAACCATTGGGTAGATATACTTAGGACCACGTTGCCATAGGAAAATAATTTTTTGTTTTCCTAATAACTATTGCGCCATTTGATGAATCTTCACAAAATTTTGCAAAAAAATGCTCTTCCACCTCAGCTTCTTCCTGGGAAGTTTCGAAGTGATCCGTCAAGCGGGGGCCTAGAAAAAGGGGGGGTCTTTAATAACATTTTCCCCATCCATTTTTTCCCTATTAGCTTTAGACACAGGTACATCCCAAACACCTAACCGGATTTACATCAAATTTGGCAGAAAGCTAGATCTTGGTCCAGAAAGCGTGCTTTTTAGGTCTCGCCTGCGTTGCAGCGCGCATGCGCTGCTTCGCCTTAGCGAGATCTATTGTTGTTGCTTTGCTGTCCGGCTTCTTTGGAAGCGGGGTTTGTGTCCGCCCTGTCGCCCTTAGGCCCCGCCCACCCGGACTGGAGATTTAGCTCGCGCACGCTCGTGCACGGCGTCTCTTCCAGACACGCGTGTTTATTTTTGCATCGCGCTTTCACTTAAGGTGAAAGCGCGATGCATATATAAACAAGCGGCAGACACGCGCGATGATGTGCACGCGCACGGCGTCTGTTGTGCATGGCGTCTCTTCCGTCTTCTTTCATCTTTGGATGAGCCTAGTGGTTTCCGTTTCTGTCTCCTGCTACTCTGTTCTGGAAAATGTAATCCTGGCTTCATTCTAATGGCAGCGAGTAGTCCTCCCACGTCCAAATGTTTAATTAATGTATTAAAGCAAGCGTTTGTGGCAGGGCCTGCCAAATGGCTCGGGTTTTGCAATGAGTTCCCAGATGTCACTGGACTTTATTTAGACAGACAAAAAAGTACGTTATTCGAGTCATTTCATCCCATGAGGCATTTAAGGGATGAAAAACACTCGTAGGCAATTATTGCCCCGGCCCCCAAAAATCTTCAAATAATTTCAGTTAGTGATGAGATGGCGAGCATGCTCCTTGGACATTTATGCCACGAGTTGCTTTATTTTCTGGTTAGCTGTAGCTGTTTTTAATGTATGCACCAGACCCCAGTGCTCAGAGAGCTTTACAATTAAAGTCCTTAACGGAAAACATTTTTGCCCAATTTACATTAAGAGGACGCCAAACAGGGTTTTATTCAATAGGCAACACTTAAATATATGTTTTCTGTGAGTAGGACACTCCAAAAATAACAAGCATTTGCAATGCAACAGGTCTCGCAGTTGTGAGAGTTTGAGCTATTGGCATTGTAAATGGCAATGCCTTTTATTTATTTACGTGTTGGTTTTTAAAACATAAATAAAAGGCATTGTCATTTACAATACCAATAGCTCAAACTCTCGCAAATGCGAGACCTATTGCATTGCAAATGCTTGTTATGATTTGGTATAAATCTGTTCAGTAGTTTTTGAGCAATTAATGCTCAAAAACTTTGCATATATTATGCTATGGAGGCGCCGCGGAGATGACAGATCTCATGCTGTGGCGGCAGCCATCTTAGGACTCAGGACTCAGTCCGAAGCCTACAAAAAAAGGTTAAAAAAAAGACATAATGGGGTATTCTAGGCTTTGTGGGTGGTTCCAGAAAACCCTTTAACTTTTGTTTTTTTGAGTGTTTTCTAAAGTTTTTGTTTTTAATGTAAAGTAGGATATAATTACAATTCCTAACTATAACCTAACTTTAACCTTCATTTTTTCAGTGAATATATATATATATATATATATACACACACACACACATATATATGTGTGTATATACATATATATGAATATATATGTATATGTGTATATATATATCAACAGAAGTTGTGTCACGTCCTTCCTGGCAACAACAAATTGCTTGCACTCCAGGATGTACTTCAAACAATTCTTTGGCACCAGCCCCACTAGGTGGATAGGACTGGCAATTTGCAGAAAAAACGCTGGTATGTGTATATATGTGTATATATATATATATATATCTATATATATATATATAGATATATATATATACACACAGCAATCCTGTACTCTCGCAAAGAAACAGGCACCGACACGCTGGAGTATAGAAGCACAGTAATTTACTGGGACAGAAGGCTCTGAGACGCGTTTCGGTGGACGAACCAACTTGCTCACACAAGTCAGCGCCACTAAAGTGAGTACATTTAAAACGTTTCCATGGGAACCATGCTGATGACATGGACATAGAAGAAATATGCACACTCAGTTTAGGCAGGCATGTTAACATCACAATGCCTGTCAAACGATATATACATTAAAATCAGAATGATATTTTGGAGATAAATTAAAATAAACATAACTAAACATAAATTCAGCATTGGAAATGGTGTTTGCAATCCTGGCTGCGCATTTCTTGAAAAGTTTCAGTTAATGTACTGCAATGAGCAATTCAGATAATACTGTCATTAATCTAATTCAGAGCTAAATCTACATTCAATCCAACCAGTCTGCGAGACTCAATTGATATCTTCAACGAGCATGTCGTAGCACAGATCAAACAGTTGAATTACAAGGTAATGAATACCAAAAGAAAATATAACAGACGAAATATGGGATACCATATTCTGATGAAAAAACTTGAGAATGAATCTTCAATAGTCATTAGAAACTCCGACAAGGGAGGAAATATTGTGATCTGGGACAAAGAAGTCTATACCAAAGAGGCACATTTGCAATTGAACGACCAAACATGTTACATCAAAAGAAATGGGTCAGATCTCAAAGCAATATATAAAGCATATTATTCCAAACTGTCATCTTGGAGAGCTAAAGGATTAATAACTATGGACGAATACAAATTCTTGAAAAATGAACACCCTACAACGCCATCGATTTACTTTATCCCTAAGATTCATAAGGATGCGTGTAAACCACCGGGGAGACCAATTATTTCAGCGCGTGATGGACTCTTAGAACACACGTCACAATATGTAGATTATTATTTGCAAGGACATGTTCAATCCTTACCTTCTTATGTACGAGATACCGGTGATTTTTTAAACAAACTGAGAGACTGTGAATGGCAAAGTGATTATTTATTAATAGCGCTTGACGTTACGTCACTCTATACCAGCATTAGACATGTTGACGGCATTAGGGCATTGAAACATTATTTGTCTGTAAGGTCAGATTCATCCGTACAGCACAGTCAGATGTTGGTGGAAATGGTTGAATATTGTTTAGTAAATAATGTTTTCATGTTCAACAATATGCACTATCAACAAATACGAGGAGTAGCCATGGGTGCCTGCTCCTCCCCCAGCTATGCGTGTTTACACATGGGCTGGTGGGAGGAGCTGGTACTCGCAACTGAACACAGTGATTGTACACAAAATAATATCATATTATGGCTTCGTTTCATTGATGATTTGTTTGTCATTTGGAAGGGCACACATCAGAAAGCGCAGGAGTTCATCAATTCAAACAATGTGAACACACTTTACACTTTACTGCTACAATAAGTGAAACCACAGTCACATTTTTAGACACTGAGGTGTACATACATAACAACCATATAGAGACTAAACTGTATCGTAAAGAAACAGCGGGAAATTCAACTTTACATGCCAGCAGCGCCCACCCAAGACATTTAATAAACAGCATCCCCTATGGGGAAATGCTGAGACTGAGGAGGGTGAATAGTAACCTAGAATCTCTCAAAAAGGCACAAGAAGAAAGCAAAGTCAGGTTCCTAGAAAGGGGATATTCACTCAAAACTATCAAAGGGGCCATAGCTAAATCAATGATCCCGGATAGATTAGAGCTGATTAAGAACAAACCAGGGAAACAAGTAAGCCGGCAAGAACAACTAGTATCACAGGCCACTCGAGTTAAATCCAAAACTGATGATTTCAGGATAATTATGGAATGTAGTAGACAATACAAGGAATTACGGAGCATTATTACACGTAACTGGCCACTAGTATTGGGTGATCCAGTGATAGGACACACTTTGTCACAAAAGGTTGCCATCACACATAGAAGGGCGCCCTCTATGAGGGATAAATTGGTAAAAACAAGCCCTGAATTGATTGAAAGATGCAGCTGGCTTAAGTCTCATAAGGGGTTTTTCAGATGTAAGACATGCAAAGCATGTCAACAAGGGATAAACAAAACTACATATACAACCCCGTTTAGCCCCGTGGAAATTAAAATCAACAAACTCCTGACATGCAAAACCGAGTGTGTGATTTATGTTTTGGTGTGTCCTTGTGGGCTACAATACATTGGAAGTATAAAACTTCAAGCTCATAAACGTGTACTTCAGCACATCAGAGCTATCACAAACCAGGACAACACATACCCGGTGGCAAGGCATTTTAAGGATTATCACAAGTCATGGAGTCAAGAATTAAAATACTTCCTTATAGACTCTGTCCCTCCCAGTAGAAGAGGAGGAAATAGAGAGGCTGAGCTACGCAGACTTGAAACCAGGTATTTCCTTGAAATGGACTCTAAACACCCAGGGGGGCTGAACACAACAGAAGATATGTACACTTGTCTCTAGTAATTTAAAAGCAACTATTTGCACTGGTATATACAAGTCAGAAGGATTTTTATGTTTTATATCTGATGTTTTATGTTATTTATATATTTATATATTTAATATTTAATATTTAAACATATGTGACCTGTCCTATATCACAAAGCTGCAATAAGGAGTACAAAAGAAATTATGAATGTACAGGATGTAAGCAAGCAGATTTATCTGTGTACACATTGACCCACTAAATACAAAATGAAATTATGAAATGGGGATCTCACGGTATTGAAACCATGATTTTGGCAGATCTGATGGTTTAATGAGAATTACCATCTTGATACATATCATTATTGATACAATACCAGCAGGTACAATGAATATTGTAATTGTACAACAGGAGAAAATATTTATTAATAATTGAGCACTCAGGCACTTACACTTTTTGCACATTTTGCACATTGGACTAAGAATAGGGACCAACAAAAGAGCTGGTCGTAGGAAACAGTAAATATCCAGCAACAATATCTTGTTGCACATTGCATTTTTTTGCATATATTTAATATTAATATTAATGTATATTGCGTAGTAAATTATGAATATGATTGTAGGACAGCGCGATGAAATTAATGACTGTCCGCAAGGGATGATAATTAAACAATAAGGTCTTACAGGATTATCTTGGATGGACAGATTTTTTGCAATCATTGGCTATTTAAATATTTATATATTTATATAGGTATTTATTTATTAATGTAATAGTTGATGATGTTTAAATTGTTTAAATTATTATCAAGCCCAATGCAACAAACGCGTTAATGCAACAAACTGATATTTACGGAGTGGAAAACAGTTTTAAAAGTATTTCTTTCATGTCCATACCTGTTTATATTCTCTGCACGAATCACAAAGCACTTTTGTCACTTTAAAAAAGAAAAAATAGAACTGCAATGATGTCATGTGATCAAGGCTCTTGAGGAGTTGAAACGCGTTATGGCGACATCGTAATAAAAATCTAAAATACAGCACCTACTTTGCGGTCCGTGTCCGTATGTGGCGGGGAGGAATCTCGAGTGCCAACGGAGAGCGATATATATATATATATATATATATATATATATATATATATATATTGTTAGATTTGGGGGTCTCTAGTTGGCAGAGGTAGGTACCTTTGTCCAAATAGGGACCCTTAAGTCTAGTCAGGGAAAGTAGGTACTCTCCCGAAATAACCCCTGCTCACCCTCTTGGTAGCTTGGCACGAGCAGACAGGCTTAGTTCAGAGGCAGTGTGTAAAGCATTTGTGAACACATACAGTAATCAAGTGACAACACTACAAATGAACACCACACAGGTTATATATTTATAAAAATAGGTATACTTTATATAGATTTATCACAAGACCATAAACGACAAAAATAATCCACAATACTGTCAAGAGTGCTTAGTTCTGATCAAAAAGGCTTAATTCAAGGTTCTGTTCGAGTCGGTAGCCTCCTCCGGCTACGGCGATGTCGAGAACAAACAGAGTCTAACAAATCCAGCTGACTGCGTCGAGACGGGCCAACACAGCGTAGACAGACTCGGTCACAGTACCTTTTACTTGAAGCGGCAGGCACGGGCGTGCGAGCCGGATGGCTGTTCGTCGCGGTCGCGATGCAAAAATGGAAGCGTTGCAGGACGCGTTGTCCCTCGATGCGGTGCAGGCAGCGGCTCGTTGACGGCGTCGAGGCGGAGTCGGTGAGACCAGGGCCGTGCGTTGCAGGGCGAGACGGTGCTTCGATGCGGTGCTGGCAGGTTGCGGTGCGGCGACGGAGCCAGATTCAGGAGCTGGCGTCGATCAGTCCGGACAGCGGTGCGAGTCGGGCGGTGCATCGCAAAGCGTGCGGCGGTGCCCAACTCCGGTGCGGTCACAGGACTCGAACTCAGCAGCAGTGACCGTGTCGGTCGGACCAGTTCGATTCGGCGTAGCGAGCGTTACAGGACAGCGTTGTCCCTCGATGCGGTGCAGGCAGCGGCTCGTTGGCGGAGTCGGTGAGACCAGGGCCGTGCGTTGCAGGGCGAGACGGTGCTTCGATGCGGTGCTTACAGGACACCGAGTCGGTCGTGGGAGTCGGTCTCAGCTCCCTACCTCTGTAGCCACTGAAACAGAGTTTCCAGCAGCAATTCACAAAGGGGTGAAGTCCAATGGTCCTGGGACTTCGGTCAGGGGGCAAGCTCTCTTCCAAGCCCTTGGAGATCCTTCACAAGTTGATGAAAGTCACAGCAAAGCAAAAGTTCCTTTCTCCTTTCTTTGGCAGTCAGGCAAACCACTGCAGGCCAATCCCCCAAGCAGCACTTCAGGCTTAGGGATAGTCTCTCCTCAGTTTCTTCTTTGTTCCGCTCCTCAGCAAAGGTTTCTTCTTGTTCCCAAAAGTGATCTAATTTCCTAGGGGTCTGGGTCCCCTTTTTATACCCAGTTTCTCTTTGTTCTCTGAAGGCAGAGAAGCCTCTGCCTGGTCCAAAACCAGTTCTGGTCAGTCCTGGAGCACTTTGTTTTCCTGACTCCTTCTTTCCTTTCAGAATGTGGGGCAGAGTGCTCAGCCGCCCATCAGGAGGTGGAGCCAGCATTGTGGAAGGCAGGCACAGCCCTATTCAGACCCAGGTGCAACTCCTCCCTCCACTCTGGATGCAGATCTTTCTATTCAGCCCTGTGCTGACTCACCCTGTCTCCTGTAGCCACCCCCAGCCCCTGTCACTCAATCTCCAGACAAGGAATACACAACCTAGCAGAGGCAGGCTTGGATAGTTAGGCAAGAAAATACCCACTTTCTAAAGTGGTATTTTCAAACACAGAATGTTAAAACCAACTTCACTAAAAGATGTATTTTATCATCCTGAGTTCAGGCATACTAAATTCGTTTTTCTACCATGTTCCCTGGGTCAGTTCTGACTATAAGGTGTAATAGTCAGTCTGCCCATTCTGGCCTATGGGGAGCAGGTAGCCTTGCAATAGTGAAAAACGAAAATGGCTGTAATTCACTATTAGGACATGCCACACACACCAGGGCATGTCCTACCTTATACCTACAATGCACCCTGCCCTAGGGCCTACTTTAGGGGTGACCAACATGCAGTAAAGGGAAGGTTTAGGGACTGGTAAGTGGGTGCACTCACCAAGTCAACATGGCAGCCCTAGGCTGCACACAGGCTCTGCAATGGCAGGCCTGAGACACACTTACAAGCTGCTTCTGTGGGTGGCACAACCCGTGCTGCAAGCCCACCAGCAGCATTGGATTTACAAGCCCTGGGCACACTCAGTGCACGGTACTAGGGACTGACAAGTAAACCAATCATCCAATCATGGAGTCACTAATACATACATCAATTCACGTTAGGGAGCACTTGCACTTTGGCACTGATTAGCAGCGGCAAAGTGCCCATAAGCATCTAGTCCAGCAAAATCATATCGGTAACAGTGGAGGCATTACGAAAAAATGGAAGGAGACCCACGCCAAGGATGCCAGGTCTAACACGTGTCCCCTCCAGCTGAAATGTGGGGAGAACTATCCTACCCCTAGGGAGTTCTCATCGCTAAGCGGAAAAATCTGGACAGTCCATCAGCATTGGCGTGTTCTGTACCAGGGCGGTGTTCCACCGTAAAGTCCATCCCCTGTAGGGAAATGGACCACCTCAACAGCTTTGGATTCTCACCCCTCATCTGCATCAACCATCTGAGGGGCCTGTGGTCTGTCTGAACCCGGAAGTGAGTCCCAAACAGGTATGGTCTCAGCTTCTTCAGTGCCCAGACCACAGCAAATGCCTCCCGCTCAATAGCACTCCATCTCTGTTCCCGGGGAAGTAACCTCCTACTGATGAAGGCTACAGGTTGGTCTAGGCCCTCCTCATTGATCTGTGATAGAACAGCCCCTACACCATGCTCTGAAGCGTCGGTCTGAACAATGAACTCATTGGAGAAGTTGGGTGCCTGGAGCACAGGCGCCGTGCACATGGCAGTCTTCAAGGTGTCAAAAGCTTTTTGACAGGCGTCAGTCCAAATCACTTTCCTGGGCTGCTTCTTGGAAGTCAGCTCTGTCAAGGGGGCAACAATGCTGCCATACCCCTTGACGAATCTCCTGTAATACCCGGTGAGTCCTAGGAAGGCTCTCACCTCTGTCTGGGTCTTGGGGGTCTCCCAAGCCAGAATGGTATCAATTTTCGGTTGGAGGGGCGCCACCTGGCCGCTCCCAACCTGGTGTCCCAAGTACACCACAGAACCCTGCCCAATCTGGCACTTACTCGCCTTGATTGTGAGGCCTGCCCTCCGCAGCGCCATCAACACTTCCCAGAGGTGACGCAGATGTTCTTCCCAACTGGCACTGAACACTGCGATGTCATCCAGGTAGGCGGCACTGAAATCCTCCAGTCCAACCAACACCTGGTTGCCCAACCTCTGAAAGGTGGCAGGGGCATTCTTCATCCCAAAGGGCATCACCCGGAACTGGTAGTGCCCATCTGGTGTGGAGAATGCTGACCTCTCTTTGCCCCATCAGTCAATGCGATCTGCCAGTACCCAGACGTTAAGTCAAGCGTGCTGAGGTACCGCGCAGCCCCTAACCGATCTATGAGCTCATCAGCTCTGGGGATGGGGTGGGCGTCAGTCCTGGTGACGGAATTGAGTCCCCTGTAGTCCACACAGAACCGGAGTTCTGGTGTGGCACCAGGCGCGGCAGCCTTTGGAACCAAGACCACTGGGCTGGCCCAAGGGCTGTTAGAGGACTCAATCACCCCTAGCGCAAACATCTTGGAGACCTCCTCCTTGATGCAGGCTCTGACCCTGTCAGTCACCCTGTAAGCCTTGTGCTTCACAGGAAGACTGTCCCCAGTGTCCACATCATGGACGCACCAATGAGTGACACTGGGAACCAGGGAGAACAGGTCAGGGAACTGTCCCAACAGTTGGCGACAGTCACCCTGCTGCTCAGGTGTCAGGGAGGTAGAGAGGTTTACTCCCTCCACTGATCCATCTTGCTCTCGGGCTGACAGGAGGTCAGGAAGAGGCTCGGTCTCCTCCTCCATTCCACCATCTGTAGCTAAGAGCATGCCCACTTGGGACCTCTCCAAGTGGGGCTTCAAGCCGGTTCACATGCAGGACCCGCAAGGGGTTCCTGGGAGACTGCAAGTCCACCAAATAGGTAACTGGACTCTTGCGCTCCACCACCGTAAAAGGGCCGGTCCACCTGTCCTGGAGCGCACAAGGCTCCACAGGGGCCATGACCCACACTTTCTGACCAGGCTGAAGCTCTACCAGAGTGGCATTCTGGTCGTACCACCGCTTCATCTCCTCCTGGCTGGCTTCCAGATTGGCCTCAGCAAGCTCTCTGAAATGCCTAGACAGGTTCCTGAAGGCCAGCATGTAACTGTATACATCCTGGAGAGGTTTCCTGGGAGATTGCTCCCAGCCTTCTTTGTCCAAACTCAGAGGTCCTCGCACCGGGTGTCCATAGAGGAGCTCAAAGGGACTGAACCCTAGAGACTTCTGTGGCACCTCCCGGTATGCAAACAACAGGCATGGTAAGAGGACGTCCCATTTACGCCTCATGGGTTCTTCCAGACCCATAATCATGCCCTTGAGGGTCCGGTTGAATCTCTCAACCAGCCCATTTCCTTGAGGGTTGTAAGGAGTGTTGAACTTGTAAGTTACACCGCACTCCTGCCACAGGGACTTCATGTACTTGGACACGAAGTTGGTACCTCTGTCAGACACCACCTCTTGAGGGAATCCCACACGTGAGAAAATTCCCATCAGTGCCCGTCCCACCACGGGGGCCGTCACTGTCCTCAGAGGGATGGCTTCAGGGTACCGGGTGGCATGGTCCACCAAGACCAGGATAAACCTGTTGCCCATGGCTGTCTTGGGGTCCAGTGGCCCCACAATGTCAATACCCACCCGTTCAAAGGGGGTGCTGACCACAGGGAATGGCTGGAGAGGACCCTTGTGCTTCCTCCCACTCTTTCCACTTGCCTGGCAAGTCTGGCATGTCCTGCAGTGAGTGGCGGCACTCCTGCGCATCTGGGGCCAATAGAAATGGGTAACAAGCCTGTCAAAGGTCTTGTCCTGCCCCAGATGTCCTGCTAACGGTACATCATGAGCCAACCCCAGTAGGAAGGCTCTGAAGCGCTGGGGTACCACCAGCACACGGGCTGACCCCGGATCAGCAACCTTAGGCTCTGAATACAGGAGACCATTCTCCCAGTAAACCCAATGTGATCCAGACTGATCACCTGCTGCCTGGTCTGTGGCCTGTTGCCTCAGACCCACGAGAGAAGGGCATGTGTTCTGCTCCTCGCAGAACTCCTCCCTGGAGGGTCCTCCTTCTTGCTGCCAATGGGTCAGCTCAGGTAGGTCCCCCAGTTCAGCTACCTGTTCCCCTGTAGGCTCCAGGGCATCCCCCTCAGGGTCTGCCTCCTCCTGGACCGTGGGAACCTCAGGGGCCGGTTTCCCGCGCCCCCTGCCTCCTCTCTCTCCGGCAGGCACCTGGGCCTCCCTCTCAGGCTCCAGGTCCTCTTGAACACCTTTAGCTGCCATTGACCGGGTGGTCACACATGCCCAATCAGGCAAGCCCAACATTTCCAAATGCGCACTCCGCTCCACCTTAGCCCAAGGTGAGCTCTCCAAATCGTTCCCTAACAAACAGTCAACAGGCATGGCTGGCCTCACAGCTACTTGAAGAGTACCCGAGACCCCCCACTCCAAAGGGAACCTGAGCCACCTTGCAGTGACTCTCTGTGTTGTCAGCGGCAACAACCGGATAGAATGCATCAGGGATAACCTGCTCTTTAGACACCAGGTGACACTTGACAGCTGTCACACTGGCTCCGGTGTCTCTCAGAGCCTCCACCCTATGGCCATTGATGGTCACCCACTGCCTGTATTTCTTAGTGTTCTCAGGCAGCGGGGTCCTAGGGACCATCTCAGAGTCTCCTAATGAGACAAGGGAAAACACTGTGGGATCCCCCCACCTTGGGCACCCAACTCCTCCCCCAGGGCTACACAAGCCAACTGCCGGGGGACTGCACTGGTGGGTGCTGGTTTTCCATGCAAAGGGCAACGAGGATCGTTTGCCTTGTGGCCAGGGCGCCACACTTGTAACATACCAGTGGTCCTTGGTGAACAGGGGGCCTGTCAGGGCCACTGGCTTCTTCTCAGGGGAGGCTGGGAACCTTTCCCTTGGTTCCCTGGGGGTCTACTTTGGGGCCCTTTATGGAACTCCTTCTGTTTACCCTTGTCCCCCCACTCTTCTGCTGGGGACCCTGCCCACCCTTGGCGGAGTCTCTCACGTGACCCTTGTGGACCCGGGTACTCACCCAGCGGTCCGCCTCCTCAGCAAGCTGCCTAGGGTTAGTCAGCTTACTATCAATCAGGTGCTGGCGTAGCTCAGGAAAACAATTACCGGACAAGTGCTCCCAGGCAATCAAATCAAAGAGCGCCTGAAAATCAGTCGCTTTGCTACCCTTTACCCAACCATCCAAGGCTCTGCAAAAGAAGGTCACATATTCAACCCAGGTACTGCTTTCAATCTTACTACAGTTCCTGAACCTTTGCCTATAAAGCTCAGGGGTCAAACCATACCTAGTCATTAAGGCATCCTTCATGTGGCTGTACGAATTATAGACTTCAGAGGGCAAATCTAACAAGGTATCCCGCCCCTCACTGAGGAACCGTCCCCACAACCCCGCTCCCCAATCCTTCTCAGGGACCCGGTGGGAAGACATGGCTACCTCATAGGCTTTGAACCACTGCCCAATGTCAACATTTTTAAAAAAACTCCTTCACCACATCTTTGGGAATATACACCCTAGCTTCAACAGGCACAGGCGGTACACTGCCACCAGAGGGAGTAATCTCTAAGCTCTTGGCCTTCAATTCCAACTCCCTCAAAACTTTCTCATGTTCAAACTGCATTTTCTTTTCCTCTAGGGCTAATTTCCTAGTTTGCATTTCGAATTCTAACTGCCCATTCAGCTTGAGCTTGGTCAGCTCTATTTCGTGCATCCTACCCTCTTTCCTGTCCTCCAACTCCTCGGGAGACAGTCCTCTGGCAGAAACACTGCTACCTACTGGGGAAGGTGGTCTTCTAGCCCCTAGACCCAATAGCCCCTCCAGCTGCCCTTCTGCATTCTCAGCCCCCTCCACAGGGGCACTCCTTGATTTGACCCAGGCCCTCAGCGCCTTTTGGAGGTCCTCCTTCCTGGAGAGTCCGGTCATGGACACTTTAAACTTTTTGCAGAATTGCCTGAGCTGCTTAAGGGTGTAGCATTCTAGCCTCTCTTCTTCCCAATCACACTCAACAGAGGCTACTGATGCTGGTTTCTCCATAGTGACTGAACTTGGCATTTGCAAAAATAGGAAATCCCAGAAAAAATGCTATAAAAGTATGTGGTTGCGTTTTGGTCTGCACTCACTTAGTGTTCACCAATCACTGTACATGAGTCACAAATGCAAGTCCAGAATCCTCACCGCTGACCACCAATGTTAGATTTGGGGGTCTCTAGTTGGCAGAGGTAGGTACCTTTGTCCAAATAGGGACCCTTGAGTCTAGTCAGGGAAAGTAGGTACACTCCCGAAATAACCCCTGCTCACCCTCTTGGTAGCTTGGCACGAGCAGACAGGCTTAGTTCAGAGGAAGTGTGTAAAGCATTTGTGAACACATACAGTAATCAAGTGACAACACTACAAATGGACACCACACAGGTTATATATTTATAAAAATAGGTATACTTTATATAGATTTATCACAAGACCATAAACGACAAAAATAATCCACAATACTGTCAAGAGTGCTTAGTTCTGATCAAAAAGGCTTAATTCAAGGTTCTGTGCGAGTCGGTAGCCTCCTCCGGCTACGGCGATGTCGAGAACAAACAGAGTCTAACAAATCCAGCTGACCGCGTCGAGGCGGGCCAACACAGCGTGAGACAGACTCGGTCACAGTACCTTTTACTTGAAGCGGCAGGCACGGGCGTGCGAGCCGGATGGCTGTTCGTCGCGGTCGCGATGCAAAAATGGAAGCGTTGCAGGACGCGTTGTCCCTCGATGCGGTGCAGGCAGTGGCTCGTTGACGGAGTCGAGACGGAGTCGGTGAGACCAGGGCCGTGCGTTGCAGGGCGAGACGGTGCTTCGATGCGGTGCTGGCAGGTTGCGGTGCGGCGACGGAGCCGGATTCAGGAGCTGGCGTCGATCAGTCCGGACAGCGGTGCGAGTCGGGCGGTGCGTCGCAAAGCGTGCGAGCGGTGCCCAACTCCGGTGCGGTCACAGGACTCGAACTCAGCAGCAGTGACCGTGTCGGTCGGACCAGTTCGATTCGGCGTAGCGAGCGTTGCAGGACGCGTTGTCCCTCGATGCGGTGCAGGCAGCGGCTCGTTGACGGAGTCGGTGAGACCAGGGCCGTGCGTTGCAGGGCGAGACGGTGCTTCGATGCGGTGCTTACAGGACACCGAGTCGGTCGTGGGAGTCGGTCACAGCTCCCTACCTCTGTAGCCACTGAAACAGAGTTTCCAGCAGCAATTCACAAAGGGGTGAAGTCCAATGGTCCTGGGACTTCGGTCAGGGGGCAAGCTCTCTTCCAAGCCCTTGGAGATCCTTCACAAGTTGATGAAAGTCACAGCAAAGCAAAAGTTCCTTTCTCCTTTCTTTGGCAGTCAGGCAAACCACTGCAGGCCAATCCCCCAAGCAGCACTTCAGGCTTAGGGATAGTCTCTCCTCAGTTTCTTCTTGGTTCCGCTCCTCAGCAAAGGTTTCTTCTTGTTCCCAAAAGTGATCTAATTTCCTAGGGGTCTGGGTCCCCTTTTTATACTTAGTTTCTCTTTGTTCTCTGAAGGCAGAGAAGCCTCTGCCTAGTCCAAAACCAGTTCTGGTCAGTCCTGGAGCACTTTGTTTTCCTGACTCCTTCTTTCCTTTCAGAATGTGGGGCAGAGTGCTCAGCCGCCCGTCAGGAGGTGGAGCCAGCATTGTGGAAGGCAGGCACAGCCCTATTCAGTCCCAGGTGCAACTCCTCCCTCCACTCTGGATGCAGATCTTTCTATTCAGCCCTGTGCTGACTCACCCTGTCTCCTGTAGCCACCCCCAGCCCCTGTCACTCAATCTCCAGACAAGGAATACACAACCTAGCAGAGGCAGGCTTGGATAGTTAGGCAAGAAAATACCCACTTTCTAAAAGTGGTATTTTCAAACACAGAATGTTAAAACCAACTTCACTAAAAGATGTATTTTATCATCCTGAGTTCAGGCATACTAAATTCGTTTTTCTACCATGTTCCCTGGGTCAGTTCTGACTATAAGGTGTAATAGTCAGTCTGCCCATTCTGGCCTATGGGGAGCAGGTAGCCTTGCAATAGTGAAAAACGAAAATGGCTGTAATTCACTATTAGGACATGCCACACACACCAGGGCATGTCCTACCTTATACTTACAATGCACCCTGCCCTAGGGCCTACTTTAGGGGTGACCAACATGCAGTAAAGGGAAGGTTTAGGGACTGGTAAGTGGGTGCACTCACCAAGTCGACATGGCAGCCCTAGGCTGCACACAGGCTCTGCAATGGCAGGCCTGAGACACACTTTACAAGCTGCTTCTGTGGGTGGCACAACCCGTGCTGCAAGCCCACCAGCAGCATTGGATTTACAAGCCCTGGGCACACTCAGTGCACGGTACTAGGGACTGACAAGTAAACCAATCATCCAATCATGGAGTCACTAATACATACATCAATTCACGTTAGGGAGCACTTGCACTTTGGCACTGATTAGCAGCGGCAAAGTGCCCATGAGCATCTAGTCCAGCAAAATCATATCGGTAACAGTGGAGGCATTACGAAAAAATGGAAGGGAGACCCACGCCAAGGATGCCAGGTCTAACATATATATATATATATATATATATATATATATATATATATATATATATATATATATATATATATATATATGTATATACACAGCAATCCTGTACTCTCGCAAAGAAACAGGCACCGACACGCTGGAGTATAGAAGCACAGTAATTTACTGGGACAGAAGGCTCTGAGACGCGTTTCGGTGGACGAACCACCTTGCTCACACAAGTCAGCGCCACTAAAGTGAGTACATTTAAAACGTTTCCATGGGAACCATGCTGATGACATGGACATAGAAGAAATATGCACACTCAGTTTAGGCAGGCATGTTAACATCACAATGCCTGTCAAACGATATATACATTAAAATCAGAATGATATTTTAGAGATAAATTAAAATAAACATAACTAAACATAAATTCAGCATTGGAAATGGTGTTTGCAATCCTGGCTGCGCATTTCTTGAAAAGTTTCAGTTAATGTAAGGCAATGAGCAATTCAGATAATACTGTCATTAATCTCTCTGACATCGAACTATCTACTGCAGAAACACAGCTGCTTTCACTTGGTCTTTCCTATTGCCCTACAAATAGCTTCAAGTATGTACAATCTAGAGTGGATGTTTTCAAATTCATTCGAAAACTTAAGCTTCTCAAACATTTCAAGTTGAAAAATGCAACAGAGGTTACCTCCAACATCAGACAACCTGCTATGACTTCCTCTACTCTTCAGGTATCCGACATTACCACACTTAGATCGATGTATTCATTGGCTGTCAATGATGAAAGTATATCAAGTTCCACACAAGATGAACTGCGGGAACTTGGCATCAATAGTAGCAATCCATCGAACAGCCCCTTTCGTTCGCCTTCCACCTTTATTCCTATCATGCCCAAAGATGCAATTGACATATTTAATGACTGTGTCATCGAGGAACTAAAGAAATTAAATAGAACTGTCTTGCGAAAAGAGAATCAAAGAAGGCATTTGGATGTGCAATATTCCAACCTCATGCGCAAGTTGAAAGACAACAACAACATGATTATCAACAAGGCGGACAAGGGGGGCAATATAGTGTTGTGGCCTAGGGTCTTCTACATGGAGGAGGCCCTACGCCACTTGAATGATGTAGATTGCTACAGAAAAGCCTCCTTTAGTGATCTCAGGCAGGTCAAGGACACTGTGTTCAAGGATTTGGCCCAGTGGAAACGCATGGGCCTCCTTAGTAAAAATGAATTCTGCTTTTTAAAAAACGAACATCCCATAACTCCAGTGTTATATTTTATTCCTAAAGTTCATAAAAATATAACACCTGTTCCAGGGAGACCAATAATATCAGCTCAGAGGAGTCTCTTAGAGCTCATGTCCAAATATGTTGATTATTTCTTACATGAATTTGTTGAGAATCTCCCTTCTTTTATCAGAGACACTGGCCATTTCTTATCTAAACTTCAAACCTTCAAATGGGAAGAGGATTGTCTTTTTATTGTAATGGACATTTGCTCACTGTACACGAGCATTCACCATTCTGACGGTATTGAAGCGGTCAGATACTTTTTGGGTAAACGCAGCATTCATTTGTATGAACATAACACAATGATCCTAAAAATGATTGAGACTAGCCTTATGAACAACTATTTTATGTTTGACAAGGAGGTTCACCAACAGCTTCGTGGGGTGGCGATGGGGGCATGCTTCTCTCCCAGCTATGCGTGTTTACACGTTGGCTGGTGGGAGGAGCATGTCCTCAGGAACCTCCACAAAACCGTTTATGATGCTCATGTTCTCCACTGGTGGAGATTCATAGATGATGTCTGTGTGGTATGGAGAGGGTCTATGGAATCTGCCAATCAATTTGTTGAGACTATTAACAATAACATGCTTAATTTGAATTTTACTGCTCATATCAGCGATAAATGTGTGCAATTCTTGGATGTGGAGCTATACATTGAGGGTAACAACATACATACTAAACTCCACAGGAAAAGTACTGCTGGAAATTCTATACTCGATGCCAGAAGTGCCCATCCCAACCACCTTATTCGGAGTATCCCCTATGGGGAGTTTCTGAGAATCCGGAGAATCTGTAGTTCTGAAACAGATCTCAAACTCTGCCAGTCAGAAGCTCTCCAACGTTTTAGTGCACGGGTTACAAAACCAAAGATTTGAAGTCAGCATTGAACAGGGCTAACATTCACAGCAGAGAGGAGTGTTTACAGGATAATACCACAAACACCATCCCTACATTAACCACTCCCAGTAACACATCTGAACCTTTGGACTCAGTCATATTGATAACTACTTACAGTCGCCAAGAGAAACAAATAAGGAAGATCATTTATAGGAATTGGCCTATAGTTTTGACAGATATGACCTTGTCTCAAACCCTGCCAGAACTTCCTTCTCTAACCCTTAGACGTGCCCCTTCGATGAGAGATGCACTCGTCAAAACTAGCCCAGAGGTTAGTGTCTCTAGCACATGGTTATCTAAAAGGACAGGATTTTTTAAATGTAGCTCTTGTCGAGCTTGCAAATTTGGAAAAAACATAACGGAGTATACCACTGCATTTGAGTCCAAACCTATAAAGATCCAGGGCCATTATACCTGTAGGACCGATTTTGCGGTCTACATATTGGAATGCACCTGTCATCTAAAATATGTTGGAAGTACAAAGCTCCAAGTCTTCAACAGGATACTTCAACATCTTCGTGCAGTAGTTAATTCAGATCCTAATTATCCTGTTGCTCGACACCTTAAATTAGTCCATAATAACAACCTTAACGACTTGAGTTATATTGTATTAGGTTCAGTACCGAAGTCAATCAGGGGGGGTAATAGGGAGAAGAAACTCCGCCAGCTAGAATCCCAATTTATCCTGTTATTAGATACTAGGATGCCTAATGGCCTCAACACAGGAGAGGACTTGCACAATTTCCTATAGGCTGGGTATACAGTGGCTTTATATATTTTTCTGTTTTAGACTGGTTTTTTACTTAGTTTTTAACTTGGTTTTAACCTGGTTTTACCTGGTTTTAAACAAGTTTTAAACTGGTTTTAGCCCCGTTGTTTTACCATGTACTGTATCTTTTTGGGTATCAATAGTAAGTAATGATGACATTAACTGATTTGTACTAGTCGTATGTTTACTGTGCACTCGCACTTTATGTACATATGAATGGTACTAGTATTAGAACTCAGCTGTGTTGTTTTATTCCATATTTTGCACTCAATCGTATGTCTACTGTGCACTTGCACTTTATTCTTCATATGAATTGGGCATGCCTCAGGCTTCGTGATTTTTTTTATGTTGCCAGCTATTATAGATTATAGTTGGCAGAACTTGACGATTTGCACATTCTTGCACTTGTACTTTAGTTGGTAGCACTTTTCCTTTGGGAGTAAGCAATAATGATATTAACACTGGGAAAGGGGTAGGATTTATGATCATTTAGATCAAGTAGAGCTGTATATATATTTCAGGATGGAACCTTAATTACCACTTGGTTAAGTTTTAGATATTGTTTATACATTTATATGTTTTAATATGGTTTTATCCAGCCAGTACGGTTTTCTACTTTGTTCATCATCCTTCCCTTTAAATCCCCAGGCAGTGACACTTTCTTTTATCAAACGAAGTATTGTGTTTGTTTTAGACCAAGTGCCTGTCAGGTATGTTTTTTAGCTCTATTGCTTAGGGGTGTGGTTGAATTTCGTCAACCTAAGACTTTGACACTATTTAAGGGTTGTAATAGGTCCAGCGCGTCATGTGATCAAGGCCGTGGAAACGCGGTCGAAACGCGTCATGCTGGGCACTTGCCGTTACATTGTTTGATGCTGAAACTTTCTTCTGCAATAAAGCACTGCACTTTGAAACATCATGCTGTGGTCCGTACCTGATTTTCGCCGTGGCTATGGTGATCCAGGATTGTGGTTTTCTCATATATATATATATATATATATATATATATATATATATATATATATATATATATATATATAGTTCAGACAATTTGAAGTACGAATAGCATGTATTTATTGTTTATGATACAAACGAAGCACGCAAATAAGTGTGTTTTCCATGTTTATGACCATGTGATATCCCAATTGTATGTACTTGTCACTTTAAATATTGCACTAACCTGAGCATCCATGTCATGTGATCAAGGCTCTACGGAGCCGAAACGCGTAATGGCGACGGTTGATTAAACACCTTAAGCACTGAATTGGGTCCGTGTCCGTGTGTTTGGAAAAGGAGTCTTCCAGTTTGCGGTGTTCATGTCATATATATATATATATATATATATATATATATATATATATATATATATATATATATATATATATATATATTTACACACACACAGCAATCCTGTACTCTCGCAAAGAAACAGGCACCGACACGCTGGAGTATAGAAGCACAGTAATTTACTGGGACAGAAGGCTCTGAGACGCGTTTCGGTGGACGAACCACCTTGCTCACACGAGTCAGCGCCACTAAAGTGAGTACATTTAAAACGTTGACATGGGAACCATGCTGATGACATGGACATAGAAGAAATATGCACACTCAGTTTAGGCAGGCATGTTAACATCACAATGCCTGTCAAACGATATATACATTAAAATCAGAATGATATTTTAGAGATAAATTAAAATAAACATATCTAAACATAAATTCAGCATTGGAAATGGTGTTTGCAATCCTGGCTGCGCATTTCTTGAAAAGTTTCAGTTAATGTACTAATAACATGTAAATCATGTGTGTCACAAGGCTTCAGAGATATACAGTGCCCTAAATGTTCAAATGTACCAATACATTGCACTATGTATACAATATATGCTGTTGTGAGAGGCCACATGAGCACAGGTTAGTACCTACGAAGACCGGTGAATGAAATAACGCCTATGTGCCTACACATCAAGCCCAAGTGGGCATAGGATGTCAAACCTAGTACAATAGATTAGATAACATACTGGGCTCCACCTCATGAAGACCATGTGCTGAGTACATATGCAACAGGTGTTGCACTAAACACAACCAAGACATGTTAAAGAAACAGACCCAATGCTTTAACACATGGCCTACACAAAATTATAAATGAAAATCAATACTCATGCACTGGAAAGGCTGTTAGGGAGTGGATATAGCTAAGCAGGGTGACAATTGTGAGATTAGCTCTTCGTCAGAATTCTGCCCATGTGAGATTTTGCTATTGAGCATGATGATATATCTAGATTCTAGCTTTCTCAATTGTTGCTCTCTATTGCCTCCTCTGGGGTTTTTGGGAATGGCGTCAATCACATAATACACCAGATCTTTCGCTGAACCATGGTGGTGCTCGTGGATATGTCTGGCTATGGGGTAGCTCTTGTCATAGTTGTCTATTGCCCTGAGATGTTGCAGAATTCTGATATGGACCATATGTATGGTGCTACCTACATATCGCTTGGGGCATGTGCATTCCAGTATGTACACTGCAAAATTTGTCTTGCAGTTGTACCTACCCTTGATGGTAACAGGTGAGTTTCTCAAAGGCCACTTAATGGTTTTCCCATTTTTCCCATGTTTGCAGGCTTTACACCTGAAACATCTCTGAACCCCTTTGTTGTACGTAAGCCACTCTGACCCACTGCTAGGTTTAGGTGTACTTTGCACTAATTCATTTCTCATTGACTTGGCCCTCCTGAATGAGATAAGCGGTACACGGGGTATATCTTGCCCTATTACGGGATCACTCTTGATCAGCCGCCAGTGTCTGTACAGGATGTTCCGGAGTCTGGCATGATACATCGAAAAACCAGTGATCAGACGTATCTGTCCGGAGTCCGTATCTTTACGCTTTCTCTTATTAATCCCAAAGAGCAGATCTTCTCTTCTCTTGTTACCAACTTTGTCACTAGCTGTGTTCAGTATTTCACTCGCATATCCACGCTGGGACAAACGGTTGGACAGATCTGTCTGGATCTCTCTCAATGAATTCTCATTGCTACAATTACGCTTCATGCGCAGGTTCTCTGCATACGGGATGCTGTATTTAAGTTTGGTAGGATGAAAATTGCTGGTGTGCAGAATAGAATTGCCAGCAGTCGGTTTTCTGTATGTTTTCGTGTGCAGTCTGTTCTCTTCTACATACACTACCAAATCCAAAAAATGGACCTCACTTTTACTGATGTCATATGTGAATGAAAGATTCAGATTATTCACATTAAGTTTCTGTGCAAATACTTTAGCTGACTCGGGTGAGCCTTTCCATAGTATAAAGAGATCGTCTACGAATCTTGTCCACAGAACGATATTCTCTGCCCACTCCTTTGCAAAGTCAACTGCTAGTACATGCTCCTCCCACCAGCCCATATGCAAATTTGCATAGCTGGGGGCGAAGCATGTACCCATGGCAGTGCACTGCAGTTGTTTATATGTCTGCTGTTGGAACATAAAAACATTGTTATAGAGACACCACTCAACCATGTTAATCAGCATGTGTGTGCTGATGTAAGTGAATGTGTCTCGTTCCTAGGTAATGTGACAGTGCCTTTATCCCATCAGTGTGTCTTATACTTGTATACAGAGCCATGACGTCCATGGTCATGAGAACATATGAGTCATTCCACCTCACATCATAAATTCAATGCAAGAAGTCTCCTGTGTCCATAATGAACGAAGGAAGTGCTTTGACATGCTCTTGAAGAAAGAAATCTATAAACTTCGAAGTGTTCTCAAATAGCCCACCAATTGCAGAAATGATTGGTCGCCCTGGAGGTACAGTGGCATTCTTGTGCACATTGGGAATCAAGTATAATATAGGAGTTACAGGGTGTTCAACTTTTAGGTATCTCAGTTCATCTTGTGATAAAAGACCTCTGCCTCTCCATTTGTATAGTTCTGCGTGGAACTTTCCTTTGATTTCATCATGGGTAGACGGACTCACTTTACAGTAACAGTCAGGGTCCAGAAGTTGTCTGTTTGCTTCGTTGTTGTACATCTCCAAGGGCCACAGTACGATATTTCCTCCCTTGTCTGACCATCGCACAACAATATCCTTTCTGTCTTTTACTTTCTTCATGGTCAGAGCATACTGCTGACCAATGCTTGAGTTGGCATGAAGGAACTGCTTGCTCGAGTCCACTGCCAGTTTCTTTGGGTCTGAGATGACTGTTTCTGAGAATATATCCAATGAGTCCCTCTGCATCATTGGTAAGAATACTGATTTAGGCTTGAAGGGTGTCCGTGTGCTCCCATATATGTCGAGTCCCATGGCAGCTGCCAAGTCTTCCGATGATCTGCCCACAGCTACTGGTTGTGTTTCATTTTGCAGTTCATCTAATGCCTGTAACAACTGCATATCACCTATGGCTAGATTGACCATGGTTTCTTCATCTTGATTCACCGTGTGAGGCATGTTGGATTTGCCTTTAAAGAACTTGAGGAGCTTTAATTTTCTCACGAATTTGAAAAAGTCGATCCTTGTCTGTACATAATCAAAGTTAGTTGGTGAGCAGAATGATAATCCTAGTGATAAAATTGTCTCTTCTTCATCACTCAATTTTAAGTTGGAGAGATTCACAACTGTGTTCGAGCTGCCATGCTCCATTATTGCTTGTTGCGTGTCTGTTTTGGCTTGTTTCTTAGACCCTCCCCTCCACCATCTGTTTTTTCTGCACCTCTTCCCTTCCCTCTGACCTCTTTGCCTTTTCTTTGGGGCTGGGGTCTGAGGTTGAGTGTCCGGTCTAAGCGTAAAAAACGCAGTTCTTCAACTACTGAAGGAATTTCTTTTCCTACTCTCCCCCCAGATGCGCCATCATCCGGATCTGTTTCCACTTCAGAGCTCAGCTCGGAGCTCGTTTCCTTGTTGTGAGATTGTGGAGTAGGGGATGCCTTCTCTGAAAGCTGCTGGAGTCTCATGTTATCAAATCTCTTTGAAAATGTGTAGATTCTGCCCATTTGGTAATCCAATTTATCTCATAAGAATTTAGTTGCTTTTCTGTTTTTAATAGACTGCTCATATTTTTGCAGACGGGTTTTCATTTCACTCTCTAAGCGCGAAACTTCCTCTTTGGTGGTATGTTTATTTATCTCTGCCTGTAGTGTCTCAATTTTCATCATGATTGTATCTCTGTCACTGATAGCGTATTTGATCCTTTGTGAGGATTCAGCACTGTTGTCTGCCCATTCCTTGAGCATATTCGGGTCTGGGTTTTCGTACGTGGGTGCCACCAGTATGCGTAAACCCCGCGGGATTCTGCCAACATCTAAGTATCTTTGGAGTGACCTGCACTCCCACCACTTCGAAATTTCATTTTTGCGCAACTTTTCCAGTGTGTGCATTTGCTCTTTCAGGTTTGATGAAGGTGAATGAGATCTTGCATTCCCTTTATTGCCACCAGAAACTGTTACTGTATCATCATTGAAAAGTTCATCTGCTGCTTGGTCCCGCAGCCAATCTTCAGCCATCCTGTTAGTCACCAATATCGCTGTGAACTCCAACTATGCTATTTGTTAGCAAACTACCTCTCCCATCAGGCACCTGTCTGTATAGCGCATGTGTAAACTCTGGTGGTAAGTTTACCTGGCTCCCTGACCACCCTACGGGACCCAAGATACCAGCAGCTTACCCCCTTTGTCTTCCACGCCAATCACGCTTACGTACAGGCTGTGGGGGGCTCCGCGGTGTAGTTTCCAATACTCCTCCACAATTCCGGCAAACGTGGTGCTCCAAATCGAGGGTGTGTCGGTGGAGACGATCCCGGGCACTTCGTCAATCCACACACAGCAATCCTGTACTCTCGCAAAGAAACAGGCACCGACACGCTGGAGTATAGAAGCACAGTAATTTACTGGGACAGAAGGCTCTGAGACGCATTTCGGTGGACGAACCACCTTGCTCACACAAGTCAGCGCCACTAAAGTGAGTACATTTAAAACGTTGACATGGGAACCTTGCTGATGACATGGACATAGAAGAAATATGCACACTCAGTTTAGGCAGGCATGTTAACATCACAATGCCTGTCAAACAATATATACATTAAAATCAGAATGATATTTTAGAGATAAATTAAAATAAACATAACTAAACATAAATTCAGCATTGGAAATGGTGTTTGCAATCCTGGCTGCGCATTTCTTGAAAAGTTTCAGTTAATGTACTAATAACATGTAAATCATGTGTGTCACAAGGCTTCAGAGATATACAGTGCCCTAAATGTTCAAATGTACCAATACATTGCACTATGTATACAATATATGCTGTTGTGAGAGGCCACATGAGCACAGGTTAGTACCTTAGAAGGCCGGTGAATGAAATAATGCCTATGCGCCTACACATCAAGCCCAAGTGGGCATAGGATGTCAAACCTAGAACAATACATTAGATAACATACTGGGCTCCACCTCATGAAGACCATGTGCTGAGTACATATGCAACAGGTGTTGCACTAAACACAACCAAAACACGTTAAAGAAACAGACCCAATGCTTTAACCCATGGACTACACAAAATTATAAATGAAAATCAATGCTCATGCACTGGAAAGGCTGTTAGGGAGTGGGTATAGCTAAGCAGGGTTACAATTGTGAGATTAGCTCTTCGTATATATATTCACTGAAAAAACCATAGGTTTCAGGGACGTTATAGTTAGAAATTAGCATTTAAAAAACCTTAGAAATTCACTGAAAAAACCATAGGTTTCAGGGACGTTAGAAATCAATCGATTGAATTCCTGGATGTGCAAGTATATGTGGGACAAGGTAGAATAGAAACCAAACTACATTAATAAAGCCACAGCGGGCAATTCAATTCTTCACACAAAAAGTGCACATCCTAGACATCTAATTAATAGCATACCTTATGGCGAATATCTAAGAATTCGCAGAGTATGTAGTTCCGATATGACTCTGGAACGATGCCAAAGTGAGGCAACAGATAGATTTATTGCACGAGGGTACAACAGCAAAGCTTTACAGAAGGCCAGAAATAGAGCCAATGCCAGCCCCAGAGAGAATGTGCTATTCAGAGAGAGTACTAAAAAAGAACGAACTAGCACAACACAACCTAACACAAGTGAGGAACCACATGAGATTAGACTTATTACAGTCTTCAGTAAACAGGAAAGACAAATAAGGAGAATTATCAACACACAGTGGCCCATAGTACTAACAGATGTGACACTGGGTCAAATGCTCCCTGAAAAGCCGTCGCTGACATTTAGACGTGCTCCTTCAATGAGGGATTTGCTAGTAAGCAGTAGCCCTGAAGTCAGTTCTGCCCAAAATTGGTTGTCACCGAAATGTGGGTTTTTTAAATGCAACAGTTGCAGAGCTTGTAAATTTGGAATTAATATGCAGAGCTACACTACAGCATTTTGTACTGAACCAGTCAAAATTAAAGGGCACTACATGTGTAGGCAGTATATGTATTAATGTGCTCTTGTGGACTCAAGTACGTTGGTAGTACTAAGTTACAAGTTTTTAATAGAATACTTCAACATATTCGGGCCATTGTAAACTCAGATTCTAGTTACCCGGTGGCCAGGCATTTTAAACTTGTGCATCAGAATAATCTAAATGATCTTAAATACTTCGTGATTGGGGTGGTCCCCACATTGAGGAGAGGAGGCAACAGGGAGAAACTGTTGAGGCAGTTAGAATCTGAATTTATCATTGAATTAGACACTAAAATGCCAAATAGTTTAAATATGAGTGAAGATCTATACAACTTCCTGTAGCCCACAACGAGATCGTTGGATTATCTCCTAGTCTATTCCATAAACACATGTTTTTAGCTCAAATACAGCACTAAGACCATGAAAACATCAGTAGTCATAACGTAATTCAAAGGTATAACTGTATAACACCTGGCCAATATGGTTCTCCAATGACCTAGATTCAATCTCATGTTTACCAGTTTGCAAATTTGCACATGCACTTAGACACTTTGGCAAAAAATAGAGTTTTGCCATTATAGTGTGGGTAAGACTATATATGTATGGATTGATTGGTATCAAAACCATAGCGAACATATATTGATTAAGATATGATTATTCGCAATAATATTATCATTATGAGGCTTCTGAAATAATGTATATATGTGTAGCACGTACTTGCACTTTTTCAGCACTAAGCACTTTATAGCACTTTCTTGCACTTTATGACCTTTGTGCAATAGCAATACGGAAGCACTTTAGAAAATATAAAAGAGTAAGAGTAGATGATGTGGGCAGACTGGTTATCATATATAGAGTATGTACGATATCACAGATCAACAATATGTCCATGTTCATGTTTATGTTTCAAAGAGAGGCATTTGAGCTATTAAGAAGAAATGTTAAACATCACATGTTCATGAATGTGCAAAAATGTATGAAATTACTTGTGAACATTTTAATTAACCAGTAGTTGTTTTTATAATTTTATGAACAATGTGGTTATTGAATGTTTTCACTGATATTGTTTTACTAAATATATATCTTTTAACTGTGTCAATGTCTACATAGAACAGGATTCAGATCGGTTAACCAGTGGTATGTGAGTCTGTCTTCCGTTGCAATTAATTATTTGTACACGTGAACACGGTGAAGGAGTTTAAATAGCACTTTGAAACGCAGGGCAGTCATGTGATCAAGACCGTGATTAAACGGTCGAAACGCATTGTGGACGTAAGGCATGCAGCCTGAATTAATTATGAATAATTTGTTACCTGAATAAATCACTTACAAATCGTACCTACCGAGTGGTCTGTCTCTATGTGGCAACGTGGAGGTTGCTGAACGCATGGATTTGGTTTATCTATCTATCTATCTATCTATCTATCTATATATATATATATATATATATATATATATCCAAGCAACTCTCAACGGAAGAGAGCACGCACACGAGGGCTGCAGGTTTAAGGCTTTTTATTAAATCAGGCCTCCCTCGACCCGGAAACCAGGAGAGGAGCGTTTCGGCTGCCCCAGCAGCCTTTGTCAATCTGGTTTGCGCCATTTTTTTCAATTCATTTATATTGTGTCAATCATAGACATAGATAAAATACAGCGAATAAAAAGACATTTAGAATTGATAAAATGAAATCCAAATTATAAATTGCGTGTCACATCAATGTGGTGGACTAACTGCAACTCCCAAATGAATTGTAATAATAAGCATAATGCACCAATATAATCATATTGACAATATCTGGATAGCCCAACAGATAAATGTGTTTGCTATGCGCAAATAATTGTAAAACATCTTATTACATATTTTAAAACCTATTATTACTGTGTTTACCAAGCAAAACAGCGAAAACCTTCTCACAGTACACATTTAGTTTCATAGGTGCTGTATCACTTGGAGCATTAGGAGGACTGCATTAGACGAATGCAATAGCAGCTGAATGGTTAGGATGCACTTAAACTCTAGCTTTTCGACTTTCAGGGACCACACCACCAACATAAACATAATTACGATCAATTGATCATGTGCAGGTCATATATAATTGAAACTACTCTGATTGTGGCACAGCGGGATTTTTTCAACATATGCTCACAGTGCGAAAAACTAAATGTATGACAACATACACCTCGAGCCAAAACAAGTTGCGCTAACAGTACTATAAATCACGTAATTTCTCACAGGGAAATCAATAGGAGTTTCCCAACCCGAGCCTGCTGCAAAAATGTTCGCATGGCAACATACACTGTCTCATAGGTTTCTCCCGACTTGTTGGGATTCAGACCCAATTGAAAACATATCCTGTGCGCGCAATGTCCCGAGACTTGCACTCAAATGAACAGTCAAATCCAAAGTGTTAATTGATTGTGGGTTGCTATCAAAGCCATTTCCAAATAGTTAAAGCACATCATCGCGTCTTGTTTGAAATCTCCAGCAGCTCCTTCAGTAGCACCCATTAAACAAACTTCCAAGGTCGAGGGAGGCCTTCACATAAAAATTAATAAAGCTCAACAGTCCTCACCGTTAGGCATCTGCTTTCATGGTGCCCAGTCACCAGTTCTCCTTCGGCATGCTGAGTGAGAATGCACGCCGAAATGGGGAAATGCCGTCCCCCCGCTGAAAGTCGCCAGACTTCCTCGTGCCGAGTCAACACCTCCCCTTCTGCCCGCTCCTCTATTAACTCTTCCTGAGGTGTGATCCGGGGGCTCACCAGTTTAGCACTCCCATGCTTCCTCCATTCCAGTTGCGGTCACACCGGCGGCCCAAAACGACTGGTGGTGCGTGTAAAACGTCTGCCGCTGACGTTAAATGAATATCCAAGCAACTCCCACTCCCAACGGAAGAGAGCACGCACACGAGGGCTGCAGGTTTAAGGCTTATATATCAGTGATGTCATTTGAGATGTCATCAGTGATGTCATCAGTGATGTCACTGACCATGTCATGAGTAATGTAATATGTGACATCATGAGCAGTGCATTGAGGGGGCACAAGTTATAGTTAGCTCAACTAACTATAACGGCCGAATTTCTCTGGTTTTGTACGAGTGAAATGTCCAACTAACTATAACGTCCCTGAAACCTGTGGTTTTTTCAGTGAGTTTCCAAGGTTTTTTAAATGCTAATTTCTAACTATAACGTCCCTGAAACCTATGGTTTTTTCAGTGAATTTCTAAGGTTTTTTAAATGCTAATTTCTAACTATAACGTCCCTGAAACCTATGGTTTTTCAGTGAATTTCTAAGGTTTTTTAAATGCTAATTTCTAACTATAATGTCCTTGAAACCTATGGTTTTTTCAGTGAATTTTTAAGGTTTTTTAAATGCTAATTTCTAACTATGGTTGTTGCGTTTGCAGGGTGGTGCAGAAAGGGGACTGGGCCTCCGACCAGCGCTCAGGAATTCCGCTGTGTTGGACTTACAGGAGGTACCAGGAGGGCTATTTGGCCCCCAAAGTCCCTCCGGAGTAAAGTGGACTTCATCCCCCAACCAGTACTGTGCCAGGAGGCACATTTGCAGAGTGGTGGAGGAAGGTGAGCATGGTCTCCGAAGACCTCTCAGTAATCCCACTGTGTGGGACTTACTGGAGGTAACAGGAGGGGTAGTTGGCCCCCAAGGACAACCTTTGGGGCCAACTACCCCTCCTATTAACTTCAGTAAGTCCCACACAGCAGGATTGCTAAGTTCTCAAAGCAGGCCACGCCCCCTTTGCCCACCAGTCTGCAAACGCGCTCCCTGGCGCACTCTTGGATGAGGATAAAATTGCCCCGGGGAGGTGGTGGTTCCCGGGGCTGTGTGGGGAGCGGCAGGAGCCCCCCCACTTTCTAACTGAAGTAAAGCCCCGGGGAGGTGGCAGTCCCCGAGGCTTGGAGGGGCCCACGAGGCCCCCGCCCCATAATAAGGAATGCCCCAGGGAGGTGGTGGTCCCTGGGGCAGCGTGTGGGGGCAGGAGCCCACCCATGCAGTTTTTTTAAAGAATCCCCAGGGATGTGGCGGTCCCCGGGGCTGTGGGGGCCCCCACGGGACCCCACTACATAAATCGGGATTGGCCCCTGGACCTGGCCCACCCGGGGGCTTAAAAAAAACAAAGCGCAGGAGACACCACGCGACTCCGGCTGAAAATTTGAAAAAAATGCTTTATTTGGCTCTGGGGGTCCCTGTGGGACCCCCTGACCAGGCCTAGGGGGTCAGGGTGTTTTTACCCTGCCCCCTTTTCTTGTTTTTTTATCGTTTTTCTCACCTTTTTTCCTGTGACTCGGTACAGAGTCACAAGATGGCTGCCAACACTTCCTGGTTTGAAGTGTTGGCAGCCAATCAGAAACAAGCTTGTGATCGGGAGGTTAATCAGATCTCACAATTCTCAAATATCGATATCCGTAAATCTTTAACTTTCTCAAAACTACTGAACAGATTTACACCATTTAAAGAAAAGCATGCTTTCTGGACCAAAAGCTACCTTTTTGCCAAATTTGGTGTAATTCCGTTCAGCAGTTTGGGCTGTAGCCGTGTCTAAAGTGTCCTATGGAAATTAACATGGAGAAAACACGTTTTGGGTCCTCCCTTTTTTCTCGGCCCCCCGCTTGACAAATCACCCCGAAACTTTCAGGACAGGAGCTGACCGGAGCGGGCCATTAGTTTTGAATATTTCGCAAGATTCGTCAACCGGTGCCAAAGATATTGGCAAAAGAAAAAATGCTTTTTGAATAGAAACAAGGTTCTAACTATAACTACCTACTGACAGTAGGTAAAATATTTATATATATATATATATATACACATATATATATATATATTCTTTTTCTAATTTCTCAGGAACTACTGAACGGATTTACACCATTTAAAAAAGGGGCTCTTTCTGAACCAAGACCTACCTTTTTGCCAAATTTGGTGTAATTCCGTTCAGCAGTTCGGGCTGTAGCTTTGTCTAAAGTTTCCTATGGAAATTAACATGGGGAAAACGCGTTTTGGGACCCCCCTTTTTTCTCGGCCCCCGCTTGACGAATCACCCTGAAACTTTCAAGACAGGAGCAGACCGGAGCGCCCCACTAGTTTTGAAAATTTTGCGAAGATTCGTCAACCGGCGCCAAAGTTATTGGGAAAAGAAAAAACGCTTTTCCTATGGAAACTAGGTCCTAACTATAACTACCTACTGGCGACCGCCAGTAGGTTATATATATATATCTATATATCTATATATATATATATCTATATACGGCTATTCTAAAATAAAGAACGGTTTCTGCCACGAATCTTGGGTCCGTGACTCTCTTTCCAACCAACAGGAAGCAGGAGGGAGTCTATACTCTGATCGGATATCTATATATATATAAATATATATATATATATATATATATATATAGATATATATATGAAAAAGATATCAGGCAATTCAACCTCACACACACACATAGGGGCTCATTAGGATGGCTCGCTCAGGTCTGCCCGCCATCCCCGCGGTGTTGGGACCGGCCGCCAGACATGCGGCGGTCCCACACCACGAATTAGGATGCAACCGCCACCATGGCGGTGGCATTCTGCAATTTAACATTGCGGCGGGTGCTGCTGACAGCAGCACGCCACGATGTTAAAATCGCGTGCCTGGCATTTCACTGCACCACATGGCAGGCACCACACGGTGCCTGCCACTTGGTGCAGCGAAATGTAAGGGGGTCCTATAGGCACCCCCCAAGTGCTCCCCACCTCCCCCAGACACAAGGTGGGCCCGCAACGGGCCCCTGGACGCAATCCCCGCCAGCCTTTCCATGGCGGCGTTGCCGCCATGGAAAGGCCTTTCAAACACGACATCCTAATATGGCGGACGGTGCCTGCTAGGCACCGCCACCATTTTAGTGGCCCAGCTCCGCCCGGCCGGCAATCGTAACGATTGCCGACCGGCGGAAAAGCGGCGGACGGACTTTGCGTCTGCCGCGATACCCACCGCCATCATAATATGGCGGGGGGTATTTCACATGAGGATGGCGTAACGATCGCCACCGCCGGGCCGGCGGTGGCGATCGTTACGCCATCCTAATGAGCCCCATAGTTTCCATCCTCATCATTTATAGGCTAGCATCCCCTATAAGGAACTACTTAGATTAAGGAGAAATTGCAGCTCTGTGGATGATTGGAACGTAGGAAAAGGATGAGATGTCGGGGAGAATCTTGCAGCATGGCTGCACTAAGGTTGCCTTGTCCTAGGCCGTAGCCATGGTAGAATCAAAGAAGCGGGAGGCTTTACTTTTCCCTAGCAAGCAGAAAAAGAAACAGGAATCAGTTATCAGATTGATAACGACCTAGAATAAGCAGGAAAGACAACTGAGAGGTGCAGAAACGCTGGTACTTGCTGAAGGGGGATTCAGTTTTAGAGCCTACAATCCCTAAATCCACACAGATAACCTTTCGAAGGGCTCTTTGTATGAAGGATGCTCTGGTGTGCAGCAGTCCAGAAATGATAAAGCAAAAGTGCTGGTTGCAGGGCACTAATGGTTTTTATAAATGTCATAAGTGCAAGGCATGTGCCCATGGTATCAATGCCAGTGAATATATGACACCTTTCAGTGATAAACCCTGCAAAATAAAGGGGACATGCAACTGCAAATCAGAATTTGCAGTTTACTTACTGGTTTGCAAGTATGGCTTGTGGTACCTAGGCAGTACTATCTTACAGGTTCATCGCAGGATACTGCAACACCTAAGAGCAGTTAAAAATAAAGATTGGGTGTACCCAAGGGCATGACTCATGTACATGATTTGCATGGTAATGACCCCAAATGCCTAACTTACTTCGTAATTGATGCTATTCCAAGACACCCTACGAGTGGCAATCAATTAAGAGCACTAAGACAGCTAGAGAGCAGATACATTGTCAATTTAGATACAAGGAACTGTATTCCTTTTTAATGATATAAATCTGGTGTAACAGGCCTTATCAATATGAGTTTCATTGATGTCCATGGTCATGCCAAATGTTTGGCAAATTAATTTGAATCAGATAATTTCAAGTGTAGGTGCAATATGAATTATTAGAAAGATTTACATGAGGGGTAAACTGATGATGCAGTAGAAGCACTTTATGTTAAGACATGAATGTATTATTTAGGCTTTATGTATTGGGGAAGAATTGCTAATTGTACCTGATTTGTGCACATACTAGGTTCAGCTATTGAAATCATGTAGAGATTGCCTCAATTTGGATCATGACGTTGTATACATTTAAGTAGATTGGTCTATGACCACTATAAGGAGAGAACAGTTGGTCAAGTATGCATTAATGGAATTTGGAGAGAGAAAAATTCAAATGCACAGTCCGTGATGTTAAAATAATGTGGTAAAATGTTATCCGTTGAGCCAAAGCTTTACTGTGGCCAGCATTTCGTGTGACATTAATCTGATTGCACTTTAATTTTCGGATAAGAAATATATGCAAATTATAAATGTCGGGTAATGTATTTAAGAGACTATTTCGGTCTTCAAAAAAATATGTTGTAATTTCAAATGATGACAGATTATGAAATTGAGTTTTTCGTTGGTGCAACTGATGACGTAGGCACTATTTGAGCAAGTGGAAAATGGCGCCGCGTGTGTGTGAACAAGATGACGTAGTGACCAAAATCCGTTATGGCGGATAAAACTGCAATAAATTGTTTTGAAGATATCCAGAGTCTGCACCTGGTCCTTGGTGGATTTTATACTACAGGTGGTGATTTATATAGAGAAACAGGGGCCGATTCCGATCTCGGCCGGTAGGGCACCGAATCGGATTCGGCTTCACCGGATCCGATTCGGAGGCCTCTTTTCCGACCGATTCGTGCATGCGTCCGGGCGAGCGAGTACGATGCCAGCGTACGCAAAATCGCCGACCGACTCGTTCGCGGGTCCGAACCGCTCCGACCGACTCGCACGGACACGACTCGCACCGTGCAATGGAGACGTTCCCCGACCGAGCCAGTACGATGCGCGCCTCAAGCAGTCCGACCGACTTGCGCCGTCCGGCTCCAAAGAGCAGTTGGAGCCAGATTTCGGGGGTCCGTGTCGGACCCCCCTGCACGCTTAGCCACACGAGTCGCACACAGGGGGGATCCAAGGGCCCCCCCTACATGTGCATGTACGGCGCGACCCGCATCGACGTGAACCCGCTGTAGGGGGTGCCCTTGTTCGCGTCGTACCCATTGAGACAATGGGAGCCCGTGTACGCGTTGTACGACCGGCTCCCATTGACTTCAATGGGAGTCCGACCGAATCGAGTCCGTTAGCATACGTACGCATCGTACTCGTTCGGTCGGGCTGCTAGAGTCCGATTCGGTCGGAAATCTCTCCGGGTCTGGCTCGGTCGGAGAGATTTCCTGCCCGAATCGGAATCGGCCCCACAGTCTTTACAACGTGATTTTTACATCGCATTTGGCGATGCAGCGCTCACAACGAAATTCGTTTGATTTATTTAAATGTTTACTTATCTGTATTTGGCCGTAATCCGTGGTTTCCTACCCCCCACCCCACGTCACGCCCGGCCGGCACTCCTACCACGGACCGCTACTGTATATATATATATATACATACACACATATATATTTAAACTTACCTTACTAGTACTTACCTTAGTTAGACTAATAATGTGTGGTAATGGCATGTGAGGTAAAAGCATATGCGTGGTGAAAAATGTGAGGTAAAAAATGCTTTGTAAAGGCATGCAATGTTTTTACCTGCGTTGTTCCGTCATACAACTATATATATATATATATATATATATATATATATATCAATTCGATTTCTGCTCCTTCTGTCTCCCCTCGCCCGAGGCAGTTGGATCGCTGGTTGCCGGCGGAGCGCGCCGGACGTCAAATTTTTTCTCCCAATACTCCAGTAAAGCGATCACTCAGGGGGTAAATTCACCAGCAGATGATTTATTTTTCAGTTACGCGTTTCGCCTGACACAGCAGGCTTGCTCACACACTGAATTGTGGGACAAGCTGGCATACATAGTGGATAATACAGAAAGCAAAAAAGGACTGTTGCAGTTTAGTCACAATAGCATCCATATTGGAATGGTGAAATTTACAAGCAGAAATATTGCCTTCATCAGTTGTAATCACTGATTGCTGCTAATGAGAAGTACAAACTATCAATGTTTTAATAAATCTTGGTACGTACCCCTGACACAGTGTATGGATAATCACTAAAATTGAAATTATCTTTCAGGAGTAAAAAAAAAAATATATATATATGGTGCACAGACAGAATGTCGAGTTTTTAATATCGATATACAAAAATATCGAGTTGGAAATATCGTGATACAGGAATATCGACAGCAAGAATATCGTGGTCCAGAATATCGACTTTAAGGTAAGAAATATCATTTTTTTAAATATTGAAGTCAGTAATATCGTTTGCAAAAATATCGATTTTTATATTAGTGTTATGTATTTTAGTATGTATGTTAAAAGTATGTTATCTAATTATTTTTAATAAGTATTGCTTTTGTTTTTAAATAAATGTGTTAAATTTTTAGTAGTGATTAATTTTATGTTAATTAAATTTTGCGTTTTTTAGTTCTGTAGTGGGTTGTGGGTTTATAGGAGAATAGGGTGGGAAGTAATTTAATTATAATAAATTAATTAATATTTTTTATTTATTAGTATTTATTTAATTTAGATTTTATAGTGTTAATTGTGGTAATTTTTTTATTAATTAATTATTAATTGGTTGTTAATTTTTATTAATTAATTAATTGATAATTATGTTAATTGTGTTATTTTTTTTAGGAGCGGGTTGTGGGTTTATAGGGGAATAGGGTGGGAAGTAATTTAGTTATAATAAATTAATTAATATTTTTTATTTATTAGAATTTATTTAATTTAGATTTATAGTGTTAATTGTGGTAATTAAGTTTTTATTAATTAATTATTAATTGGTTGTTAAGTTTTATTAATTAATTAATTGTTAATTATGTTAATTGTGTTATTATTTTTTAGGAGCGGGTTGTGGGTTTATAGGGGAGTAGGGTGGGAAGTAATTTAATTATAATAAATTAATTTATATTTTTTATTAGTATTTATTTAATTTAGATTTTATAGTGTTAATTGTGGTAATTAATTTTATATTAATTTATTATTAATTGGTTGTTAATTTTTAATAATTAATTAATTGATAATTATGTTAATTTTATCAATTTTGTAGGAGCGGGTTGTGGGTTTATAGGGGAATAGGGTGTGAAGTAATTTATTTAAAAATAATTATTAATTAATTGTTAATTAATGGTAATTAAATAATTAAAAATTAATTATGGAAATTGTCTAATTAATTTGAGATGTGAGTTGTGGAGTTTATAGTGGTAAAGGGTGGGAAGTAAATTATTTTCAATTAATTAATAGGTTGTTGTTAATTGATAATAATTTAATAATGTAAAATTAGTTATCGAAAATGTGTAATTATTTTTATGTGTGTGTTGTGGTGTTTGTTGGGGTAGAGGGTGGAAAGTATTTTAAGTTTTATTAATTAATAATTATTTGCTCATTATTATTCATTTATTAATTGATACATTTTTATGGTAATTGTTTACTTTTATTTTGAGTGTGGATTTTGGTTTATAGGGGTAATGTTTGGTGAGTAAATTAATTTTTATATGTTTTAATTTGATTTTAATTAATATTTGTTTATTTGATAATTAATTATATTAATTATGGAGGTACAGTTTTTTAGAAATTTAGGGGGTCATTACGATGGAGGGCGGATCACCACCGCCCGCATGGCGGTGGCGATCCGCCCTCCATTTCCCTCCGCCCGCCACCCATTTACCCCCCGCCATATTAGCATGGCTGGGGGGTCAGCGGCGGATGAAAATACCGCCCGCCGCGTTACCGCCTGTCGGATTCCCGACCGTGCGGTAAACGGGCCTAATATGGTGGCGGTGTCTGTGAGACACCGCCATCCATATTAGGATGCAGGCGGAGAGGTGCCTTTTCATGGCGGCATTACCGCCATGAAAAGGCAGGCGGTATTCGCATTTGGGGGCCCGTTGCGGGCCCCCAGGATGTTGGGGGTGTGGGGGTGCACATGGGGGGTACCTATGGTACCCCCTGCGTTTGCATGCACAAGGTGGCAGGCACCGCGCGGTGCCTGTCACGTTGTGCATGCTAAGCACAACATGCATTGTGTACCTTGCGGCGGGTGCTGCTGACAGCACCGCCCGCCGCAATGTAAACTATGCGGGATGCGCCCGCCAGTGTGGCGGGCGCATCGTAATGTGCCGGGCGGGACCGCCGCGACGTCAGCGGGCGGTCCCTGGCTCCGTTGCGGTGGCGGGCGGACAAAGTCCGCCCGCCATCGTAATGGGCCCCTTAGATGTGTGTTGTGAAATGTGTGGTGTTATAGGGTAGGAAATAAAAAATATTGATTTTGTGTAATAATGTTTTTGATTATAATTAATTTATATTAAATATAGTTATTTGTTTGTAAAATCTTTTAACATTTTTTATAACATGTTTGTAGGTAATTTTTAGATTTTTTTAACATTATAATATGTTTCTATCTTTTGTAATTTTTAATATTTCTATATAATTTTTATTTTTGTTATTAACAATTTTTGTATTGTAGTTGCTATTTTGTTTCTTTTTTATTTTGAATTGACTTCGTTGGGAATATTAATTTTAACCCTCCGCTATCCAATGCTTTCCCTACTGTTGCACTCACTGGAGTGGGAATAGTAATTTGTACCCCTCCGCTATCCAACACTTTCCCTACTGTTGCATTCACTGGAGTGGGAATAGTAATTTTTACCCCTCCCCTATCCAACACTTTCCCTACTGTTGCTCTCTTTGGAGTGGGAATAGTAATTTTTACCCCTCCGCTATCCAACACTTTCCCTACTGTTGCACTCACTGGAGTTGGAATAGTAATTTTTACCTCTCCGCTATCCAACACTTTCCCTACTGTTGCAGTAGTTGGAGTGGGAATAGTAATTTTTAGCTCTCCGCTATCCAACACTTTCCCTACTGTTGCACTCACTGGAGTGGGAATAGTAATTTTTTCCCCTCCTCTATCCAACACTTTCCCTACTGTTGCACTCACTGGAGTTGGAATAGTTATTTTTACCCCTACGCTATCCAACACTTTCCCTACTGTTGCACTCATTGGAGTGGGAATAGTAATTTTTACCCCTCCGCTAACCAACACTTTCCCTACTGTTGCACTCACTGGAGTGGGAATAGTACTGTTGCAGTAGTTGGAGTGGGAATAGTAATTTTTAGCTCTCCGCTATCCAACACTTTCCCTATTGTTGCACTGTTTGGAGTGGGAATAGTAATTTTTACCACTCCGCTATCCAACTTCTGTTGCACTCAATGGAGTGCAAAATGTAAGTTTAAAAATTATTAAATATTTTAATAATTTAATTTATAATATAATTTTTTTTATTTGATTTTATGTTATAGGTGTATATATATATATATATATTTATTTGTTAATTTTTATATATTTATAATATTTTAAAATAATAATAAAGGGGCACATTACGATGGCGGGCGGAAGCACCACCGCCGTGCTGGCGGATGCAAAAAGCACCAGTTACCGCCGGCACGCAGCAGTCCACACGCCCGTCCAATTACGATGCGAAAAGTAGGCCAAACACCGCCGGCAAGCCAGCAACACCGTCCGCCATCAAAGTGCGCCCGTACATGTAGCGGCGCAGCCTAACTGACACACACCGTCCGACGAAACACGTCCCGCCCGGCGCATAAATTACGATGCCGCAAACAAACGGCTCCCATGGCCAAGAGATACCGTACGACAAACCGAAGCGGTAACACGGATGCCGAGCACGGACAACGAAGAAGCGGCTCCCCGAGCATGAATCCAGCACTGCAGGCACTCCCCATGCTTCTGCTGATGCACCACCAAGGACGCAACATACCGCGGAGACGCAGGTAGGCACACACAGAACAAGTGCACGCAAACAGCGCACACAGTGCAAGGGCGGAAAAAGCGGACAACCCCCCACCAGCGCGTGTACACTACACATCCACCATCGCATCCACAGATGACACACAGGCCAAATCGTAACATCGCAGAACACATGTGTACACACCACCTGGGACTAGGAACCAACCACCCCGTCACGGCCCCAAAGCGCCGATGACGCCGCCACACATGCGCACAACGCAGAGGCCAACCGCAGCGCCATGCATGCGTCGCACACAGACACAGGGACACAACCAAGCAGCACACACATCAGCCCCACCCCGAACGCACATGACACGTGACAGGCCGGCCACAGACATGTCCCCAACGCCCAATTCACGGACAACACCCAACGCCACACAACCGACGCACACATGTCAGTGAAGACACGCAACAGCAGGACACACCCCAGTGTAACAAACATGGCGTAGCACACAGCGGCGGCAACACCAACTAGGAGAAGCAGGGCCCCTTCGCGAAGAGGAACGCCAGTACCACACAGAAACACCCATACCACCCTGCACATATGAACAAGACATATAAAACGGAACACCAAAGAGCCCGGGGACCGACAACAGGTGGCCCAAGAATAACATTCACACACAAGGCCCAACGCAGAGCGGAAAGGCAGCCTGCCGCCCACACAAGGGAGAGCAGACAGCACTGAATGACCTTCCATTCCAACTCCGAAACCACAGCCCTACGACAGAAGCCGGTGAATACAGCCATTGTCCAAGAATAGACCAACACAGGCATGCCGAGGAGACCGACCACAGCGCAGATAGCGCATATCACAGAAGCACACAACGGACGGGGAAGAAAGAAGAAAACACTCCCCCATGTCGGCCACATGCAAGTTAATTGGAAGGAGTCACACAGCACTGACCTTGAACTGTCTGAGAAGCATGTGGGAAGAGGACCCGTGTCCTCCAAACAAGCCAACAGAACACAAGTCCTGTCTCCCTACGACTACACAGAGCTCACAGCAACCTCGGAGCGTGCACATTGCAGACTGCACACACAGCCGGAGCACGCCACCTCAACGAACCGCTGCAAAATGGCAACCGCAACACACCTACCCAACTACACCGAACAGCTCAAGCTGTACAAAACCAACCTGTTCCATACATTGGGATGCGATCTCCTGTCCCTTCTGAACGTAAGTTACCGACTGACTTACCGCATCACATTGTTCAGCTGCGTCATGCCCGTCTTCTACTGTCGGAGGTGTCCCTACCAGCATCCCGTCGAGATATGCCTCTCCAACCCGGCATGTCTGAAGGCGGACATGCTACCACTACTCCTCCCTCTGGACGCACACGACAGGGCCTGCTCTGCCTATGGGGGCATGGCGTATGTGGCCAACATCGCACCCGCACTGAAATGGGACCACTGTGCCTCCACACGACGGATCATCGAGAACAGCTACATCGAATGTCACCCAGCATGCCCCATCATGGTCCTCCAAGGGACAACTTACGAACAACACCTTGACAGCCACCATCCGCTACATTGGCTGGCAAACATGTACACCACCAATGACATGGAAGCCCTGCTGGACGGCATCGCATACCTGACAACCTGTCAATTCGTCGGACCACAACGCAGGTTCCCCGATTGACCTATGATGTCCAACCCCGCACCCATGCTTAGCTTCCGCACGGACTGGCCAGTCACCACCACAACAGCCATACCAAACGACCGGCAACTGTAACCACACCATCAACGACATCGCCATGACATCGGATATGACCGGGACATGCACACTGTTCCCCATCACATCCAGGAACACCGCATGCATCGTGGGAGGCAGTGGCATGGGCTCTGTGTATCGCACCCACATGGACGGAACTGCACGAACAACCAGGACACGACATGGATCCAGCGCCCATGGACACACACACCGCTCATTGGACATGAATAGGTCGCCTGGAGTCTGTGGGTGCTGCACCCCTCCCACCCCCGCCCCGGGAATCCCATACCAGGACCTTTGCATGGACGACAAGTGCATACAACAACAACACGACCCCAGTGACTGTGACATGTCCAGTAACCACCACAGTGCAACAACAAGTGGCACGCCGCTGCATGCACGCAAGCACATGCCCTGATGTCATCTCACATGCACGCGTGCATGAGGAACAACCGCAGCAAACCTGTCACATGGAACTGAGATGGACTGTGCCCATGATGCCAAGCGGTCTGGTAGGCTACATGTATACCGTCTGTGTCAAAGTCTGCAGCTCCGCAGCTATACGTAAATGTACATTAGCACAGCCTTGGCCAAGCAGATGTAACTCTGAAGCCCACATCCCACATGCAACAGCCAATCACATGTAACCCCACACCCTATCCCATTTGCAATCATGCTCAGTATATCCTCAACATGTCCTCCTGGTCATATCACGCAGGCAATAGAACCTCAACGTCTAGCATGGCACAAGTCAGATGGAAGTGTAGGGGGGACGCACCACAGCACGAGCAGCACTGACGTCACGGGAGGTGGCTCGCACCATCCCATCCATTACCCATTATACCAACCACGCCACATGCCATTGCGACTAAGTGCAAGCGCGTGCGCCACCACCCCCGAGCCCTCCCCAGAGAGGCCAAAGAGTGAATGTGTGGGCCATCAGTCACAGACGGACGCGGCATGGCCGCAAGGGCAGCCACAGCCACTGGGTGTCGCAGGTGGCGGATCCGGAAGGCGAAGACTGTGATGCATAGTCCATGCAGGCCGGGTCTCCATTTGGGGCACCATGCAGGTGGACGGCGTCCCGCAACACATCATACCCTGAGACAGCCCACTCGTGCAACTGGACCCACACATACACTCCTTGCCCTCTCTGGTGCGAGCTTGGGGCTGCCTGTGCAAGCGCTAGCCTCGCAGGTGCACATGCATATTGGGGGAGCGAGGGGAGGACATGAGGGCTGGGGCGAAGATGACTGTATCACTGTCAGTGAGTACAAGGGATGACCCAGATGTGGAAAGGAAGAGACGTGTCCCGTGTGTACTGCAACTAGTCGCCAATCCAACTACCCCCATGTCCGGAATGTAAGCCCGCACCTAGGCCCGCCCATCCGCCACATCGAACATACCACCAGCACGACAACCTTCCCATTCGAAACACTGACTGGGGGTGGCGACCAGTGAACAATCATGTGTAGCCTACCCACGCGTACATGTGGGCCCTCCATGATCCATGTCACCTGCGGCAAAGTCATGACATGCGCAATGAGGGAAGTGAGGAGAGCTGTCCGCCCCACGCACAGAAGGTGCATCAGCTCCACAGACCCAGCAGCGAGTCCAGCAGGGGTCACATGTGCAGGGGCAGCTGTGCCTGGTGTGAAGGCACATGCATATAGACAGCACATCGACCAATGTGTAGTCTGCCCACATCTACAGTCCATCATCATGCGGACATAGGAATTGAACACAGGGCAACACATCTTAGTGGGTGCACCCACCGTGACCAACAATGCGCAATCATCTACGTACCCGCCCTGTGCATGGCCCCCACCCAACGGAGGCACATCCAGTGCCACCATCCCACACACAAGCCTTCCACGGAACATGCTGTGTCCAATGGTCAGTACAGAGTCAGCGCCCATCTGGTGGATCCTGAACAGGAGACACATGCACACACATGCCAGCTCCCACTATGTACGTCTGCCACCTGGCACGTGCAATGTAACCTCTCACCTGTGACGTGTGACTGCAAGCACACAGCCGTCTTGGCATGGGGCTGTCAATGTGGACACCTGTCAATGTTTCGGGAGGTGTGATCCGTACAGTGCTGTACATAGGGTGCAGTGCTGACACCTACTACTGTCTCATATCCCCTCGTGCCACAGGTCCCACTTGTTTTGGCCGCTCAGCCTGTGCCCACATCGTCGTCGTCGTGTGCCATACTCATCCAGCCTCGGAAGCAGTTCCATGCTCAGCAGACATTCATGTTGCCGTGGCGTTGCCGCTTGACGAATATGCAGTCAGTCCCCATCAGCACGCCCCGCAAGTCATTGGGGCCTAGATCCCCATGTGCATGCACATGGCAGTGGTCTGTATCACTAGCCATTGCCATTGTTGGGAGACCTGTGTAAGTGTATTGTGGCCGTGCCGTCCCAGCTTGACAGCTGGGCTGTGGCTCATGTGCTTGCTCAGTCATGTCAGTGATGTGTATGCGAAATTGCTATGTGTCGTGTTGCTTTGACATGTGTCCACTGCCATTTTCCCTAGGCGGAGACCGAACATTGACCGCCCATACCAATTGCTGGCGGACATGGACGATACAGAGGTCATTAGGAAGTTTCGGCTGGACAGGCCAACCCTGCATCGACTGTGTGCCATGTTAGAACCCCATCTCCGTCCCCGCAGGGTGTATCCGACAGCTGTCACCCCCACGGCTAAGGTGATGGCCGCCATGCATTTCTTCGCCACTGGGTCATTCCAGCACACAGTGGGCAGTGGAGGAGGGATGTCCCAGCCCATGTTCAGCAAGGTGCTGAGGGATGTACTGGCAGCCATGATGCTGTGCCGAAACAGGTACATCCGCTTCCCCAGGGCTCGTGAATTGGCGGCAGTGAAGGGTGCATTCTATGCCCTTGGCAGAATCCCACACGTCGTTGGAGCCATTGACTGCACACATGTTGGCCTTGTTCCACCACAGGCCACTGAGCACCTGTACCGCAACAGGAAGCACACGCACTCCCTGAATGTGCAAGTGGTGTGCCTTGCGGACATGGTGATCACCCACGTGTGTGCAAAGTTCCCAGGATCGGCCCATGACGCACACATAATGCGCAACAGCATCTTGCCACGACTGATGTCCAATATGCAACAGGATCGTGCCTGTATTGTCGGTGAGTATGTGGAGTGGTGTAGCGTGCTGGCTGTGCGATGCTGTCCCCTGTCCAGTTGGATTAGCAACGGTTCTCTGTGTCCCTCACACCCAGGTGACTCTGCGTATCCGAATGGGGCATGGCTGCTCAGTCCATTGAGGAATCCTCGCACCCCAGCAGACGATCGCTACAATGAGGCACATGGGAGGACCAGACGTGTGGTCGAGCGTACCTTTGGCCTCCTCAAGTCCAGGTTCAGGTGCCTGGACCGCACCGAGGGTGCGCTGGCGTACTCCCCACAGAAGGTGTGCCGGATAGTGGTGGCGTGCTGCATGCTGCACAATCTGGCCATTCGGAAGCAGATCCCCCTCATCGTGGATGACGGAGATCAACCAGGGCCCCAGCCCGCAGACCAGGACAGCTCGAGTGAGGAGGACAGCGGAGAGGAGGAAGCTGGTAATGTGCGGCAGCAGCTCATCGCCCGCTACTTCACTTGACGGTGAGTGTCCATGTACGACGGCTGATGTGGCTGTATCTGTGCAGGTGTGTGTGTGCTGTGTCAGGGTGGCCGTTTGTTCACTGCGTGCTGTGTGTCAACGCTCCATGGCCAGGGTAGTATGCCACTGTTGGTGGCTGTGGCATTGTGCCCTATTGCTCTGTGCGATGTGTGTACATTGCTTGTAGTTGTTGACATGTACTGTGTGATGGGTGTGTGACACACTCATTGAATGTGCTCCTGTTCTGTCTCCCACCCCTAGGTCCCTACAGGCCCTCCGGATTCAATTGCCATGCCACGCATCAGGTGCCTTTCCGCCCAAGGTGGCCGTTGTATTCCGTACAAATAAGACACAGGGCACAAACAGCAGTTAGTGAAAAAGGTGCATTTATTACAAACTGTGACATGTGATTGTGTGTAAGGTGATGACAAAAGTGGTGCGTGCAGTGACAATGAGCTGTCGGTCATGGCTGCGTGATGATCAGGGTGTACCCACTGGTTCTATGTCCATAGTCCAACACACACATGCCATCCAGATGGCTGTGTGGAGTGGGATCGTAGTCCAAGTCAATGCAGTGGCTGGTCAAGGAAGGCTGGCGGAAGGCTGGCTGGCTGCCTCACTTGCGTTTGGAGCGTGCGAAGTCCTCCCGGGAGATCTGTTTCCACTTCGGACGGCCCCTTCCACGTTTGCGAGGGGGTGCCTGCTTGCGACATGCTGGTGGTTGAGGTGTGATCACTGGCTGTGGACGCAGGGGAACTGGACACTGCTGCTCCACCCTGCGCCCCGGCAGGTGGTGGCGGAGGGGAGCTGCTGTCCCTGGCTGTGACCTCACCGCCACCACCAGCTGTCCCATGAGGTCCACGATTTGGCCCATACGGGCGTCCATGGACCTCAGCACCCCCAGCACCTCACGCGTGTCTGAAGCAGACCGGACCCATTGTCCTTGGGCCTCTTCATAGGCCCCAAGGACTCTGGCCATGTGAGGCAGGGCATGGCTCCCAGGGAGGCTGGCGTTTCCCTGACCCTGCTCCTCCTACCAGTCCTGCTGCCACCGGCCTGCCCACTAGCCACATTGCTCACCACGGTCCTCGCTGTGGCTCCCAGGGTGGATCCAGTCGTCCGGGCCACCACCTGCGCTGGGGCTGGTGCCAGCGAAGACGTGGCGGTGGTGGCGGCGGTGGTGGTCGGTGCGGCGATGGTGGCGGTTGCGGCAGTGGTAGTGGCCACAATGACCGTGGGTGTGGCCGCAACGACAGTGGCAGCAGGGGGCTGGGAATGTTCAGCAGCCCTGGATGATGGGTTGGTGGGTAGGAGGGGTCCTGGGGAGCGGCTGGGCCCTGCCACACCAGATGGGCCTGCTTGGTGGTCCGTGTCCGAAGAGGAGGACAGATCCTCCAGATCCGTGTGTCCTCGTTGGGGGCTTGTAGGCTGGCTGTGCTGGCTGCTGGCTCCATCCCCAGCATCCAGCAGTTCGTCACCTGTGGAGAGAATGAGATTTGTTATTGTGGTGCACCTGGCGAAGTATGTATTTGTCGTCTGACATTCACAGTTCGTGCAATCTCGTACATGGGTTTCCCGGAGGCGTGTGTGTGGCTGTAGCATCTGTAGTTGTGTGTGCTTGGCAATGGGACTGTGTGCTGTGCACATGTGGCATGGGACGGATTGGCCATGCCGATGGGTGTGTTGCTGTGCCCCTACTTATTGTGACTCTGGTGTATGCGGGCTCCTGGCCCATCCTGGGTCTGGTTTGTACTTTGCTTTTGGTGTTCAGATGGGACGCTTAGGAACGCATATGGCAACATGGGGGCCATGCCCCAGATTCGCATTTGGGAGGGGATATGCTTTTGGGGTTCAAATGGAACGCTTAGGAACGCATATGGCAACATGGGGGCCATGCCCCAGATTCGCATTTGGGAGGGGATATGCTTTTGGGGTACATGCTGTGAGCCATGGGTGCCGAACGTGACATGTGTTGTGGCAGCATGACAGTGCATGGTTTGAGGTGTGTGCATGCTTGACATGGCCTGCATATTTGCTGTCTGTTGTGATTACTGGACATGGCATTGGACGCATCGTTATGAGTGAGTGATAGTTGTGTGCCAGCCAACGTATTGCAGTTGTCCCATCTCCTTGGTGTGCGTGCTGCCCTGTGCCTTGTGCATCACTGCAGTGCTCGGGGGGGGGGTGTGGCCCATGTTGTGTGTTGTTGCTCACAGTGTGTCGTGCGCTTAATTGACTTCTGGCACATGGTTGGTCATGGGCATGTGTCTTAGCGTGACTGCTGTATGTGTGGCAGCTGTGCGGATGACATGCCTTTCATGAGACTGGGGCTGACGGATGGGATGGATGGTATGTTGTATGTGCATGGTGTGTCTGTGAGTTTGATGGGTTCAGTGGTGTTCGTGTGCATTTATGTTGTTCCGCTCTGTTGCGTCTAGTGTTGTTTGTCTTACATAGGCGTAGTTGTGGGGTGTGTGGTTGACAGGCAGTAGGGGCTACATGGACAGGACTTCAATGGTGTTTCGGTTGTGTGTGATGAGTTGCACAGTGGCTGCCGTGTGGGACTATATTCAGTGTGGCTTGTGCATGCAGACGTGGCTCCTTGGGTGTTGCTATGTCTGTGATGGGTCATGTGGGGTGTGAGTCTGTTGTTCATGTCCGTGTGCACATTGTTCACTTGTTCGTGACGGTGGGCGGTGCTGCGTGTTCGTCTGCTACGTGACATGTCCCATGTGTTGGTCGTGTTATGGTCCTCATGCCTCCAGTAATCCAGCCCTGTCCAGTTTCCCACCTGCAAGTTGTTCGTGCGTGCACTGTACTGGATGCCACATGGCTCTAAGCGGGGGTGCTCCATGTTGCAGGTCTGTGGGGGTGGGGGGTGTTGTGGGTCGTGGGGGTGGCTGGACACCCACTGACACCGATTGCTGTGGACCGTGATGTCTGCCTTTCGGCTGTCGTTGTGCACTGCGGTGGCTGACACGTGGCTGTGGGGTGTGGGGGATGCTCCTCCTTGCTGTGCTGTGGGACTGGGGCCTGGTGTGTGTTGTGCTTAGGCTGTCCACCCTCCCACCCACTGCACTTTGTGTTCCTGCCACTTACCTGTTACTTGTCGGTTAGTGCAGCTGTGGCGGACACATGGGTGTGGTGGGTGCTCGTTGTGGCGCTTCTGGCATATTTGGGGACCTGTTGGTGGTTACGTGGCTGGCTTAGTGTACACATGTCCCCACGCATCTTACAGTTGTTCGGTTTGGGCTGTGTGTGGTAGTGTCTGTTGCATGTGTGTGTGATGTGTTGTGTATTGTGTGCTGGACATGGGGGTGTTTGTCCCTGGGAGCTGTGGCATGGTAGTTGCGCATGTGAGTACATAGCGGTGTGCTGGTATACATTAGTTTGTACTTACCAGCCTCCACTCCCCCTGCTAATCCGGCGAGGATCTCCGGATGTATTACGACTCGCACCTTCTCCTCCCACGCTTTGAAGGTCTTAAAGAGCGCGGGATTCCCTCCGCCAGTGACGGCAGCCAGCTCTCTGTTTTTGCCCTCCTTCTTCTTGACCAGGCTCTTTACGTCATTCCAACGTTTGTTAATTTCGACTCTGTTCCTGGGCAGGGTCCCGACTGCATTGACCTGGTCTACGATCCGGTTCCACATTCTGTTTCTGGTGGCTAGTGGTGTGTGCTGGACCATGTTCCCATAGATTTGTGGGTACACCTTGATGATCTCGTCGACCATGACCGTCAGCTCCATGGGCGTGAACTTGGGCATTCTTTGTGGTGCCATGGTGTTTGTGGTGCTGGTGCGGTGTGTGTTGTGTAATGTGCAGGGGGTTTGTGGTGCCGGTGTTTGGTGGTGGTGGTAGTGGTGGTGGTGTTTGGTGGTGGTGGTGGTGGTGGTGGTGGTGTTTGGTGGTGGTGGTGGTGGTGGTGGTGGTTGTGATGTGTGCGTTTCTGTGGTGTGCTGCTGTCCTTGCTGTGTCACTGTGTCCTCTCCTCTCCTCTCTGGTTTGCAATGTAGCAAGGGGTTGTGGTCTGTGGGAGTGCTGCTTTTGTACTCACCTATGTGGGTGTGTCCTCATGGTCTGTTGTTTTCAGGTGTGTTGTGTCTGGGGTTCTGGCCTTTGTATTTTTTGTTTGTCCGGGGGGTGTTTTCGGGATGTGTACTGTGCTTGTGTATTTGTGCGTGCCTTGCTGTGTGGACTTGTTGGCCATGTTGTGTGCTATTGGTTTTGTGTGCGGATGGTTTCTGTGCAGGTACGTTGGCGCCATGGCTTCTGCCGTGTCGATTCTCATCGGCGTTGTTTGCGCTGGCGGGCGGTATATTTGTGGTTTTTCCGCGCTCATGTCGGTGCGATCGTAATGTCACGTGCGGTGTGTCGGCCGTGAGGGCGGGCGGTTTTGTGCTGTCGTGCGTGTTTCCGTCCGTGGCGGGCGGTTTGACTCCGACTCGGACGTTGGCGGGCGGTATTTTGTGTGCTTTTTCCGCCGATGGCGGTTTTCGGTTTGTGTAATCGTAATGGCGTGGTCGGTGTTCAGGCGGTGTGTGCGGGCGGATTTTTGCCGCTTCCATGCCTGGCGGATTTATTTACGCCGGGTATCGTAATGGGCCCCAAAGTTATTAGTTTATTAATTGTTTTACAGTAAATATACATTTATATATTACATTTTATATATGTACGTTTAAATCTTTTAAATTACATTTATTTATTATATTTGTTAAAAATGGACATTACATCTAAATAAGTTTTTTAAAGTTAATTTTAATATTTAATTTATTTAACATTATTTTTTATATATAAAAAATATCGATATTTAGTACATCGATATTTTTAACATCTATATATTTTTTTCAATATTTTTGTAATTTACATTTTAAAGATAGGATGTCGCTATTTTGGATATCGATATTTTTGTATCGATATTTGTGAATGGGGATATTTATGTCAGTGAGATATATATATATGTATATATATATATATAGAGAGAGAGAGAGAGAGAGAGAGAGAGAGAGAGAGAGAGAGAGAGAGCGTCGCCAGTGGGTAGTTACAGTTATATAGTTAGGACCTACTTTCCATTGGAAGAGCTTTTTTTGTTTTGCTAATAACTTTAGCGCTGTTTGACGAATCATTTTGAAATTTTCAAAACTAGTTTGACAGTCACTTCAGCTGCTGTCTGGAAACTATCAGGGTGATCCGACAAGCAGGGTTCGAGAAAAAGGGGAGACCCAAAGCGCGTTTTTTCCATGCAATTTCCCTTAGAGATTTTAGACACGACTACAGCCTTAACCTCTGAATGGAATGACAACAAATTTGACTGAAAGCTAGATCTTGGTCTAGAAAGATTGCTTTTTGTAATTTGGTGTAAATCCATTCAGTAGTTTTGGAGTTATCAAAGTAAAAAGATTTAGGTATATCTAGAGATGCGGATCCACTGCGGCTGATCCAAGGAGCCACGCACCAACAGCAATGCCATGACTGGCTGGCTGTAACCTGAGAGGAAGGTTGCGGCTACCATTTTATGCATCGGGTCTCAGTTTCCAGGGGGGGAAATACAATTTAAAAGTGATAGCAGGGGTCAGGGTAGAGGTACCCTGACCCCATGGGACTGATGGTGGGGTCTGTGAGGGACCCCTCATGGGCAAGAAATTGCCCCAAATTTCTTTCTTTTAGCGCATGAGAGTCTGGCTGATCCACTGCGGCACTCAGTGTGACCCCCGTGTACTTTGCGGTGGATCTGCTGATCCAGACCCAATTAAAAAAACACAAACACCCACTCACAGAACCACACACCTCCTCACACACTCACACACCCAGACAACCACTCAGACACCCATACAGCCACTCACACAACCACTCACAGGCCCACAAAAGCTCTCACATACCCACTCAAAGACCCACACAGCCACACACACACCCATTGAGTCTCCCACTCACACACCTATTCACACACACACTCAGACACACACTTACACACCCACACAACTACTCACATACCCATACAGTCACTCACAGACCCACAAATCCACTCACACATCCACACAGCCACTCACACACCTATTCAGACACCCACACAGCCACTCACACACCCATATAGCCACTCGCACACCCACCCTGTCACTCAAACAGCCACTCACACACCTACACACAAGCAGTGATACACTTATTGAAATTGCAAAAGCATAGGTTTGTATCAAATGTGTTGTTGTTTTAGTATTGAATGTGTGGTTTTGGTTGGGAACGGATCAGGGGACCCATAAAATGAATTTAAATAAAAAGAAAGACTTGGTGCATTGCATTTATAGAAAGACTGCATAATTTACCTTACCTTATTTTTTAATTTGTAGTTTCAAAATATATAAGAAGAATGAATGTGTGAATAAAATATATTTATAAACTTGAAAGTGTATATTAGTAAGTTAAACTTATGGATCAAATTGTAGTACAATTTATATTTAAAAAATCTGTTGAAGTCACAAAAAAAACAAAAGTTACAGGGACGCTATAGTTAAGAAATAGAATTTAAAAAACCCTTAGAAATTCACTAAAAAACACAAAGGTTACAGGGACATTATAGCTAGGTTCAGATTTTGCACACACAAAACCATAGAAATTCAGCAGTTTTAGTTACCTGAACTAGCTATAACTTACGCCTCTGTAATGCACTGCTTATGACCTCACATATTACATCACTCATGACATGGTCAGTGACATCACTGATGACATCTGAAATGACACCACTCGTGACATCATCTAGCAAACTAAACTTCAATATACTAGATAAAATACCATTTTTTTTTTTAAATAAGAAAATGTGACAGGTGAGAGACTTACAGCAGAGAGCTCAATGTAACCTTGTCAACTACTACACTCACTTATCACCCAGAAGAGAGTTCTCAGTGGATTGTTCTGTCTCTACTCTAAATCTCTAATGTAAACACTAATGACCAAAATAAGACATCCTCCTGTACAGGCTAGTCTATCGCAAACCACAAGAACACCATTTGTCAACCTGGAAAGAGGTTTTAGTGCAGACGTCAGTTTTATACAAACCACTTTAACACACACCCAGTAGAGAGGTATTAGCCGACATGCCACTGTGTAACAAAACACTAGTAAAATTATTCTTCATCTTGGCAGAGAGGTCAGTCTATTGCAAACTACTACTACACTGAGCCATCATCATAGAGGGAGGTCTTAGTGAACAGATGAATTTATTGCAAACTACTACTATACTCATTTATCACAAAGGAGAGAGGTCTAAGTAAAGTGGTCAGTATGTCGTAAAACACAACTATACTCAGCCATCACTGTGAGGTGAACTCTCAATGAACAGCTTAGACTGTTGCAAAGCACTACCAAATGCATACATCAGCAGGGGTCACGTGTCAGGGTGGAGGCTAGATCACTCATAAATAGTACACCAATTAAAAAAGGGGATTATAGTTCAGATGATATATGTTAGAAATACTAAAACCCATTAGAAGTACAGAAAGAATAGCAATTTAACTTGAATATGCCTCCTTATTACGCATGCCTTCACTCCACATGCAATTACAACGCGGTCGTTACAACGACCGCGTTGTAACAATGCATACATTACCCCGCAAGTCGTAACAACGAATTGCGGAGGGGGGCGCTGGATGTTGGAATAGTATAATTTACTATTCCAACTCCAGTCTGTGCGGACAGTAGGGAAGGTGTTGGATTTTAAATCCAACACCTTTTCCCCCTCCTCAAGTCGTTGTTACGACTTGCGGGGTAATGGTATGCGTTGTTACAATGCGGTCGTTGTAACGACCGCGTTGTAATTGCATGCGGGGTGATGGATTCGTTGTAAGGGCTGTTTACCATTTAACTTATGCAGTAGCTCAGTATATATTTTTCAGTGTCAGAAATGTTTACAAAACACAATCCCTGGATGATGTCATTAGTAATGTAATTTGAGATGTCATCAGTGATGTCACTCATCAGGTAACTATAACTGCTGAATTTCTATGATTTTATGTGTGTAAAATCTGAACCTAACTATAATGTCCCTGTAACCTTTGTTTTTTTCAGTGAAAAAAATATATATATATTTGTATATATGTATACATAGGTAATGTATTTATATATACATTCACATACTTTTTCTAATGTGAAATATATAATTATTAAACAATTATTTTATTATATTTAAATGTAATAATAAACTAAATGTACAGATAAAATGAAATAATTAAATTCAATTTGTAAACTTTTCTTGAAAAAAATTACCATTTTACAAATTATTTCAACACATAACTTTGAACAAAATGTAATATATGTTAAATAAAACTGTTACAGTGGGTGAAATTGTTTTATTATTTAACACACCTTTAATTAATTGAGTTACTATTCTGTAACTTTTTGTTCTATTAGCTTAATGTTAATAATAAACATTTTAAATTATTTTACATTTATATTTTGCATTAAAATATTTTAAATCTTAAAAAAAAAAAAACATGAATAATTTTCCCTTTACTTTCCCATAGGGAGATCTCCACCATGGTGACGGAGTTCTCCACCTTCATGTGAAAAGTTAATAGTTGTAACTTTACATTTGTACATTCAGTCTTAGTGGGCTCCACCCCCTGTATTCATCGGTTGGAGACATATAAGTCTACATTTATGTGTAAGTCTACACTCTAAGGGGCCCATTACGATACCCGGCGTAAAAAAATCCGCCAGGCATGGAAGCGGCAAAAATCCGCCCGCACACACCGTCTGAACACCGACCACGCCATTACGATTACACAAACCGAAAACCGCCATCGGCGGAAAAATCACACAAAATACCGCCCGCCATCGTCCGAGTCGGAGTCAAACCGCCCGCCACGGACGGAAACACGCCCGACAACACAAAACCGCCCGCCCTCACGGCCGACACACCGCACGTGAGATTACGATCGCACCGCCATGAGCGCGGGAAAACTACAAATATACCGCCCGCCAGCGCAAACAACGCCGATGAGAATCGACACGGCAGAAGCCATGGTGCCCACGTCCCTGCACAGAAACCATCCGCTCACAAAACCAATCGCACACAACATGGCCAACAAGTCCACACAGCAAGGCACGCACAAATACACAAGCACAGTACACATCCCGAAAACACCCCCTGGACAAACAAAAACTACAAAGGCCAGAACCCCAGACACAACACACCTGAAAACAACAGACCATGAGGACACACCCACATAGGTAAGTACAAAAGCAGCACTCCCACAGACCACAACCCCTTGCAACATTGCAAACCAGAGAGGAGAGGAGAGGACACAGTGACACAGCAAGGACAGCAGCACACCACAGAAACGCACACATCACCACCACCACCACCACCACCACCACCACAAACCCCCTGCACATTACACAACACACACCGCACCAGCACCACAAACACCATGGCACCACAAAGAATGCCCAAGTTCACGCCCATTGAGCTGACGGTCATGGTCGACGAGATCATCAAGGTGCACCCACAAATCTATGGGAACATGGTCCAGCACACACCACTAGCCACCAGAAACAGAATGTGGAACCGGATCGTAGACCAGGTCAATGCAGTCGGGACCCTGCCCAGGAACAGAGTAGAAATTAACAAACGGTGGAATGACGTCAAGAGCCTGGTCAAGAAGAAGGAGACCAAGAACAGAGAGCTGGCAGCCGTCACTGGCGGAGGGAATCCCGCGCTCTTCAAGACCTTCAAAGCGTGGGAGGAGAAGGTGCGAGTCATCATACATCCCGAGATCCTCGCCGGATTAGCAGGGGGAGTGGAGGCTGGCAAGTACAAACTAATGTATACCAGCACACCGCTATGTACTCACATGCACTACCACCATGCCACAGCTCCCAGGGACAAACACCCCCATGTCCAGCACACAATACACAACACATCACACACACATGCAACAGACACCACCACACACAGCCCAAACAGAACAACTGTAAGATGCGTGGGGACATGTGTACACTCAGCCAGCCACGTAACCACCAACAGGTCCCCAAGTATGCCAGAAGCGCCACAACGAGCACCCACCACACCCATGTGTCCGCCATAGCTGCACTAACCGACAAGTAACAGGTAAGTGGCAGGAACACAAAGTGCAGTGGGTGGGAGGGTGGACAGCCCAAGTACAACACACACCAGGCCCCTAGTCCCACAGCACAGCAAGGAGGAGCATCCCCCACAGCCACGTGTCAGCCACCGCAGTGCACACCGACAGCCGAAAGGTAGACATCACGATCCACAACAATCGGTGTCAGTGGGTGTCCAGCCACCACCACGACCCACAACACCCCCCCACCCCCACAGACCTGCAACATGGAGCACCCCCGCTTAGAACCATGTGGCATCCAGTACAGTGCACGCCCGAACAACCTGCAGGTGGGAAACTGGACAGGGCTGGATTACTGGAGGCATGAGGACCGTAACACGACCAACACATGGGACATGTCACGTAGCAGACGAACACGCAGCACCGCCCACCGTCACGAACAAGTGAACAATGTGCACACGGACATGAACCACAGACTCACACCTCACATGACCCATCACAGACACAGCAACACCCAAGGAGCCACGTCTGCATGCACAAGCCACACTGAATATAGTACCACACGGCAGCCACTGTGCAACTCATCACACACAACCGAAACACCATTGAAGTCCTGTCCATGTAGCCCCTACTGCCTGTCAACCACACACCCCACAACTACGCCTATGTAAGACAAACAACACTAGACGCAACAGAGCGGAACAACATAAATGCACACGAACACCACTGAACCCATCAAACACACAGACACACCATGCACATACAACATACCATCCATCCCATCCGTCAGCCCCAGTCTCATGAAAGGCATGTCATCCGCACAGCTGCCACACATACAGCAGTCACGCTAAGATACATGCCCATGACCAACCATGTGCCAGAAGTCAATGAAGCGCACGCCACACTGTGAGCAACAACACACAACATGGGCCACACCCCCCACAAGCACTGCAGTGATGCACATGGCACAGGGCAGCACGCACACCAAGGAGATGGGACAACTGCAATACGTTGGCTGGCACACAACCAACACTCACTCATAACGATGCGTCCAATGCCATGTCCAGTAATCACAACAGACAGCAAATATGCAGGCCATGTCAGGCATGCACACACCTCAGACCATGCACTGTCATGCTGCCACAACACATGTCACGTTCGGCACCCATGGCTCACAGCATGTACCCCAAAAGCATATTCCCTCCCAAATGCGAATCTGGGGCATGGCCCCCATGTTGCCATATGCGTTCCTAAGCGTTCCATTTGAACCCCAAAAGCATATTCCCTCCCAAATGCGAATCTGGGGCATGGCCCCCATGTTGCCATATGCGTTCCTAAGCGTTCCATTTGAACCCCAAAAGCATATTCCATCCCAAATGCGAATCTGGGGCATGGCCCCCATGTTGCCATATGCGTTCCTAAGCGTTCCATTTGAACCCCAAAAGCATATTCCCTCCCAAATGCGAATCTGGGGCATGGCCCCCATGTTGCCATATGCGTTCCTAAGCGTTCCATTTGAACCCCAAAAGCATATTCCCTCCCAAATGTGAATCTGGGGCATGGCCCCCATGTTGCCATATGCGTTCCTAAGCGTTCCATTTGAACCCCAAAAGCATATTCCATCCCAAATGTGAATCTGGGGCATGGCCCCCATGTTGCCATATGCGTTCCTAAGCGTTCCATTTGAACCACAAAAGCATATTCCCTCCCAAATGCGAATCTGGGGCATGGCCCCCATGTTGCCATATGCGTTCCTAAGCGTTCCATTTGAACCCCAAAAGCATATTCCCTCCCAAATGTGAATCTGGGGCATGGCCCCCATGTTGCCATATGCGTTCCTAAAGCGTTCCATTTGAACCCCAAAAGCATATTCCATCCCAAATGCGAATCTGGGGCATGGCCCCCATGTTGCCATATGCGTTCCTAAGCGTTCCATTTGAACCCCAAAAGCATATTCCCTCCCAAATGCGAATCTGGGGCATGGCCCCCATGTTGCCATATGCGTTCCTAAGCGTTCCATTTGAACCCCAAAAGCATATTCCCTCCCAAATGCGAATCTGGGGCATGGTCCCCATGTTGCCATATGCGTTCCTAAGCGTTCCATTTGAACCCCAAAAGCATATTCCATCCCAAATGTGAATCTGGGGCATGGCCCCCATGTTGCCATATGCGTTCCTAAGCGTTCCATTTGAACCCCAAAAGCATATTCCCTCCCAAATGTGAATCTGGGGCATGGCCCCCATGTTGCCATATGCGTTCCTAAGCGTTCCATTTGAACCCCAAAAGCATATTCCATCCCAAATGTGAATCTGGGGCATGGCCCCCATGTTGCCATATGCGTTCCTAAGCGTTCCATTTGAACCCCAAAAGCATATTCCCTCCCAAATGCGAATCTGGGGCATGGCCCCCATGTTGCCATATGCGTTCCTAAGCGTTCCCATTTGAACCCCAAAAGCATATTCCATCCCAAATGCGAATCTGGGGCATGGCCCCCATGTTGCCATATGCGTTCCTAAGCGTTCCATTTCAACCCCAAAAGCATATTCCCTCCCAAATGCGAATCTGGGGCATGGCCCCCATGTTGCCATATGCGTTCCTAAGCGTTCCATTTGAACCCCAAAAGCAAAGTACAAACCAGACCCAGGATGGGCCAGGAGCCCGCATACACCAGAGTCACAATAAGTAGGGGCACAGCAACACACCCATCGGCATGGCCAATCCGTCCCATGCCACATGTGCACAGCACACAGTCCCATTGCCAAGCACACACAACTACAAATGGTACAGCCACACACACGCCTCCGGGAAACCCATGTACGAGATTGCACGAACTGTTAATGTCAGACGACAAATACATACTTCGCAAGGTGCAACACAATAACAAATCTCATTCTCTCCACAGGTGACGAACTGCTGGATGCTGGGGATGGAGCCAGCAGCCAGCACAGCCAGCCTACAAGCCCCCAACGAGGACACACGGATGTGGAGGATCTGTCCTCCTCTTCGGACACGGACCACCAAGCAGGCCCATCTGGTGTGGCAGGGCCCAGCCGCTCCCCAGGACTCCTCCTACCCACCAACCCATCATCCAGGGCTGCTGAACATTCCCAGCCCCCTGCTGCCACTGTCGTTGCGGCCACACCCACGGTCATTGCGGCCACACCCACGGTCATTGCGGCCACTACCACTGCCGCAACCGCCACCATCGCCGCACCGACCACCACCGCCGCCACCACCACCACGTCTTCGCTGGCACCAGCCCCAGCGCAGGTGGTGGCCCGGCCGACTGGATCCACCCTGGGAGCCACAGCGAGGACCGTGGTGAGCAATGTGGCTAGTGGGCAGGCCGGTGGCAGCAGGACTGGTAGGAGGAGCAGGGTCAGGCAAACGCCAGCCTCCCTGGGAGCCATGCCCTGCCTCAAATGGCCAGAGTCCTTGGGGCCTATGAAGAGGCCCAAGGACAATGGGCCAGGTCAGCTACAGACACGCGTGAGGTGCTGGGGGTGCTGAGGTCCATGGACGCCCGTATGGGCCAACTCGTGGACCTCATGGGCCAGCTGGTGGTGGCGGTGAGGTCACATCCAGGGACAGCAGCTCCCCTCCGCCACCACCTGCCGGGGCGCAGGGTCGAGCAGCAGTGTCCAGTTCCCCTGCGTCCACAGCCAGTGAGCACACCTCAACCACCAGCATGTCGCAAGCAGGCACCCCCCTCGCAAACGTGGAAGGGGCCGTCCGAAGTGGAAACAGATCTCCCGGGAGGACTTCGCACGCTCCAGACGCAAGTGAGGCAGCCAGCCAGCCTTCCTTGACCACCCACTGCATTGACTTGGACTACGATCCCACTCCACACAGCCATCTGGATGGCATGTGTGTGTTGGACTATGGACATAGAACCAGTGGGTACACCCTGAGCATCACGTAGCCATGACCGACAGCTCATTGTCACTGCACGCACCACTTTTGTCATCACCTTACACACAATCACATGTCACAGTTTGAAATAAATGCACCTCTTACACAAACTGCTGTTTGTGCCCTGTGTTTTATTTGTACGGAATACAACGGCCACCTTGGGCGGAAAGGCACCTGATGCGTGGCATGGCAATGGAACCGGAGGGCCTGTAGGGACCTAGGGGTGGGAGACAGAACAGGAGCACATTCAATGAGTGTGTCACACACCCATCACACAGTACATGTCAACAACTACAAGCAATGTACACACATCGCACAGAGCAATAGGGCACAATGCCACAGCCACCAACAGTGGCATACTACCCTGGCCATGGAGCGTTGACACACAGCACGCAGTGAACAAACGGCCACCCTGACACAGCACACACACACCTGCACAGATACAGCCACATCAGCCGTCGTACATGGACACTCACCGTCAAGTGAAGTAGCGGGCGATGAGCTGCTGCCGCACATTCCCAGCTTCCTCCTCTCCGCTGTCCTCCTCACTCGAGCTGTCCTGGTCTGCGGGCTGGGGCCCTGGTTGATCTCCGTCATCCACGATGAGGGGGATCTGCTTCCGAATGGCCAGATTGTGCAGCATGCAGCACGCCACCACTATCTGGCACACCTTCTGTGGGGAGTACGCCAGCGCACTCCCGGTGCGGTCCAGGCACCTGAACCTGGACTTGAGGAGGCCAAAGGTACGCTCGACCACACGTCTGGTCCTCCCATGTGCCTCATTGTAGCGATCGTCTGCTGGGGTGCGAGGATTCCTCAATGGACTGAGCAGCCATGCCCCATTCGGGTACGCAGAGTCACCTGGGTGTGAGGGACACAGAGAACCGTTGCTATTCCAACTGGACAGGGGACAGCATCGCACAACCAGCACGCTACACCACTCCACATACTCACCGACAATACAGCCACGATCCTGTTGCAGATTGGACATCAGTCGTGGCAAGATGCTGTTGCGCATTATGTGTGCGTCATGGGCCGAGCCTGGGAACTTTGCACACACGTGGGTGATCACCATGTCCGCAAGGCACACCACTTGCACATTCAGGGAGTGCGTGTGCTTCCTGTTGCGGTACAGGTGCTCAGTGGCCTGTGGTGGAACAAGGCCAACATGTGTGCAGTCAATGGCTCCAACGACGTGTGGGATTCTGCCAAGGGCATAGAATGCACCCTTCACTGCCGCCAATTCACGAGCCCTGGGGAAGCGGATGTACCTGTTTCGGTACAGCATCATGGCTGCCAGTACATCCCTCAGCACCTTGCTGAACATGGGCTGGGACATCCCTCCTCCACTGCCCACTGTGTGCTGGAATGACCCAGTGCCGAAGAAATGCATGGCGGCCATCACCTTAGCCGTGGGGTTGACAGCTGTCGGATACACCCTGCGGGGACGGAGATGGGGTTCTAACATGGCACACAGTCGATGCAGGGTTGGCCTGTCCAGCCGAAACTTCCTAATGACCTCTGTATCGTCCATGTCCGCCAGCAATTGGTATGGGCGGTCAATGTTCGGTCTCCGCCTAGGGAAAATGGCAGTGGACACATGTCAAAGCAACACGACACATAGCAATTTCGCATACACATCACTGACATGACTGAGCAAGCACATGAGCCACAGCCCAGCTGTCAAGCTGGGACGGCACGGCCACAATACACTTACACAGGTCTCCCAACAATGGCAATGGCTAGTGATACAGACCACTGCCATGTGCATGCACATGGGGATCTAGGCCCCAATGACTTGCGGGGCGTGCTGATGGCGACTGACTGCATATTCGTCAAGCGGCAACGCCACGGCAACATGAATGTCTGCTGAGCATGGAACTGCTTCCGAGGCTGGATGAGTATGGCACACGACGACGACGATGTGATACAAAAGGGGATGATGGACGGAACGCTTGAGCCAATCAAACACTCACCCCCAGTCAACCGATCTGGGTTTAATCCATCATCATTCTTTAGCTCACTCCACCACCCCAGTTCAGACATGGCCATATGCAAATCAGTCTGACCCTGTGCCTCATGGGAACAGTCCAGCCCGAACTGCCAAGCCATGTCTTCCCTGGACCGGAAACAAGCATCCTAGGACCGGTTTCTGGCATTTCAGCCGTCATCAGCCAGGCTTGCTTGAATCCAGTGGCAAAGTGAGCAAGGGACCCACGTCTGGGAATACCCCCGCCAACTTAGGGCGACAAAAGCGATACAAAAGGGGATGATGGACGGAACGCTTGAGCCAATCAAACACTCACCCCCAGTCAACCGATCTGGGTTTAATCCATCATCATTCTTTAGCTCACTCCACCACCCCAGTTCAGACATGGCCATATGCAAATCAGTCTGACCCTGTGCCTCATGGGAACAGTCCAGCCCGAACTGCCAAGCCATGTCTTCCCTGGACCGGAAACAAGCATCCTAGGACCGGTTTCTGGCATTTCAGCCGTCATCAGCCAGGCTTGCTTGAATCCAGTGGGCACAGGCTGAGCGGCCAAAACAAGTGGGACCTGTGGCACGAGGGGATATGAGACAGTAGTAGGTGTCAGCACTGCACCCTATGTACAGCACTGTACGGATCACACCTCCCGAAACATTGACAGGTGTCCACATTGACAGCCCCATGCCAAGACGGCTGTGTGCTTGCAGTCACACGTCACAGGTGAGAGGTTACATTGCACGTGCCAGGTGGCAGACGTACATAGTGGGAGCTGGCATGTGTGTGCATGTGTCTCCTGTTCAGGATCCACCAGATGGGCGCTGACTCTGTACTGAGCATTGGACACAGCATGTTCCGTGGAAGGCTTGTGTGTGGGATGGTGGCACTGGATGTGCCTCCGTTGGGTGGGGGCCATGCACAGGGCGGGTACGTCGATGATTGCGCATTGTTGGTCACGGTGGGTGCACCCACTAAGATGTGTTGCCCTGTGTTCAATTCCTATGTCCGCATGATGATGGACTGTAGATGTGGGCAGACTACACATTGGTCGATGTGCTGTCTATATGCATGTGCCTTCACACCAGGCACAGCTGCCCCTGCACATGTGACCCCTGCTGGACTCGCTGCTGGGTCTGTGGAGCTGATGCACCTTCTGTGCGTGGGGCGGACAGCTCTCCTCACTTCCCTCATTGCGCATGTCATGACTTTGCCGCAGGTGACATGGATCATGGAGGGCCCACATGTACGCGTGGGTAGGCTACACATGATTGTTCACTGGTCGCCACCCCCAGTCAGTGTTCCGAATGGGAAGGTTGTCGTGCTGGTGGTATATTCGATGTGGCGGATGGGCGGGCCTAGGTGCGGGCTTACATTCCGGACATGGGGGGTAGTTGGATTGGCGACTAGTTGCAGTACACACGGGACACGTCTCTTCCTTTCCACATCTGGGTCATCCCTTGTACTCACTGACAGTGATACAGTCATCTTCGCCCCAGCCCTCATGTCCTCCCCTCGCTCCCCCAATATGCATGTGCACCTGCGAGGCTAGCGCTTGCACAGGCAGCCCCAAGCTCGCACCAGAGAGGGCAAGGAGTGTATGTGTGGGTCCAGTTGCACAAGTGGGCTGTCTCAGGGTATGATGTGTTACGGGACGCCGTCCACCTGCGTGGTGCCCCAAATGGAGACCCGGCCTGCATGGACTATGCATCACAGTCTTCGCCTTCCGGATCCGCCACCTGCGACACCCAGTGGCTGTGGCTGCCCTTGCGGCCAGGCCGCGTCCGTCTGTGACTGATGGCCCACACATTCACTCTTTGGCCTCTCTGGGGAGGGCTCGGGGGTGGTGGCGCACGCGCTTGCACTTAGTCGCAATGGCATGTGTCGTGGTTGGTATGATGGGCAATGGATGGGATGGTGCGAGCCACCTCCTGTGACGTCAGTGCTGCTCGTGCTGTGGTGCGTCCCCTACACTTCCATCTGACTTGTGCCATGCTAGACGTTGAGGTTCTATTGCCTGCGTGATATGACCAGGAGGAGCGCGAGGAGACCTCTCACACACCATGCTCCACTGCCATCCCGTGCCCTGTATCGCCTGTGCGGATTGACTATGTTGGGGTTACACCTGGTCGACTGGGGCTGTGTGTGCCTTGTCAAGGGGCATGGCGGGCGCATAACAGGATCCAGCTTGTCCACAGAGGGTGGGCTGAGGTGCGCCTGGTACCGCTTTGTACGTGTGCCCGGCTGCTGTGCACACACGTGTTCACTCCCCCCGACAGGTGTCCTCTCACAATGCCCAGGGAAGCGGTGGTGTACTGTTCATGACCCCTCCCAACACGGCGTGCTCCAACTTGGCATGTGCGCATCTACCCGTCACACCCACCCACCTGAGCACTGCATCCATACGACTTCACACGACACATGTGTGTCTTCCACAGTTGTGCTACTCATTTGCGTTGACATCCAATACCAGTGGACTACATGGTCATGTCACGACTGCCGTGTACTTCACATACTCCCATCCTCTCTCATTCGTACTTGTGAAATGAGTCAGCGGAGACAGTTTTGGTTTCAAACATTATATTGAGTCTTCTGTCCTCTGTGATGCAGTATAGTGGACACTACTGGCAGCGGAATACATGTTGAGGATATACTGAGCATGATTGCAAATGGGATAGGGTGTGGGGTTACATGTGATTGGCTGTTGCATGTGGGATGTGGGCTTCAGAGTTACATCTGCTTGGCCAAGGCTGTGCTAATGTACATTTACGTATAGCTGCGGAGCTGCGGACTTTGACACAGACGGTATACATGTAGCCTACCAGACCGCTTGGCATCATGGGCACAGTCCATCTCAGTTCCATGTGACAGGTTTGCTGCGGTTGTTCCTCATGCACGCGTGCATGTGAGATGACATCAGGGCATGGGCTTGCGTGCATGCAGCGGCGTGCCACTTGTTGTTGCAATGTGGTGGTTACTGGACATGTCACAGTCACTGGGGTCGTGTTGTTGTTGTATGCACTTGTCTTCCATGCAAAGGTCCTGGTATGGGTTTCCCGGGGCGGGGGTGGGAGGGTGCAGCACCCACAGACTCCAGGCGACCTATTCATGTCCACTGAGCGGTGTGTGTGTCCATGGGCGCTGGATCCATGTCGTGTCCTGGTTGTTCGTGCAGTTCCGTCCATGTGGGTGCGATACACAGACCCCATGCCACTGCCTCCCACGATGCATGCGGTGTTCCTGGATGTGATGGGGAACAGTGTGCATGTCCCGGTCATATCCGATGTCATGGCGATGTCGTTGATGGTGTGGTTACAGTTGCCGGTCGTTTGGTATGGCTGTTGTGGTGGTGACTGGCCAGTCCGTGCGGAAGCTAAGCATGGGTGCGGGGTTGGACATCATAGGTCAATCGGGGAACCTGCGTTGTGGTCCGACGAATTTACAGGTTGTCAGGTATGCGATGCCGTCCAGCAGGGCTTCCATGTCATTGGTGGTGTACATGTTTGCCAGCCAATGTAGCGGATGGTGGCTGTCAAGGTGTTGTTCGTAAGTTGTCCCTTGGAGGACCATGATGGGGCATGCTGGGTGACATTCGATGTAGCTGTTCTCGATGATCCGTCGTGTGGAGGCACAGTGGTCCCATTTCAGTGCGGGTGCGATGTTGGCCACATACGCCATGCCCCCATAGGCAGAGCAGGCCCTGTCGTGTGCGTCCAGAGGGAGGAGTAGTGGTAGCAGGTCCGCCTTCAGACATGCCGGGTTGGAGAGGCATATCTCCACTGGATGCTGGTAGGGACACCTCCGACAGTAGAAGACGGGCATGACGCAGCTGAACAATGTGATGCGGTAAGTCAGTCGGTAACTTACGTTCAGCAGGGACAGGAGATCGCATCCCAATGTATGTAACAGGTTGGTTTTGTACAGCTTGAGCTGTCCGGCGTAGTTGGGTAGGTGTGTTGCGGTTGCCATTTCGCAGCGGTGCGTTGTGGTGGCGTGCTCCGGCTGTGTGTGCAGTCTGCAATGTGCACGCTCCGAGGTTGCTGTGAGCTCTGTGTAGTCGTAGGGAGACAGGACTTGTGTTCTGTTGGCTTGTTTGGAGGACACGGGCCCTCATCCCACATGCTTCTCAGACAGTTCAAGGTCAGTGATGTGTGACTCCTTCCAATTAACTTGCATGTGGCCGACATGGGGGAGTGTTTTCTTTTTCTTCCCCGTCCGTTGTGTGCTTCTGTGATATGCACTATCTGCCCTGTGGTCGGTCTCCTCGGCATGCCTGGGTTGGTCTATTCTTGGACAATGGCTGTATTCACCGGCTTCTGTCGTAGGGCTGTGGTTTCGGAGTTGGAATGGAAGGTCATTCAGTGCTGTCTGCTCTCCCTTGTGTGGGCGGCAGGCTGCCTTTCCGCTCTGCGTTGGGCCTTGTGTGTGGATGTTATTCTTGGGCCACCTGTTGTCGGTCCCCGGGCTCTTTGGTGTTCCGTTTTATATGTCTTGTTCATATGTGCAGGGTGGTATGGGTGTTTCAGTGTGGTACTGGCGTTCCTCTTCCCGAAGGGGCCCTGCTTCTCCTAGTTGGTGTTGCCGCCGCTGTGTGCTACGCCATGTTTGTTACACTGGGGTGTGTCCTGCTGTTGCGTGACTTCACTGACATGTGTGCGTCGGTTGTGTGGCGTTGGGTGTTGTCCGTGAATTGGGCGTTGGGGACATGTCTGTGGCAGGCCTGTCACGTGTCATGTGCGTTCGGGGTGGGGCTGATGTGTGTGCTGCTTGGTTGTGTCCCTGTGTCTGTGTGCGACGCATGCATGGCGCTGCGGTTGGCCTCTGCGTTGTGCGCATGTGTGGCGGCGTCATCGGCGCTTTGGGGCCGTGACGGGGTGGTTGGTTCCTAGTCCCAGGTGGTGTGTACACATGTGTTACGCGATGTTACGATTTGGCCTGTGTGTCATATGTGGATGCAATGGTGGATGTGTAGTGTACACGCGCTGGTGGGGGGTGTCCGCTTTTTCCGCCCTTGCACTGTGTGCGCTGTTTGCGTGCACTTGTTGTGTGTGTGCCTACCTGCGTCTCCGCGGCACGTTGCGTCCTTGGTGGTGCATCAGCAGGAGCATGGGGAGGGCCTGCAGTGCTGGATTCATGCTCGGGGGAGCCGCTTCTTCGTTGTCCGTGCTCGGCGTCCGTGTTACCGCTTCGGTTTGTCGTACGGTATCTCTTGGCCGTGGGAGCCGTTTGTTTGCGGCATCGTAATTTATACGCCGGGCGGGACGTGTTTCGTCGGACAGTGTGTGTCAATTAGGCTGCGCCGCTACGTGTACGGGCGCACTTTGATGGCGGACGGTGTTGCTGGCTTGCCGGCGGTGTTTGGCCTACTTTTCGCATCGTAATTGGGCGGGCGTGTGGACTGCTGCGTGCCGGCGGTAACTGGTGGTTTTTGCATCCGCCAGCACGGCGGTTGTGCTTCCGCCCAACATCGTAATGAGCCCCTAAGAGCCTGATTCACAAAGTTAAACTAACACTTTTGCTTAAGTTTACACTTTCTGTAGTAGCTTTACTACTATTCACAAATTATGAGTGTAATTTTACTACAAGTAATTTTACTGAGAGTAAAACTACACTAATCATTTGTGAATACCAAAAAGTAAAGTTACTACAGCAAGTGTAAATGCACACAAAAGTAAAAGTTTACCTTTGTGAATCAGGCCCTAAGATGGCAAATAGCACAAAAGTGTAGATTTACACAGAGATGCGGGAGTAGATTTACATATGAGTAAATTTACACACGTAAATTTGCCTTGACAATCTAGATAGTACTCATTATTATTTTTAATTATTTCAGCCTTGAATTTCTAAGAGAATATGTGCAAGTTCTGCTTCTTGATTTAATTTATTATATATGGAATCAAAGTACTTAAATACCCAATGTTTGAACAAGAACATTTCCCCAGCCCTTTAACCCCTTTAATGTGTATTCTTCTACTTAGCTTTGCCTATTATCTTTTAACTATGCTGTTCCTGTGGTTTTGTCATCCTGTTTTGTTATTTAGTATAGTACCCAAATATGTAAGTAAAGGACGATGTGTGGCATCTTAGTGATGCACGTGATGGTTCTATTCTGTTGCCTGCTCCGCTTGGCAGTTGGTCCTTGGGAGGCTGTGGGTGGGGTGCATCAATTATTCTCTAACCTTACCTCTACTTGGAGCCACATTTTTTAAATTCTATAGTAAATTTATAAATCGCTAGTGCGTGGATGAAGGAAAATGTGTTTGTAGATGTTTATGTGGGAAGAGTGTTGGCCTCATGCATGTATTGGAGGCTGCTCATATGGTGTTTCTGCAGATGTGCTGCTAGTCATATGCATGAAGTGGAGATAAGGAGTGAGAGATGGTTGTGCATGTGGTTGCAGGCAGGGCCGGACTGGGAACCGGTAGCGGCCCTGGAAAACAGCTCGGCCGGCCCCCGGGGGAGGGGAGGGGGGTGCTACAGGTAAGCACCACTCCCGTCTCACTGCTGCCACTTTTGTTACAGGGGGCCAATATTGCAAAATCAGCACCCGGTAACAAAGACGGCTCCCCAGGGGTCCAAAATCAGCCCCCTGGGGCCCAAAGGGGGCTCAAAGGGGAAATAGTGGTGGCCCAAAGGGGAAATGCCTGGTGCCCGCTACGGCCAGTCCGGCCCTGGTTGTAGGGTTAGCTTTAGCGCGGTGTGACAGTGCGGCCGCACTGGGCGCTTACCCGGAGGGGGGGCACTTACCTCGGGGGGGGCATCGTGTATAGTAATAACTGACAATTTAAAAGCACCTGCTGCAGAGTTCCTTGTGCGTCCAGCTTCCAGGCAACAATAAATATGTCAAGTTAACTCTTCTAATTAATGTTCCTACTAGAGATTGAGATCGAGTTTTGTTTAGTGGCAGTTTTGACTCGCCATAAAGTCGCTCAGAGGGTTAATATGCCTGCTGCAAAGAACCGATCTGTTTTTTATGTAGATAGCTGAGTGGATCAGTAAAGCTAGCCTAAACCAGCGTTTTAAAACAAATAAAATGTATGTGAGAGAGGGGCTATGGAGAGATGAGGGGCACTTTTGACGGGTGGTAGTGAGGGGATCCGAGGAGGAGGTCATGGGGATGGAGGGGCACCGAAAAGGGTTGTCGCACCAGGCACCACCAGTTCTAAAGCAGGCCATGTGTGGTTGTGCCTGCTGTCCATTGTGATTAGTTCTGTATTGTAAATTCCCGCCATGTAATAGCAAGTGGTTCTGTCTGCTCATTGTCGGATCATCTTGGGCAGAGTGAGGTCTTCAATGCGTTACTGAATTCCAGGTTGTCTTTGATTTTTCTAGTTTTTGCTATATGAGAGTTTGGCATTTTTGCTGCTTGTATGGAAAAGCAGGTTCCACCAATACATTTCTTCAGTGAATATTTTTGCACTTTTACTTGGATGTAGGCTAAGCCTTTGCCCTTGTATGGCCACATAATGATGCAGATCCTTGAAAAGTAAGCGTCTGGCCATGGGATGTCAGTGAAGCCCTTGGAAGGCTGGTGAGATGTGGTCATGTGGTCCAGGCATTACATTCTGGATTCTATGCAATCAGGGCATAAGGTGCAAGCAACTAGCTAGATTTCATTTGCACAGCCAAAACAAGACAGACAAAGTGCTTCTAGATGCAGCAAAATCCGCAGTAGAGTACACGTGGTGGAGATAGAATGTTTGTTTTGTGGCTTGGCTCATTTGGGGGACTAGGGATATGCTGGATTCACATGATAACTCTTATGTTTCTCAACACTTTCAATATTGCTGGTAGCACACAAAGGTCCTTGGGCCAAACTGTCATATGTTGACGGTTTGTCCAGTCTCTCTTTTGAATGAGTTAAGTTCAAGAAGACTTCTCAGCATCTAGTGATGGGCTTAATGGATGCAGTTTTGTTGTCCTTTGGTGTCACGCTGTGTCAAGTTATGTGTTATCCAGTGTGTGCATGATCTCAGTGTCGCCAATGTAGTTAGGCTGCAGATTTAGCGAGATCAGATTGTGGGCTGAGGTCAGCATTGAAAAGCCAATGATTGAATCTTGAGGTATGCCTGTGTTGATGCTGAAAGGCACTGCTGTGAATGTAAGCTGCATGATCCTGCTGGATACATCAAAAAGGTAGGAGTAGATCTAGTCAAGGGTGTATCCCTTTATACCTAGTTTCTTTAGTCTCTAGGAGGGAGTTGTGAAAAACTGTGTTGAGTGCCGCAGTCAGATATAGTAGTAGAAGTGTAATTTTTCATTCCTCCCTATGGTGGTCATCAGATCATTGCACATAAAGGTAAGAGTGGATGTTTACCTCTCCCTGGGCAGAGCCCTGTTTATTGGTCAGAATGTAAGTTGTTTTCTCCAGAAAAATCACAGATTTGAGTAAATGCTTCTCTTTCGATAATGTTTCCCAGGAGCAGTCAAAATGAGAGAGGTCTGTAAATGGCTGAGTCTGTTGGGTCTAGATTGTCCTGCTTGATGAGTCATTTGTCAGATATCTTGGGGTCTGAGTGGAAGGTACCTTGTGATGGGGAGTGGTTGATGATGATCATAGCTGGTTTTCCATCCACTGTTGAGATAAGGATGTTATTTATGGTTGATGGTGGGCATAGTTCTGGAGGTGAGCTTGCATGCCCACTAGCCTTCACTAACTCATGTAATGCAGAGGCTGAGATTTACTTGCAGGAAGTGTGTGTTGCGAGGTCACAAAATGTGCAATGGAAGAAGCAGCTACTTTAGCAACCCTCGCAGGACAAGGGTCCAAAAGGGAGCCTGAGAAGATAGACAGGAAGGAAATAATGTGATCAAGATTTACTGGTGCAAAGGTCGACCAGAGAGGGGCTGAGACATCCGAGGGTGAAATGATAAGAGGTGAAGATTCCAGTTGGGTAAGAGTCCTGTCAGAAGGAAGAGGACTTAATAGCTTCCTGGTTTTATCTGGCGAACAAATCGGAAAGTTCAGTGCAGAGCTACTGACTGGGAGTAAAAAAGTTATTAGCAGAGCAAGATGAGCCAGGGCATTGTAGATCCAAAAGACCTCTTTAGCAGATGAAATGCGCTTGTGATATTACTTAGCTCTAGCATTCTTTTTTTTTTATAACTCTGTTTATTGAAATAAACATAAATCAAATAAAAACAAAGCTGGTGCAGTTGCAAAACAAAATACAGTTCCTGAGGACAGCAGGAAACATGAATGAAACAAAAGAATACATTGGGTCAAAGGAGAACACAATGATATCATCAATCCCTGCGATAGCCAGCCTATGGTGTTACGTTATCAACTACATCGATCGTCTCGTCAAGTGGGGTACAAATATAACCTCTACTTTTATTCCAGGGGCCCCACACCTTGGTCCATTTACCCGGGCAACCTCTGCTTTCGTACACCGCCCTCTCCGCTTGCATGCACCAGTCCATGTCCGATGCCCAATCCGCGTGTCTGAGTGCAACCCCCCCCTTCCAGGTTCTAGCAATATTGCGTTTGGCGATCATACATCCCAGTGTAACCCAGAGACGTTCAAACCTGGTTAGGTCAGTGGCTTCCCAAACATTCAAAAGACAGAGACGTGGGGATACATCAATTGATTTATGGCATATTTGGGACATGGCGGAAATCACTCTTCCCCAATATCTCTGAAGGCCGGGGCAATCCCACCATTGATGAAGGAAAGTACCTAACTGTCCGCAGCCCCGGGAGCAATCCGGAGAAGACAAGAAACCCATCTTAACAAGTGCCGAACTGGTGTATTATTCCCTATGCAGCAGTTTAAGTTCTATCAATTTAAAACGAGAACGGATCGCCACCTCCCGAGGTGATGCCAAAGCCTCCCTCCACTCTTCGTCATCGAGCTCTCCCACCTCATCATTCCATTTTGCCCGTAATTTACCCATGGAGTCGGGCATATTATTAAGAATCTTACGGTATGTCAGGGAAATCGCCCGGTCTGGGAGGTAATCATCCAGTAATCTATCTTCTAATGGTGAGGAAACCGGCAGGTCGGAGCCTCTAGGTAGCGCCTTTTGTAGTGCACTACGTACCTGAAGGTACCGGAAAGTTTTCCCCGCCTGAAGATGGTATTGCTGTTGTAAATCACTAAACGGGACGACTCCCCCCCTAGTCCAAAGGTCACCCACCGTCGAGAGGCCAATTAAGTCCCATTTGTCAAACCCTGGGAACCTCGAGAGCATGCATAGCTGAAGAGACTCAAGCAACGGGGTGGCCTTCGTAACGTTACCTTTCCAACCCAACGCCGCAGTGGCTGAGTACCATAAAGAGACCATAGTAGAGGTCGGAGTGTACTTAGGTGCATATTTCTTCCCGCCATACAAAGCCCTGAGTAAGTTACCCGAAGACATATTATACCATTGTCCACCATCCATTGTGTACGCCGGATCAGCTATGGGCCGATGCATCCAGTGGTTGAGAACCACCAGTTGCGAGGACCAATAATAATATTTAATGGCAGGCAGGGCTATGCCCCCATCATACCAGCTTTTAGTGAGCTTGGCAAGAGCGATTCTGGGTGTACCATGATTCCATAATAAGGAGCGTACCTCGGACTCAATAGAGAGAAAGTATTGGGAAGACACCAAAAAAGGCGTATTCTGCAATGCATAAAGAAAGCGGGGAAGTGCCATCATTTTATAAAGAGCGGCTCTACCCAGGAGTGTGAGAGGTAAAGATTTCCAGTGTTGCACATCGGCCCGGAACCGCTGGAGCGGAGGGATTAAGTTTTGACGGTGGAAAACACCTTCATCTTTGGTGATACATATACCCAGATACCGAAAACCCTCAGTGACGATCTGGGCCGGACAACCCAATGTGAGGATCAGTGGCTCACCGCTCAAGACATAAACCAGAGATTTATCCCAGTTGATCGTGTAGCCGGAATATTGTTGGAAGAGGGCGAAAATGTGTAGCACTCTATGGATTGAAGACTGGGGTCGGGCCAAGTAAAGTAGAATATCATCGGCATAGAGGGAAATTCTGTCCGTCCAATCTGGTGACCAATTCAAACCACGATTCAGGGGGTCACCTCTAATCCATATGGCCAGGGGTTCTAGGGCTAAGGCGAAAAGAAGAGGCGACAGGGTGCATCCCTGTCGCGTGCCCTTACCCAGCTCAAAAACGGCTGACCGGCCTCCGTTTACCGTAAACCGGGCCAATGGGCGGGCGTAAAGTAGGCGCACCCAGGATATAAAACGAACGCCGAACCCATATCTCTCCAGCACCGCAAACAAAAAGGGCCATTCAATCATATCGAAGGCCATCTTAGCGTCCAAGGACCCTATCACTGAATCCTCCTGAATAGTGGAGGCCCGACCCAACACCCCAAACAAACGACGCACATTGAGCGCGGTATTTCTGGCTGGCATAAAGCCAGATTGATCCGGGTGGATGACATGGGGAGAGGCGAAGGGCCAAGAGTTTGGCCAATATCTTGACCTCGGGGTCTAAAAGAGAGATCGGTCTATACGAGGAGCAGCGGTCCAGTGGTTTGCCCATTTTATGGATGACCACAATATTGGCCAATCTCTGTGTAGCTGGCAAAGTACAGAGGGATACTCCTTCGTCATACAAACGCACCAAAAAGGGCGCGATAACGGAGGCAGTAATTTTGTAAAGTTCGATTGGGAGGCCACTCGGACCCATGGCCTTCCCAGATTGTAGCGCCCCAATGTCTTTGGAAACCTCCTCCGAGGTCAGATCGGCGTCAAGGTCTGATACCTCTTGCGGATCCAGTTGTGGTAAGGGTAACGTGGAAAGCAATTCAGCTGCCGCGGCCCGGGTGGATGTGGATGAGGGGGTATAAACAACCCTGAAGTGATTGGCAAAGGCTTCTGCAATCCCGAGCTTATCGTGGTGCCGGACACCCTGCAGGTCTAAAATCTCAGTCACCCATCTATTGGCCAACTCCTTCCTATCCAGCCACGCCAACAACTTACTAGCTTTATCGCCAATATCGTAAAGACGGTGCTGAGTGGCTCGATAATGGGTCCTAGCGGCATCTTCAGCTATGTCTCGGTATTCTTTCTGCTTTATAGCCAATGTATGGGAGACTTCCGAGGATGCGGAGGCGACCATATCGGCTTCTAAAGTTGTCACTTCCTTCTCTATATCCTGTAGTTGTTTACACTTCTCCTTCTTATGCCCTGCCACAGTTGTCACTCCGCACCCACGGATCACAGTCTTATATGCCTCCCACAGTGTTACGTCAGAGGCCACAGAACCATCGTTATCAATAAAGTAATTTTGGGTGGCGTCCAGCAATTTGGAGCGTACCACTGGTACGCGAAGATACCAAGGCGGGAGCGTCATTTCGCGGCCGTTGGGGGGGGAAATGCCTCCATAATAGGTAACAATAGGTGAGTGGTCGGAAATACCCCTCGGAAGAAAAGTAATCTCCCCAAATTGTGGAAGCTGGGTTGCCTTACAAAACAAATAATCAATGCGAGACATACTCCCGTGTACCCCGGAGTGAAAAGTGTATTGCCTGGACGTTGGATTACATACACGCCATACATCAATCAAGCCTAAGGCGTCTAAAAATTCCATTAAGTGCTTGCCAGGTGACTCCCCCCGTTTAGGCGGCAAACGATCAAGGTCACCACTAAGGGCCGCGTTACAGTCACCGCCCACCAACATGTCACCCTCTGGTAAATTGAGCAGGTGTGAGCCAAGATCGGTCAGAGTGGAAGAATGAAGCTTGGGGGGGGACATAAACAGATATTACATTTAAAAGCCTCCCCTCCCACTGCCCAGAGACCGAGACAAATCTACCCAGGGGGTCGGAAGTGATTTTAGACACCTGGAGTGGGAGGGAGGTGCGTACCAGAATGCCCACCCCTCTGGACCCACGGGTATAGCCCGCATGTGCAATCAGTTTATAGCCCCACATATTAAGTGCGCAGTAAGAGGTACCCTGAACATGCGTCTCCTGAAGCAAAATCAAGTCGGGGGACTGTCGTTTTAAATATTGCAACACTATACCCCTCTTGATGCGGTCTCCCAATCCGTTCACATTCCACGAGAGTATTTTGAGGCGGCCCCTGGATGGAATAGGATTACAGTCTTGACTCATTAAAAACTGTGAAAGTGAGGCCCCCCACCCCCAGCGAGTGAAAGAGCACGATTAAACATTCTACTCTGGCACAGGAGACACAATATTGAAAAGCCATCACAAATGAGCGTTGAAAATCGCAAAAACCACATACCCGGTACCCAACTGGTGTTGCAAATAAGATTGTTCGAGAAACTGCACCAAGTAAAACAAAATAAATAAAAACCCTCAAAAAAACTGCAAAAATCCCAAATCGTAACCCTGGACATCCCCCCCCCCCACCCTGCCTCCCTGCAACGTGGACTAAAAACTGCCCACCCCCCAATTTGCAGAGCGCCTGTAATCCCCGTTCATCTAAACTAAGGAGGGCGTGTACGTTGCCGAGCCACCCGAGTGACCACCCAACAGACCCCCTAAACAAAATAATGGAGCAGCCGTTACACTTGCTATCAAATCCTGAGGCCCTGCAGCATATGCAAATAAAGTACTACTCAACCCCAACCCCTCATAACGCAGCAAAACAAAATGACAGATTAGCATCAGTCCAATAGGGTTTAAGTCCCAAAAACAAGTGCAAGTAGAAGAACGTTAGCCCACCCACTCCCTGACATACGAATCAATACTCATCGTGACCGGATAACTGTCTGGGTCCAACACAGTTCCAGCACTTCGTTCAAGTCGTGGACGCAGTGGACGTACTTCGAGGATCAACCAGTCCCATTGCCACCTGAGCGGTCCTGTGGACTATCCAGTCCGTGCCCCTGAGTGGGGGACGAACGGTGACGGGCGGAGGAAGCACGCCAGTTCTCAAGCCAGTCCCAAGTCTCCTCCGGGGTCTGAAAGAATCGCATTTTCCCATCCGCCAGGACTCGCAGCTTTGCTGGAAAAAGCATGGCATACTTGAGGCCCTCCTCTCGGAGGGCTCGCTTGACCTCCAGGAAGGACCTCTGTTGTTGTTGCACTTTAAAGGTGAAGTCCGGAAAAAAAGTAATAGTGGCGTTGTCGAGTTTCAGAGGCGGACCGGTCCTGGCCGCCTGAAGAATTATATCCCGATCACGGAAGTAAAAAATTCGTGCCAGCAAGGGTCTTGGAGGGGCTCCTGGCCTTGGGGGACCCACGGGCACCCGATGTGCCCATTCCACGGAGAAGTATTTCGAGAGGGATCGAGGTTGCAGAGGTTTCTGTATCAACTCCTCCACAAACAAGTCTGCGGTCTGCCCCTCTGATTTTTCAGGAACCCCCAAAATACGGATGTTATTTTTCCGAGCACGCCCCTCATAATCCTCCAACTTCGCCTCGAAGACGGACGCTTGGCTTCCAGGCGTTTGACTGTAGCTTCAAGGGACTTTGATGAAGCCGATAAAGTTCTGACAGAATCCTCCATTTCCTTGACTCTGTCCTCCATTTTGTGAAGGTCGGCGCGGATGAAAGTAATTTCAGTCATGGCGGTATCTATTTTAGCCTCCAACGCTGTGCGCACTCCCTGGATGGCCTCCATTACGTCCACGAGGGATGGGCCCTCAGTCGGCGTCGGTGGCTTCTCCCCAGTCCACGCCTGTTCATCCTCCGCAGCCCCGGTCTTTGAATGCGCGAACTTCGTCAATTTGGCCAGGCCCGATTTTCGAGTCCCTTTATTGGTAGCCATATCGCCAATGTCGCAACTGACAACTGACAATTGTGGGCAAAGCTGGACACCAGCGCGCTCCGAGAGAAGAGGGGGGGGGCCCCGTGCCCCATGCGGGTCAGACCGGAGACCGAGTCCGCCACCACCCTGTATCCAACTGCGTAGGGAGGGAGGGGAAAAGCTGTTACTGCGTCACTGCAGTAGTCCCACCAGGGAAACTGGCCCGCAACTTAGATGCCTGACACCAACACCCAGCACACACCCCGGTGGCTTCCTGGAGTGGTCGGGCCCACCGTCCAGCGACAACTGCCTGAGCTTGAAATGACCCCCCTGCACCGACTCACCTCCGTGAGGGAAACACTGTCCAACTGTCCATTAGCCGGTGGGGGGCGAGCACTGCTGCACGTAATTTGGGGCAAAGTCCTTCTCAGCTCCCAATGCCCACCCCCGCCTGTAGAGCGAGAGAGGGGGGGGCCAAGGATCAGGGGCCGAATACCGCGCTTCTGGTGACCGATAATCAGGCCGCGCCGGAGTCCGCCCGGAACACAGCCGCGTCCCACTCCACTCGTGGTGGGTCCAAGGAAATGCGCCAGACAATGGCGCCCACGTCGTTCCTGATGAAAGGCGCGCTCCGGAGCCCACCCGGCGCAGCGCCGCCTCAAGCCGTCCACGTGGTCCCCCCGACGTTCCCAGGGGGGCCCGCCAGCCACTTCACTGCCCCCGGCTGCCGGAAGGGCGACGCGCCAAGGCCGAGGGCCGCCCCGCACTCGGGGCCCGGGAGCAGCACCGGCACTCGCGTGATTGCTTTCCAGATGTCTGCACGGCCTGCGCGTCCCTGCGGCCCCGGCAGGGGATCGCTTCGCCGAGTCTCTGGATCCGCTGCCTCAAACGTCGTCAGAAGAGGATCTGGGAAGTCCTCAGAGCAGCGGCTGCCCGATTCTCGACAGTGCTCACGGCTGCAGGATGTTTGAACGGATTTATGGGGGTTGAAAATGGCTCAAAGGCTCAGAGCCTCGGAGCTAAGCGGCCATCTCGGTTGTCGGCAAGCCACGCC